>JAXQQM020057964.1:0-222775 GCA_034641835.2 Pinus albicaulis
AGAAGAAAAGAGATCAAAAAGCACATCAAACCAAAGTATGCACACAAAATGAAAACAATCACCTATATACACATATCACACGTGAATAATCCAAGCATAATATTTTTTCAGGTACAACCCATTTCTGGGTTGTGATAAAGGACAGATTTCATATTCAATAAGCTCATAATCCCCATTCTATAACACGCGTTGGACAATGTAAGGCCCATGCCACATGGGTTGGAATTTTCCTGCCCCCAACTTGTCGTGAGCTTGGTCATATAGAAGAATGAGATTGCCTTCAATGAAAGAATGAGGAGAAACTGATTGGTTAAAATGGACTTTGACTCGCTTCTTCTGTGCTTCGATGACCAAGGTAGCTAAGAGAAAATTTTCATCCAATCTCTCTAAATAGAGGAGATGTTCTTCTTCAAGTGAAGTATCAGGTAGTAATTCCACAACTAATTTCAGTGAAGGGATTTCACATTCAGTCAGAAGTGTGGCTTCCATACTGTATACCAATTGAAATGGGGTAAACCCAGTTGCATTCTTGATTGATGTTTAGTAAGCCCATAGAGTTGAGAACAACATGAAATGCCAGTTTGATTTGTGGATCCCGATTGTTCGTTGAAGCATTGTAACAAGGACCTTGTTTACAGCTTCAACTTGGCCATTAGCCTGAGGATAGTAAGGCTTTGAGTTGTCATGACACATACCCAACTTATATGTCAGCTCCGCCATCATATAATCCCAAAAATGAGAACCATGGTCGGTGACGATGGCTTGAGGGACACAAAACCGAGCAATAACGTGATTGAATATGAACTGCGTAATTGTCTTACCGTCCACAGCTAGTGTAGGCATTGCTTTGGCCCATTTCATAAAATAATCGATGGCAACGATAATATAGGAATGACCCCTGACTGAACAAGGGTTACACGTCATAAAATATATGCCCCATTTGGAAAAAGGGTCAATGGTAATGACAGGGTATAATGGAGTAGATGGCGCATGCATCTTGCGTTGATAAATCTGGCATGCATGGAATTTACGTACTGCAGTGATGAAATCTTTAAAAATAGACAGCCATAAGTAGCCATCACAAAGGATCTTATGTGCAATTGCATAACCAGACATGTGACCACCACAGCCACCACTATGGCAGTCATTTAAAACCTTCTCCGCTTCCTCGAGTGTCAGACATCAGCGGAGTACAAAATCGACTCTGACATGATAGAGGGTATCTCCAACGATGCGATAAGGTTTTGATTGATGCCGAATGTGGCGTCAGACATATTTTTTTAGTTCAAACCTGAAAGTAGACATTTGAAGGTACACGATGATATCACCGTACCATGGATCGAGGGTGTGATCAGGAAGATAGTTTCGTCTGGAATATGATCTTCAGAGGAAGGAGGAGCAGATTCGGCGGGGAGAGAACAAATAAAATCAACGAAGACAAGTGATTTCTTCGATTTGGCCATAGTGAACTCCAAATCAAAGTCTTTGAGGATGACAATCCACTTCGAGTATTTTCCCCGTAGCAACTTCCATGACAGAATATAAGTCATGGGGTTACAATCAGAAATCACGGTCACCGTGCATAAAATAATTTAATGACGAAAATGTTGGAAGGAATGGACCGCAGCCAACGCTAACTTCTCGACATGTTCATAACGTGTTTCAGGGTTGAGAAGGTTCTGAGATAGGTATTAAACGAAATGTTCATTAGCGTCATCATCATCTTAGACCAATACCATGGCGATTATACTGAAGGCGGAAGCTGGGTAGAGGGTGAAATCACGATGGTAATTCAGAGGACGCAATAGCAGAGCATTGACAAGCAACATCTTAAGTCTATCAAAATACTTCTAAGCAATCTCATCCCAATAGAAAGGGACGTCCTGATTTAAGAGTCGTGTAAATGCTTTGGCTACTTTGGTGTAGTTTGGGATGAAACGACATAGGAAATTGGCTTTCCCTTGGAGACTGTCGAGTTGATGTAATGAGGAAGGGGAGGGGAGATTGACAATAGCCTCAACCTTAAGAGGGTCAAGGTGAATTCTATCTTTAGATAAAATAAACCCTAAGATTCTACCGGAGTCAATGTAAAAGATACATTTATGTGGGTTGAGCCTAATATTGTAGCATCTAAAATGAAGAAATATTTGATGAAGATGTTCTAAGTGGTCTTTCTGCATATCTGAATGAGCCAAAAGGTCATCTGGGTATGGTTGGACAATATGCCAAATATCATGAAAAGTATAGGACATTGCACGCTAGAATGTAGCCCCAACATTCTTCAAGACGAATGGGAGTTTCCTATATGTGAATGTTCCCCATAGAAAAATAAAATAGGTCTTGTATTGATCCAAAGGTAGAATATTAATCTGGTTATAGCTAGAAAAACCATCCATACAGGAGAAAATTTCACTCCCCGCACAATCGTCAATGATTTGATCGATAAACGGGGTGGGATAGTTATCCTTAGGACAAGCCCGATTGATATCATGATTATCAACACAAACACAAATGGCGCCTTGTTTCTTATCTACACGAACCATATTATAAACGAATTCATTTAGGGGAATCAGATAAATGAAATCCGCTTTAAGAAGTTTTTCAGCTTCAGCTTTGATAGCGGCGGCTTTTCGAGGATGCACGAGATGAAGACGCTGGAAAACAGGATTCGCACCTGGGTAGGTGGGAATCTCGTGCACCACAATACTAGGGTCAATTCCGAGAATTTCTTCATAACACCGAGTGAAAACATCGTGGAATTCGTGAAAGAGACTAGTGTACACTTGGACTTCTTCAGAAGAGCAAGTGAGTCCCACATGGATGTTCTCGACGATCCCCAGTTTAACGGAGATGTCGATAGGAATAATTTGAGTAAAATTCCCCAAGTTACATTCCGAAAAGACTTCATGAGTCAAAATGGGCGTTTGAAGTGGTGGAGAAGGAACCTGGGATGCGAAGCACTCAAGATAGTTAGACATGGCCCGGAGGCAAGGCATAAATGAGGAACGATGATGGCCATCGCTCCACGACAGATCCCTGAGAGACATGGTTTCCATGGTAGCCTTATCAGATGGAAACACTTCTTTCAAAGGATCGAGCAAATCCACATCGCTGAGCGAGGGGGATTTAGAATAGACTTTGAGTGCCATGGTCAAAGGAGCAGCTTCAGGAGGTGGAGAGTCAGATGCAGCTATAAGCTCACAATAATTGATCTAGATGGGACTAAGCGACATCAAATCTCCAAAAGAATCAACCTATTCAGGTGAAGGGACGATCCAAGGATCATCTGACTGAGAGATCATATTGAATTGAATGCTATTTGGTGGTGGAAAGGGAAAATTACGCATGAGAGCGGGGTCTTTGAAAAGACCCGACCCTATGCTGTTAGGAGGATTAAGAATCTGATCCATATATGGCACGTTGTTCTCGGAAGACTAGGTAAAGAATGACAACTGATCAATAGCAATAATTTTTCCCTCATGTGGAAACTTCAGAAGTCGAAAGAGGGTGGACAAAACGCACAACATAGCGTGAGTCCAATTGCAACCGAGTAGCAGATTGTAGTTGAGTTTGGCATCAACAACTTCTACTTCAAGGTTGACAGTCTTTCCTTGCAATGTGATTGGTAAGCTAGCGATAACACCCAAGGGTTTTGATTCCCTTCCATCGAATGCCTCAAGGGAATTGGGTGACGAATTAAGGGCTGGAGAGCCAATGGTCTTCCAGCAAGTAGATGACATGACGCAGGTAGATGCATCTTCATCAACTATGGCTCTATGCATGTTGAGACTGTTAATACCGACTTGTATAACAAGCGCAATCTGGTGTGGAAGTCGGGGGACAAAATTCTCTAAATCGAAAGAGAGAAGGCTAGAATCAATAGGATCGATCCCGCTGATCGTGGATAACAATTCTTTTCATTGAGATGGAAAAATCTAGAGAACTTCTGATGCGGACATCGCGGAAGGTGCCTGTGCTAGATCCTCAACAATACTATAATGTTGAGCAGCATGGGCGTTAGGATTATAAGAAGATTTCTGGAGAACACCTTTGGAAGGTGGCCATATAACGGGTTCAACACTGGGCTTATTAATTTCAAGGGGACCATAGGCAGGTGGGAGAGGAGGAACATCAATGACCTCTTTCCTGGCTGCCTAGCATGATTCGGCATAATCCTTCGACCGAGTAGCGATGGAAACGAGTGCAGAACCATTCACCCTGAAAACTTGAGAGCCAAATGACACAGATGGTGCCGATTGATTGACCATTTGGGTCTGCTGAGATGGGAAAGGTTCTTTAAAGACCTCGGGATATCCCTTAGCACTTTTGAGCAGTTTACTAACCTCGGATCGTCGGGGAAAATCCTTAGTGTAGTGATTCTCTTCACAAATGAGACAAGGATATTTTGACTTTCGCCGTGAACCATCATCAGCATGAGGTTTAGACGATTCCAGTTTTGGGGCATTAGATTTAGCCTTGCCTTTGCCCTTATTTTTCCCCTTGGAAGTCTTGTCCACAGGATTGGCCTGAACGGCATTGACCTCCGTGGTTTTACTAGAATCTGGGGAAGCCTGAGGAGTAGAATTATTGGAAGAATTTGATTTCTGCTTCCCATTAGAGGACTTACATGAAGTCTGAGATACGGAACCAATAACACCGTTGACTGGTGGGGTAGTTGGCACTTTAGAGGTCTTGGGACATGGAGCTTCAGTCAAGATGTCGTACAAAATGCCTAATTGAGGGTACACTAAATCAAGGTACTGGGCATGAGCGATGGCTTGTTCCTCGGTTACACATGCCCCCATGGCAATGTCTTTCGCAATCTGATTGAAAAAAGAGGTAGTGAACCAATGAGTAATAATTTGATTAGGAATTTCAAACTTGATCAAACGACGATGCCATCTCCATTCATGAATGTGGTTCGACATATGGGTAGCTTGGTCCTCTTTCAAGGATGTGAGGCGATGCGTCCCGGCTTCATAATGAACCGGCAACTGGAAATGAGTCAGGAATGACATAACAAGAGTATTGAAATCTTGAAAGATGCCACGCAATAGTTCAATATACCACTTAGCAGTAGCTCTGGTAAGAGTGCATTAGAAGAGATGGAGCTGAACGGAATCATCCACCCAAGAATTGGAAGAACACCATAAATGGTATGTCATGACATGAGCTTGGGGATCTTGTCCAGACTTGCCCTCAAACTTGGGACAATCACCAGGAACCTTGGTCGGGACCGGAAGCCAATATGGATTATGAAGAATGGGATCATTTGTCAATTTGGACACATTTGGTAGCTCCAATGTAGTGAGGAAGGTAATTGAGGATTAAACGGCATGGCAAGTCCTCCGTAAGGACCCATACCCATAATCCATCCTTGTTGAGTATAACTCTTCCCCCATTGGTTTTGTCGTAGAGGATTCTGACCATAAGGGGTATAAGCTAGATAATTTGGTTGATATGGCAGCTGAGAACCAGGATACGGGCGTTGATAAATGGGATACTGATTCTGAGTATATAAGGGTCCTAATAGAGCAGCATAAGGATTCTGCTGCGGAGTATAAGTATAGCATGGTGGTTGAGGGTAATAAGAAGAACCTTGAGGCGGGTTGTAGACCAGCCGATATTGACCTTGAGGAAAATAACTTCCTTGGGGTCAGACAAGCTGCTGATAAGTGGGGCCCTGCTGAGTCGGATACGTTGGGCGTAGCAGTTGATTTGGCTATAGCATAGAGTAGACCAGCGGCTGAGCAGGGTGAATAGGTTGTGCAGGTTGGCCTGACTAGGCAGGTTGACTTGTCTAATGAGGGCCACCAGGTGATGCAGGAGCATCGGAACTGGCCAGCAATGTGGAAAATTGTCCACATGTTGTGGCCTGACAGGGTGAAATTCATTGCTGTGTGTTAAAATCCAGTTTACTAAGGGGGTCGATTTCACAAATAGTTTGTTATTATTATAATAAGTGAAATCGCTTCATTTAGATTAGTGATAAGATTTGTTAGGCGAATCAAAATATTTCTGTTAGAATTTAATATATGGAAGATTACCTTATCCATTTGTTAGAGTAATTAATGGAAAATATATAGAGAAATTGTATTCAGCGAGAGGATTCTGCGTAGAAGAACTGGCCATGGAGCGTTAGTTCAGAGGGAGAGGAGTTCGTGTGAGTTTTAGTTGGACTGTATGTAGTAGAAGTTATTTTTATCATGTAAGCAACTAAAGAACGAGATCTGTTTTCTTTGTGTGCATGAAATAAATTATGATTGGTTGTGTATGTAATCGAAGTCCATAAATCTCTCCTTGGCACCGTGGAATCAAGTAACAAAGATTGGTGAAACTAATCTCTACCATGAGAGATATTTGTAACTATTACATCGAGTCGTAAGAAGGGCGATTATGGTGGCGCTTAAAAGAATTTGCAAATTGAAGATCATCAATAGCTAATGCCTTTGGAGGATTATCAATGCTAAATTCTCGAGGCGATCCTCGTTCAAATCACATAACTGATAAATGCTATATATATACGTTATATAGTTGTTTCACCGCCGATCGTGACAAATGTAGTTATATCGGATCGGAATATCGGTCAAACGATATATACATATATCATAACCTGTATTAATGGGCGGGGGGCGAATATGTTGGATGGGAATTAAATCCAATCGAAAATGGTTGGTATATATTTTTTTTAAGTTGTGGTCAAATGTAACAGAGGTGTCGGCAATGTTTTTCTTTTAAAACGTTTCACTGTCATATGTTGAAAAAACAGTAATGTATGGACTGTGTTCTCGCTGAAGTGAAGAAGGAATTTTACAGATTAAAGGCGCATTTGCAATTGTGTGATATAGCCTTGGATTGGCTAGTCTGTCGATAGATAGTGATATTTTTGAATGGTTACATACTGAAACCTTTTTATGCCTGAAGTTGTTTTAAAACAGCGTTTTAAGCTGTTATTGTTATTCAGATAATTATATCTGTGGAAAAGGGCCTGCTTTTTTCAAATACAAAGTAGATAGAAATCTTTTATACTGTTAGGAATTTCAATTCCGATTTCGATTTTAAAAAGACTAGGATTGATATTACACTGCGCCAGATCTACTTCTACGTTAATTTTTGGTATTGGGCCAAAGAGACGGGTGTTTGCAGCAAAGATGCCGCCAAGGAGAGGGGTTGGTCGAGGAATTGGTCGAGGGAGACCAGAACCAAATGCAGTCCTGATAGAAGAAGTGAGAAGACTGCGTGAACGAATGGAGACAATGGAAACAGCCCAGAGAAGAGCGCCTGATGAGGGAGCTGAAAGTTCTTCAGAAGAATCTGAGGAAGATGTGGAAGCAGAAGAAGAAAATGAAAATGTTAAATTCATGAAGATGCTGGCGAAGGTTGGAAGCAAACCCAAAGTGGAGATTCCTATGTATGAAGGGAGTCTGAATGCCGAGGAGCTCATGGATTGGATCAGATCCATAGATCAGTACTTCGATTATGAAGAGATTGAAGAAAATAAAAGGGTAAAATTTGCAGTCACTAGATTGAAAGGTCATGCAGCCATCTGGTGGGACGAGTTACAGACATCAAGAACGAGAAAAGGGAAATCTAAGATCAAGCAGTGGGATAAAATGGTAAGCAAACTGAAAGCCAAGTTTTTGCCTAAAGACTATCATTTGAATCTTTTTAAGCAGATGCAAAATTTGAAGCAGAAAGGAATGTCTGTTAAAGAATATACTGAAGAATTTTACAGGTTAAGCATCAGAACAGGGCATGTAGAAGATGATTTGGAGAAAGTAGCCAGATATGCTAATGGGCTAAGGTATGAGATCCAAGATGAGATTAGCCTGTTAAGTTTGAAAACTGTTGAGGATGCCTATCAAGCAAGTTTGAAAGCAGAGGAGAAAATACTGCGGAAACAGAGTCAAAGAAACAAAGGAAAGAGCTCAGCAAGAGGTAGAGGATCAGCCAGATCCAGAGGAACACAGCATCAGTTTGAAGTAGGAAGTTCAAGCAGCATATCACCACAGATGGGGGAATCTAGTAGAGGGAGATTCGCGCCTAGAGGAAGAGGGCGAGGAAGAGATTTTAGGTGTTATACCTGTGGAGAATGGGGACATATGTCACGGGACTGTCCTCATAACAAATCAGCAAGCCAGAGGGGTGCAAATGTGGCTGAGGCAGAGCCGGAACCACCTCGACTTGTAGAGAAGGAAGAACCACCGGAAGAAGGTGAATCATTGTTGCTCAGAAGAATTTTGTTGAGATCAGAAAAAGAGATTGGAGAACCTGCGCAAAGAAAGAACTTGTTCAGGACTACATGCAAATCAAAGGGTAAGTGCTGTAAGGTTATAATTGATAGCGGGAGTACTGACAATCTTGTGTCTACAAAGATGGTGGAAAAGCTTGGGTTAACAAGGAAAGCGCATCCTACACCTTACAAAGTATCTTGGCTTCAGAAGGGTCATCAAGTCATCGTTACAGAACAGTGTAATGTGGAAATGCAGATTGGCACATACAGAGATGTGATTTTATGTGACATAATGCCCATGGATGTATGTCACGTGTTATTGGAGAGACCATGGCAATTTGACCGAAAGGCGATTCATGATGGAAGAAGAAATACATACACCATAGAAAAGGATGGAGTTAAACATACGTTGTTGCCAGTAAAGAATGATGCTGATAAAGAGCTGCCTGAAAATAGTATTATGTTGATGAGTGGTAAGGAACTGCTACAGGAGGTTGATAAAAACGAAGAGGTGCATTTCGCTATCGTGGGAAGACCAAAGGTAATTTTAACCTCCACAAATTTAAATGATTTGCCTGAAGAAATTCAATCTGTGTTAAATAGTTACATGGATATCATTGTGGATGAATTGCCGAATGAATTACCACCGATTAGAAGTATAAGTCACCATATCGACTTAATACCAGGAGCAAGCCTACCTAATAAAGCTGCATATAGATTAACTCCTCAGGAAAACGCAGAAGTTGCAAGACAGGTTCAAGAGCTGATGGACAAGGGGCTGATTCGAGAAAGTCTGAGTCCGTGTGCTGTGCCAACGGTGCTTAGTCCGAAAAAGGGAGGAGAATGGCGCATGTGTACCGATTCCAGAGCTATTAACAAGATAACAATCAGGTATAGATTTCCTTTGCCCAGGATGGATTAATTAAGGGATTGTTTAAGTGGATCCAGGTACTTTACTAAGATAGATCTGAAAAGTGGGTATCATCAGATCAGAATTCGGGAAGGCGATGAGTGGAAAACAGCTTTCAAAACCAACAGTGGACTGTATGAGTGGTTAGTGATGCCTTTTGGGCTCACTAATGCGCCCAGCACATTCATGAGACTAATGAACGAGGTTCTGAAAGAATATACAGGTAAATTTGTTGTTGTTTACCTTGATGATATTCTAGTTTTCAGCAAAAGTAAAGAGGAACATTTGGAACACTTGAAGTTAGTTTTGAAAACTCTGAAGAAAGAGAAACTACTAATCAATCTGAAGAAATGTAGTTTCATGAAAGAGGAGCTGGTATATTTGGGATTTGTGATTTCCAGAGACGGTTTGAAAATGGATCTGGAGAAGGTACAAGCAATCAGAAACTAGCCTAATCCCAGGAATGTATTCGAGGTAAGAAGTTTCCATGGACTTGCTAGTTTCTACCGAAAACTTATAAAGGGATTTAGTCAAGTTTGTGCACCAATCCTTGAGACAATCAAGGAGGTCAATTAGCCATTTCGATGGATAGAAGCAGCTGATAGGAATTTTAATTTGCTGAAAAAGAAGATAACAGAAAAGCCTATTCTAGCAATGCCAAATTTCGAGAAAGTCTTTCAAGTGGAAACTAATGCAATCGAAGAAGTAGTTGGTGCGGTGCTAAGTCAAGAGAAAATGCTGATAGCATATTTCAGCGAGAAGTTAAATGATGCAAAGAAAAAATATTCTTCCTATGACAAAGAATTTTACGCTATTGTGCAAGCATTGAAAAAGTGGAGGCATTACTTGTTGCCGAAGGAGTTCATCTTATATTCAGACAACCATGCTTTGCAGTTTATTAATAATCAGCCAAAACTAAATCAGAAGCACGCCAAGTGGGTGGAATTTCTGCAAAGTTTCACTTTTGTAATAAAGCATAAAAGTGGTAAGTCTAATAAAGTGGCGGATGCATTAAGCAGGGTAAGTTTTCTTTTGTAAGAATTTAAAGTGGGTGTTGTAGGTTTTGATGAAATGATAGAAATGTACCAGGATGATGAGGATTTTAAAGACATCTACACAACAGTGCAGAATCCGGTGAGCCATAACAGAAGTCAATGGATGGATTACTTTATTCAAGGAGGCATGTTATTTAAAAGCAACAAATTATGTATTCCTAAATGTTCCATGAGAGAGAACATCATTAAAGAGAAGCACAGTGGAGGATTGTCTGGTCATTTTGGACAAGATAAAACTTTCACTCAGGTGAATGCTTTTTATTATTGGCCTAAAATGCAAACTGATGTTAAAAAGTTTGTTGAGAAATGCAGGGTATGTCAGTATGCCAAAGGAAGGAGTCAAAATACCGGTCTATATCAGCCATTGCCCATACCAGATCGACCATGGGATGCAGTGAGTATGGATTTTGTTCTGGGTTTACCAAAAACTCAGAGAGGAAACGACTCTATTTATGTTGTTGTAGACAGATTTTCTAAAATGGCCCATTTTATTTCTTGTAAGAAGACTAATGATGCTACACACATAGAAAATTTATTATTTTCAGAGATTGTAAGATTGCATGGTTTTCCTGTAAGTATTGTGTCAGATCGAGACACTAAATTTGTAGGGAATTTCTGGAGGACACTTTGCAAGAAATTGGGAACTAAACTCATTTTTAGTTCAACGTACCATCCTTAAACGGATGGACAAACTGAAGTTGTAAACAGAATCTTGGGGAATATATTAAGAAGTTTGGTACATCAGAATCCCAAACAGTGGGATTTGGCATTAGCCCAAGCTGAATTTGCTTACAATGATACACCGAACCGAAGCACTGGAATGAGTCCATTTCAGATTGTCTTTGGAATGCATCCGAGAGGAGTATATGAGCTAAGAGACTTGGGGAAACAAGAAGCCAGAAGTGCAAGTGCTGAAGATTTTGTTGAACAAATGCAGACGCTACAGGAAGAGGTTAAAAGTAAACTACAGGAAAGCAGCAAGAGATACAAGCAGAGAGCAAATTTGAGAAGGAGAGAAAAAGAGTTTCAGGTAGGAGATTTGGTCATGGCATATTTGAGGAAAGAGAGATTTCCTACAAAGACTTATAATAAACTGAAACTGAAGAAAATAGGACCCTGCAAAATCAAAATAAAATTTTCAGCCAATGCTTATGAGATTGAGCTGCCGAAAGGAATCGGAATATCCCCCATTTTTAATATTGCAGACTTATATCCATTCAAAGAGGCAGAAACAGAATTGCAGACAGAAGCTACAGGTGATGAAGTTCAAATTGTGGATTGGGAAGAACAGGTACCAAAAACATCCAAGAAAGAAGTTGAAGCTATTTTAGATCAAAGGATATCCAAGAAAACTCGAGGACAGACATATTTTCAGTATCTTGTTAAGTGGAAAGAGCAGCCAATGGAAGATTCTAGTTGGTTGACAGCAACTGAATTGCAGAAATACGGCATAAATCCTGAAAGTTTAAAGAACCAATCTTTTCTTCTACGGGAGTCTGATGCAGGAGCATCGGAACTGGCTAGCAATGTGGAAAATTGTCCACATGTTGTGGCCTGACAGGGTGAAATTCATTGCTGTGTGTTAAAATCCAGTTTACTAAGGGGGTCAATTTCACAAATAGTTTGTTATTATTATAATAAGTGAAATCGCTTCATTTAGATTAGTGATAAGATTTGTTAGGCGAATCAAAATATTTCTGTTAGAATTTAATATATGGAAGATTACCTTATCCATTTGTTAGAGTAATTAGTGGAAAATATATAGAGAAATTGTATTCAGCGAGAGGATTCTGCGTAGAAGAACTGGCCATGGAGCGTTAGTTCAGAGGGAGAGGAGTTCGTGTGAGTTTTAGTTGGACTGTATGTAGTAGAAGTTATTTTTATCATGTAAGCAACTAAAGAACGAGATCTGTTTTCTTTTGTGTGCATGAAATAAATTATGATTGGTTGTGTATGTAATCGAGTCCATAAATCTCGCCTTGGCACCGTGGAATCCGCAACATCATTGAAACAAATCCCTACCACGAGAGATATTCGGTAGCTATTACATCAGGAGTCGAAGAAGGGCGATTATGGTGGCAGTTAAAAGAATTTGCAAATTGAAGATCGCTGACAGTTAATGCCTTGGAGCGTATCAATGCTAAATTCTCGAGGGCGATCCTGGTTCAAATCACATAGAATCTGATAAAATGCTATATATATATATATATATATATATGTTATATAGTTGTTTTGACCGCCGATCGTGACAAATGCAGTTATATCGGATCGGAATATCGGTCAAACGATATATACATATATCATAACCTGTATTAATGGGCGGGGGGCGAATATGTTGGATGGGAATTAAATCCAATCGAAAATGGTTGGTATATATTTTTTTTAAGTTGTGGTCAAATGTAACAGAGGTGCCGGCAATGTTTTTTTTTTAAAACGTTTCACTGTCATATGTTGAAAAAATAGTAATGTATGGACTGTGTTCTCGCTGAAGTGAAGAAGGAATTTTACAGATTAAAGGCGCATTTGCAATTGTGTGATATAGCCTTGGATTGGCTAGTCTGTCAATAGATAGTGATATTTTTGAATGGTTACATACTAAAACCTGTGTATGCCTGAAGCTGTTTTAAAACAGCGTTTTAAGCTGTTATTTTTATTCAGATAATTATATCTGTGGAAAAGGGCCTGCGTTTTTCAAATACAATGTAGACAGAAATCTTTTATACTGTTAGGAATTTCAATTCCGATTTCGATTTTAAAAAGACTAGGATTGATATTACACTGCGCCAGATCTACTTCTACGTCAGATGAATTCATGTGTCCACCTGCAAAATTATCAAACATAGTCCTGGGAAGTCATCATATTCACTCCACATTTTCCCCAAAATATGGCATCATCCTACAAATCCACCCAAAATCTATCTATTTGAACGACAATTTTGCCAAAAAAACTGGGCGAAATTATCAGCACGCCAATTTTCCCAATGACACTTATAAAAAAAATTCAAAAAAATATTAATTATGGTTTAATACAAAAAAATTTAGAAAAAAAGGGCCACACGGTTAGTCCTAACCGTCGGTATTTAATGCGAATTGTGTGCAGATATTGGCGGCTGACCGAATGTTATATCAACAGTTACTGTCAGTTACTGGGTAGAGCAGTTAACACTGCGACCATATTCGAAGTGGACACATGATAGTGGCACATTTTATATTGTGATTTAAGGACCATTGGGGGTGGGGAGGGGGCGCAGAGCTAGCCTCCCGCCCATGGTTCTGCCTCTGGTGGTGACCAAGACTAGGGCTAGACCCCGACCCCCCCCCCCTGTTGCGTATTAAACATTACAATAAAATAATGCAGTAGTCATAGTATGGTAAGGAACACATGTGTTGGTGCGACGGTAAAGCTTTTATGTGGTTTTGCTAAAGTTCCGGGTTTGACCCTGGACACTTATGCTCGACCTCCCACATAAATTTTAGCTTTTTCTATGTCGCTATTGCCATCAATAGAAGCAACCTGCACAAAAATGAAGTCCAATGACAATTTAGGAAAGTATCCAAAACATGCCTCAAATGGTGATTTTTTTGTAGAGGAGTGTTTTGCACAATTGTAAGCATGTTGAATGTAGTGCAAGTTTTCATCCCACAACTTAGGATGCTTGCTTCAGTATCCTCAAAGAAGATGTATGAATGTTTGATAGACCACACCAGTTTGACCATCTGTTTGTGGACGAAAGGTTGCACTGTTCATCAACTTGGTGTCCATCAAGTCCCACAAACTTGACCAAAAATTCCCAACAAATCGAGAATCTCGATCACTAATAATGGACGTGGAAAAACCAAAATGAACCCAAACATGCTGAAAGAATAAGTGAGTTGTTTCTGCAGCTGTGATTTTATTTTTACATGGAATTAATATACACATCTTTCTGAACCTATCCACAAACACATAAAAATAATCATGACCTCTTTTTGACAATGGAAGACATACTACAAAATCCATAGAAACACTCTCCCATGGACATGAAGGTACATGGATTGGTGTGTACAATCCTAACATTATTTTGCTAGCCTTACTTACTTCACATAATGAAAAACCTTTAATGAAACACGACACACTTTCAAGCATACGAAGCCAATAACAATACCTCTGAACTATGTGCCACTATTTTTCTTACACCGAAATTTACAGTAATAAGAGAAGTGTGTGTTTCCCTTATGACATTCACTCTCTCCCCTAATGACCAAGTGGAATTGTTGTAAGAAACCCATCCATCGAAAGTGCCTTGAGTGCTGCAACTTAGATTGTAGTTGTAATTTGTTCCCTCTCAGAACATGGAAGGTGCATATTAATACAACTTAGTTTATACATCCATCCCAATCAGCGAGCACGAGAATTGTTACCAACACAAGGTGGAAAGAAATAATAGTGGAGAGAATATATGATATCACTAATGTAATTTAAGGCTTAAACCAGTCATGTTTGTGCCTTGCATATGGAGTGTTTATCCCTTCCTGGCGAGCAGCGAAGATGATCATTTTATATATGATGTGAAGGCTTCATCATTCTATCATTTTCAGTGAAATAAAGAATAAAATAAGATGAGAGTGAAATTTAAGCAGCACTACATGTCTCTGTCTTTGAAGATGCACATTTCACATGGTGGGCATGAAAACAAAAAATTAATTCTCATTGTTTCGATTAAGATATTCCCAATTAATAATTTCTTGGTAATGTGCATCACCTAATCCAACTTCTTGTTGAGAAGACCAGGTAACGAAAATGAAAGGAAGAAATTTTGTTGGTCACTCGGCATGGAAACAGAAACATGCAGAAATAATATTGGGAAACCAAAGGAGGAATCTGTAGAATAAATAATAATATTCCACTCAGCATCTCTGGTTAGCAGTGTCAGGGTGGTAATGCATAGGCAGCGTACGCGATTACCATGGGGTAGGATTACGCCACACATTTCATTCTGTGATATCCATAGTAACGATGGTGACCAACTTAAAAACTAGTGAGAAATCGATGAAGCTTGTAAAAGTTTGAAGAGTAGATGATTACTTAATGACAATGTAAATGTCTATATTATTCGAGCATCTTGGTTTTGAAACATGTTTATTAAGTCTTTCATATTTCTATTTAAGAATAAGTTCAAACAATTTTGGTGTCATGGTTTCATTTAATATTATTAGTGTCTAAAAGGTATGAATAATTTTTTTTAAAGTAGAATTCTTGAACATACTTAAAAATATGTTTACTAGGGGATAAACATTTTTTTTTAATGGAATTTGGCTCTTTAATTATTTTTTAATTATAGATTTTAATTGTATAATTAAAAATAAAAAATGAAAAATGAAAAATATTGATATGTTTTTGTCATTATTACTATATTAATGAATAGGGAAAAATAATGTTACATATCTAAGTCAAATGTTTAAATTTATTTTAAATTATTTTTTTATCAAAATATAATTAACAATTTATTATATCATTAATATAATCATATGAACATTAATAAAAATTAGATTCATTTCATTGAAATCGTACCTTTGTAAAACATGCATAACCTATTTTGAAAAGTGGCTTCAGTCTTCAAAGGTGCACACATTGATTCTGAAAGGTGGCTTTACTCTTGAAAGTAGCATGCATCAATTATGAGACATATCCTCCAGCCCCATGTCCTCATTGGCTTTACTCTTGAAAGCAACATGCATTGATTATGAGATGTATTCTCCAACCCCATGTCCTCATTGAGGTATCTTCTGGCCCCATGTCATCAACCTCATCAACCCTCGTCAACCATGGTCAATGAATCCACCCCATGAACATCGGTTGTAACGAACACAACCACATTTACTAATGTTATTGATATGCACCAATCGATGGCATGTTCCGCCTTTTACATGCAAATATTCATATGAAAAATGATATCAATCATCGTATATCAATCACATTAGTATGTGGTTGTGCTAATTTATTATATTGTGGGAATAGAGTAAATTTAAATTGTTTTATAATATGTAATGTGTTCGTGAAAATTAAAAGGTAATTTTTTTTTTCTCTTTTGTTAATATTTTACAAGTGGATATGAAATGCACACATTACCTATAATAGATTTCAAAATTTCAAAATCTTGAAATTGACACTTTACACCATAAAATATTTGTTATAATTTCTAGTATGCATTTATAGGATATTATTAAGTGTATGAGGACAAGACCAAGATAATGCATCATAGAGGCATTGTCGTGACTATAATATTTACATAATGTATCATAAAGTTGTGTCACAACAATGTTGTTGTTGAGAACATGATAAGATTTGTTGAGCCAATAAATGAGATGATAAATGAAATTTAATATATTAGTCTACCATCCACATACACTTTAGTTTCAATTTGGATTATGAATTCTCCATGGATAATATTCTATTCATTATTCAAATTATCTTTGCAATTTTGCTTAGTGTTAGGTCTACTTCAACTTTGCAATGTGAGTTTTCTTAGTTGGCAATCGGTTTGTAACTCTACTATAGTTTCATCTTCGTTTCAATTTTGATTATGAATTCTCCATGAATAATATTCTATTCATTATTCAACTTTTCTTTGCAATTTTTCTTAGTGTTAGGTCTACTTCAACTTTGCAATCTGATTTTTCTTAGTTGGCGATTGGTTTTTAACTCCACTATAGTTTCCTCTTCGTTAACTTCCAAGGCTTTGAAGTTATTCAAAACCTTGATAAAAAGTGCACTTATGGGGATGTGAGAAGGGATTGTAAGGAACATTGATGGTGATTCTTTGGCTGATTTTTCATCATTCGAGAAAATAAAATACAATCTTAGCCCATACCTCTTTTATCTTTCTTCAAAATATTTATTATAATGGTAGGACTAGGCATTTGGAATTTTATCTTTTGCATAGTTCCAAAAACCATCTTTGTAGCCATTCCTTGGTTGACTAAGACATAAAAAATCATTACATTATTAGGAAAATAAGGGGTGAGCAACATTGAAAATACATTTTCGGATTCTTTTATCAAGTAGGAAATGGGTAGGAAATTTGTATTGTTTTCTAATATTTTTATTATACGAACCAATGAATTTTAACATTAATAATTAGATTTATTTGTAGATGATTATGAATAAAAGTGATCCTTATAGTATGACAAATATCTTTATAGTATAAGGGAAAATATAATTGTGAGGTCTACATAGGATATTTCGTATTTTTCACTCAAATCTCTCTTTGTGAAATAAGCAACTATAATTGACCAAGCATATAGTAAATCATATTGAATAGTGCAAGGATTTAACCTTCTTATAGTACCCATTTTTTAAGATCATTAATTTTCAATAGTAGTGTTTTATAAGGAAAATACTTTAGCAATATATTAACATATATAATATATTATACTATAATATTTGAATTCAAATAAAACCTTTAAAAAAGAGAATCCCACTCTTGATAACTCTAACAACTAGTCCCTTCCCAAGTTTAAAAAATATCTTAGCTTTGGCTGGTCTCAACTCCAACGATGTCTTGGCTTCTCATAGTCACTTGAGCTCTAACACATTTACAGTACCATGGAGCTAGAAACCATTGTTATTACTAAAAAATTACATATAACAACACATAAATTGAACAATCACAACAAAAAATATTCATCATTAAATTTGCACTTGACGAGGAGGATAAATTTGAAATTACATGTCGAATTGGATCCCTAGCCATGAATAGTAAAGCTACCATCAACTACTCAATTTCCATTCATAACAAAAGTAATAACATAATTAACATGAATAATAAAATACCAAGAAGAAAGAAGAAAAGCCTCAGTTCTAGAAAACATCTTCTAGATGATTTCCTCAAGTCCAAACACCATCTCTCATAAATAATTGTTCAAATAATGATACCTTTCTTATCAATGCCACAATTAATTTAAATATAATTATTCCCTCTTACATTGTTTATGTCATATATTTCTTTACAAAATGGGTGTTCATTTATAAATATATCATATGGCCAATATTTCGATTACCAATGGTGTTTATTTTTACAATGTAATGAAATCATCAACCCTTTCATTATTAATTGTAACAAGTATACCAAGGCATTTCATGCTTTGAACCAAATATTGCACCAATCTATTGTATTTGTCTAGACATGTGCTCACTAATACATGTTTATCTTTTAGAAGCAACTCTTATCAATCTTTTGACACACTATATATATGAAATCCAAGCACTAATTTGGTTGCACTTATTAATGTGAGGGAACTAATTGCTAGTACCATAGCTGTGTGTTGATATATTTAGGTTTTATATTTGGACAATAACTGCCATAGTGCTTTAATAAGTTTCCTAAAATAATAATTTAAAATAATATATTGTATGTGTTTAGACATGATCTCAGTAATATATGTAGGATCTTTATGAAGCAACTCTCACTAATCTTTTGACACATTTTATATATGAAATCCAAGCACTAATCTTTCTACAATGGTTAATGGGAACCAATTGCTATAATTGTAGGTGTGTGTATCAAGATATTTAGTATTTTTACTTGTATAATAATTTCCATAATGTTTTATTAAGTTTCTTTAAAAAGTACTTTAAAATAATTAATAGTAATTAACATATTATTTTTCTATAAGGGATAGTTTAATTGGTAATCACTTTGTAATGAAGTATTATGTAAACCTTAAAATTCAAGGTTCAAATCTCTCATGGCTTAAGCCGAAAAAAAAAAATTAACATATGAATTGAACAAACTTATATATATAAAAAATCACTTTGCCAAATAAACAAGTTCAACCATTTCCTCAGATATCTTTGTCATGGTTTAAGTGATTAATATCTTCCAAAGTTTATTTCACCAAATTTCTCATCCATAATAAAATAAATGAGAACGCTTATTTCTTAAACATTGTATATCGTAGACATTGTATGACATGATATTTTGTGAATATAAACCATTGTGGTTGTTTTAAGTATGTAAAAAAAAAAATTTAGAAATCCATCCATAACTAAAAATCTAATAAAATATTTGGAATAGCTTCTACAAACATTCTCTTGCATAAAAGTAGAAAATATGAGAAATGTGATGTACTATAGAAGATTATTAACACCAAATTATGAGATGAGAACTGCTCTTCTCCTACAAATAATTTTGTCATTCTCCTATAAATAATTTCAACAATAACATTAACTTAAAAATGTTTGTAATGAACATTATATTGAAAGTTGAAATTGGACAAGATAACAAAGACCATGGGAACAAGGAAAATTAGGATATTTCCCAAATTTTGAATAAGGAGTCAAATTATAAAATGAAAGATTTTTTTTTAAAGAACGAATTAATGTAGTCTATCTCAAGCCTTAAAAAATTCAAAATTCCAACCATGAGGAGGTGGAAGACGAAGGTTTATCTTGAATTATGTGATTTCTTAGTTGGTCAAATACTTAATGTGGTAGATGAATCAATGTTCTTTAGTATGGTTTCTATTTCCCGTAATGGAACATTCATTATCTTCATTCTTGAGAATCCAAATCCGTCACGCTTTCCTGATTCTAGACCTATTCTTTTATGTCGTTTGCTTTATAAGGTAATAAAAAAATTCATTATGAATTAGATTAAAAGGTTTTATCATTTTTTATATCTAAAAAACAATTTAAGTTTTTATTTTTATTTCAGATATTAGATGCTATAGGATTTTCCCAAGTCATGCTACAAACGATTTAAATTGGACATTTTCTTGTTGATAGTTTTGATGCTCGATATGAAAAGGAACGCATGGAAAGGCCAATTAAACTTTATTTTTAGTTTGCACTTTAATAAAAAAAATCGAGTATGGATGTGGTGAGCTGAATAATGAGATGCATTTGGTTACTATTTTTGCAGTGCTTTCTAATGGTTACCCAGTGAGGTTTCTAAAATCCTTATTGGGCTAATTTACAATGTTTATCATTATGTCTTTTTTATTTGTGCTAGTTCGAGAATTTGAGTATATTTGTATATATTATTGGGCTAATACAATGTTTATCATTGTTTATTTTTTATTTGTGCTAATTGGAGAGTTTGAGTATACTTGTATATGTTGTTAGAGTTGATGGTTCTATTAAGGGATTTTTCTTAACTCGTTAAGAAAACTGGACACACTTGTTGTTCATCTATGATATTCTCCACTTTGGGGAAGTAATGGTAACAGAGTGGAGGAATTTTAATATCATAATAAATTATTCCTTTTTAGAAATTGAGATGGATATTAGCTCATAGCTCAAATCTCAAATCTAATTCGAATCTCAAATCTCTCAATTGTTCTAATTCAAACAAAATCTAATATACAATGGTTTAACATATCTTGGTTTGTATTTGAAGCCTAATTATTATAGAATTGTTGAGTGGATGTTGTTGTTTAAGAATGTTGAACCCCATATTAATTGTTGTTTCCATCAAAAGTTATATATCAAAGGAAGATTAGTTTTTTTTAATTGGTCCTTAAGAATATTACCATTTATTGAATCTTATTAGCACACATGCCAAACATCATTTGAGATAAAATTAGCATGAAATGTTGTAGAAAAAATAGAAGGAGAGTTTTCAATTGGTAAAACAAAAAACTCTATCTAAAGAAACAAAGAGTGGAGGTTGGGGTCTAAAAAAACATTAATTTATCTAGTCCAACATTAGAAGATAAAAACCTTTGGTGATTTATATTTAACGAAGGATGTTGGGAAAAATTATGAAGCATAAATATTTCAAGTCACCTTTTCTGAAATAATGCATAACAAAAAATCCAAAGCCTATTAAATGGGCATAATGTGTGTGGAAAATATTGGTTTCAGTATTTCCTATTCTTAGTTGTTGTGTAGCTTGAAAGGTTGGTATGTGGAACCAATTATGATTAGGAGAGGATAGGAAATTCAGAGAAATGGTGATTATTTTCTTTCCAAATATTTGAGAATGCATAATTTAAGAGGTCATGGCTTCATGTTTTCTTGTAGACCAGTATTTCAAATTTGAGCTATGAATATCTTTCTTTTAATAAAGAATAAAATGACATGAATTAGAGGTGGCCTATATCATATAAATGGATGTGTCCCTTATATAATATTCTCTTTACATAGTTAGTGATGCTCAACGCTACTTTTTAATATTTATATAACTTTGAGTTATTTTGATGGTTCCTGTCAAGGGGTTTTGGGTATTGTTGAAGCTCATATGGCCTTAAACCTTTTCTTCATGTCACTATTTCCTATAAAAATTGGGTGCAAATGTTCGTACAAATACTTGGGTTGGGTTTATTACTCTTTTGGCTCTTTTTCTTTTCACCAAAAATAAAGGAACTCATTACCTCTAGATTTTGATAGAATCCATAGTTTAGATTGATTTGTTCTTAGGTAAAAATTAGTTGAATAAAATTCTTATATCATCCTAGAAAGAGAAAAATTATGGAGGTTGAAGATTATTTTGAATCTATCTAAATAGAGAATATTTACAACAATGTTAATTTTGAAACTTATTCCCCTTAGAAGGAAGTAGTTTCTTTGGTTGAATATATTTTGGTAAGTAAAAAATTTCCATTTGGGGAGGTGTTTTTGAGAGGTTCAATGGCATAATTGTTGATGAGTGAACTTAAAAGTTTTGGCAATAACAACTAGGACTTGTCTTCTATTTCTATCATAGAAAATACAATCCTTTCCAACTATGTATCTACACATTCTAATGTATTGTTTTTAATATATGTTATTGGTACCCAATTTTTAATTTGGGTATTTTTGTTACGGATATAGTTTTTTCTAGTATTTTTAGTATAATTAATAATTTTTGTGATAATACTAGTCCATATACTTTTTTATTTCTATGAAATACAAAACATACTTAATTTTTCTTTTGAAAAAAAATAAAATTAAAATTAAAAAAAAAACATTTCTAACATTATTATATTTTTGAATTAAAAAAAATCAATATCAAATTAATTATTTCATAGTTTACTTTAGACCAAAGTTGGTTTCAATGATGATAAGCAACAACATAATCATCAATAATATCAATTATATGAAGAAATATATATTTTTAGAAGTGTTTTTAGTTTAAATTATTTTTTAACCTTTGTCTTTATCTTACCAATGTACTATAACAATTGATTCAATATATATATATATATATATATATATATATATATATATATATATATATATATATATATATATATATATATATATATTTTCTCATATAGAGATGATGTGAATGAAAGGGAGATCTAAGTACTCAATGTGGTAGCAAGATGGTGAGAGGTTTATGCATGACACTTCTCATGAGAAGGGATGTTGGTTATGATGAACTTTTAGTTGAAATAGTTGTAAGCTTCATTACGCAAAATTCCATAAAAAGAAATATTTTATGCCTTAATAGTTAAATACATCATCTTATCTCGTTATGTAGAAGTTATAGAATTTCCAATTCAATGGACAATGCGAGAATTTTTTAGCAATTTTTATAAAGTTAAAGACCACCTTCATGCTTTTGAATCTTTTACCAATGGAATAAATAGAAAATAGCAAAGATAATTTAGTTCAAGACATAAAAAATTCTAACATAATCAATGCCATGTATTTGTCCATAAGCATGAGGCTAGTGTTGTGTACTAGGGTTTCAATTGCATCTATTGTATTTAACCTTTCTTACATTGTATTTAAATGTATGGTATTCTTATGGTTATTGCATTATCTAATTACAATGGAATTAAATTTATTCATGTATCATGTGTCTTATATATTTACCATTTCAAATTCAAGGAGAATTCAACGCACATAATTTCTCAACCATGTTGTGAGTAGTTTTTTTTTTTATATATATAATATGACATTCGTTAATTTTGTTGTTGTGTTACCTTGGAAAATTTTCATATTATTTCAAATATACTTAGTGAACATGTCCATTATACCTATTTTTACAAGTTCATTGCTACCCATATATTCATTTTGTATTTCTTTTGTAGCTATTATGGTATAATTGGAAGTGAAGGGTCAATATGTTTTAGATGTTGTCTTCACTAATATATATCACAAGATTCTATGCTACCATGATCTAATATGATGCACCTAGAGGACCATGAGATGAAGGCACGTGGAAAAATATAGAAACATCTTTGGCTCACATCACAAAATATTTTTATGATTCACTGTTGTGATAAATAATATTTCATTTTTTTATGCTTCTTTTACCTATATATGAAAGTGAATGATAGTTGACTTGAAGAGAACTTTTCCATATGTATTTCCTTTTGTAAATTTTTAAGCTTATGAAAGGGCTATGGAAGATAGTCATCAACTTCGAGGGAGACCCAAATGGATATATGTCAAATTTAGGGGAGACCTTTTCTATGTATCACAAAATCCTATATTTAAGGGAGACATATGCCATATGTCTGTCTGCCAATTTATCTAATTGGCCTAGTGACACCTAGGGGCTTGCATTTGAATGTTTATGCTAGATAAATAATATGGTTTGTGAGTGTATTTATAAATGGAAACAATGTGAAAAAATGTGATTAGAGGCTCAAGGAGAAGAATAGTCTAAAGGAACCTAACACAAAAGCAAGGAGAAAGTGATAAAGAAATTTGGAGCTTGAAATTAGAAACATGAGGTTTGATGTGCATTCTATGATCTAAGGCGCAAAATAAGCATTTGTTCGAAAATTGTTGTAAATCTTCAAATTTAATTATAACATGAAATCGTTGAAAATTATTTGTTTTTGCGCCATCCTCGTCATTTAATGTGACATAGTTTTCCAACATTCGACAATTTATCCACTAGAACTTTCGACATATTTAGACTTTTTATAAGGTATGCTCTAATATTTCTTCATATATTAGCTCCTAGTCATAGCCTATAGTTACGTGGTGCTAACTTGTAGCACCTAAGGGCTAAGTGTCCTCAACATGCTACCATATCGGCATTTTCATTAAAAAGAACATGCTCGTGGAATCATTGATATTGCTATATATCGATTTGGGTCACAACAATAGCATGAGGGTGCTAAGGAAAATACCCTCGGGCTAAATTTCCTTGCATTTCACCCTATTTGTGGTTTATAAAAAAAGTGTATGCAGGGTTTTACAATAATGGAGTACATAAATTGCCTACTTAAAACCTTCATCACAAAGTTATTATGGAATATCACCTAAGAGCTAGAGACCCTCAACATATAGACATATCCTCTCATTTCACGGTTTCGTATATATATATATATATATATATATATATATATATATATATATATATATATATATATATATATATATATATATTACGAAATTGAATCATTAACCTTGATAAGATCAATTATATCTCTTCGTGATTAAAATATTAAATAAAAGTATTATTGTAGAAACATGTAAACATTGATTATTGTATAAAGTATTATATAAAATTATTTATATAGACAACTTATCTATTAAAGAATCCATGATGACAAAAAACTAAATCTTCCATGGATTGTCAGAAACGGATATTTTAACAATAAAAATAGCTACATCTAGCTTGTAGATGCATATATAGAAACATAAATAAATGACGAGATTTCATGTATATGTGTGTGTGTCTACATATATATATATATAATCTCTACGTCAATTAATATAAATCCACCTTAATTAGGAAGACCAACTCAATAATTTTAAGAAAAACGATTTTAACCATAATAACATATGGTAAAAAGAAATCGCCTACTTTTGATTTGGTTTGTCTGTATAGAAGTATATGTTAAAATCATGTATATGTCAGTAAACAGGATACTATGTGTGTGAAGAAGTCATGTCGACTCACTCACGAGGGAATGTGAGGAATATAATTCTCTAACTAATTGTAAAAATCCCAATTTGGTGGGGAAATACCAGGGGTTCCTATGGACATGGATACAATACTTCCTACCGCATACAATATGGAGATTGGAGATAGAGATACCTACATAAGGGATGAAATACATGTCGCATCCTTTTCCCGGTACATGCATTGATGTGATCATGAAGAGAGAGTACTAACATTGTTCAATAGTGCCACCCTACTATAAATCAAAAATATGAAGAGCTCATTCATTATTTGGTCGATGTGGGTAAGAGCGCTTTCAAATTCTGTGGTGGACATGTAGACAGCATGGATGGAATCCCTCAGTTCATCTTGCATATTGGAGGATGACTTGGACGTCTTGTTCATGAGGTATCTCTCGAGTAAATTGTTGAGGTTTCCAATTGTAATATCTACGTTGTTCAACTCATGCAAGAAGACCATGAATTATGACGAACTATTTCTCTACATCTCCATATCTTCCTTTAATTTCTGTCACGTCACGTTGGTCATACCATTGATGTCCATGAGAGGAGGAAGAGTTCTAGGATTCATCATTTTCTTCCTTTTAAGAAGTCCGAAAACATGCATAAATGAGCAGCGTGGTGTGTTGAAGGAAAGAGAAGCCACTAGTGTTGTGCAGACAAATACGGTAATTCCCTTCACTTCCTTGATGTCTTCTTCGATGCCTGATCTACCCATTGATGTTTATATTGATATTGTTGGGTGAAGGCTCTCTACCATTCGTTTCAAGGTAGACATGAATTTTGCTAACTTGGACTCCATGTCCTTTTTCTTCTTCAATTCATCCATGCATTTTTCAAGGGAGTCCTTTGCATTCATTGATTATTCATTTGGGAAGGGGCGTGAGGTAAGCCATGTATGGTGGTCTATAATGACATGTTGTGCTTGTTTATTTTTAGATTCACTCTCTCAACACATTTTCCACATCATGTAGATTAACCAGGTCCTATGTATGTCAGGTCAACCATTTTTCATCTGCATTACTGTCTATGTGCGCGATGTGTGGGTACAATTCCTTCAAATTGGAATAGATAAAAAATAATGATATACAATGCTTCTCCAAACCAAGCTATGGAAATCATGTAGTAATTTGGTTGTTTCTGTTGTATGAGTATCTCCAACATAGCTTGAAGTTGCAACTGAAAATCAGCAAGGATCAGGTGCACTCTGGAAGCTGGCATGATTGTTGACCTTTTATTCTTACCATGGCTAGGAAAAACAGAAGGAATGAATGAGTGCAAAGCCACTCGAAGAGAAATGAAGGAAAAACTCATAATTGTGATCAATGCTCGATCGCAGCCTTAAGATCAAGATCTGATTATTTCTATCAATGTGACTACGCTTGTAGTATTTTGCCTCTAGGATCATCTAAGAGGCATATTAATACAACTCAGTTTCCAAATCTGTCTATATTAGCAAGCGCAAGAATAGGTAGCAAAACATGTGGAAAAAAATAATAGTGGAGAGAATTTGTGATATCACTAATCTAATTTAAGCCAGCCATGTATGTTCCTTGAATCTCTACATCAATTAATATAGACCCGCCTTAATTAGGAAGACCAATTCAAGAATTTAAGAAACACGATTTTAACCATAATAACATATGGTAAAAAGAAATCGCCTACATTTGATTTGGTTTGTATGTATAGAATTATATGTTACAATCATGTATATGTCAATAAAAAGGATAGTATGTGTGTGAAGAAGTCATGTCAAATCACACACGAGGGAATGTGAGGAATATAATTCTCTGACTAATTGTAAAAATCCCAATTTGGTGGGGAAATACCAGGGGTTCCTACGGACATGGATACACTACCTCCTACTGCATACAATATGGAGATTGGAGATTGAGATAACTGCATAAGGGATGTAATACATGCCACATCCTTTGCCTGGTACATGCATTGATGTGATCATGAAGAGAGAGTACTGACACTGTTCAATAGTGCCACCCTACTAGAAATCATAAATATGAAGAGCTCATTCATTCTCTGGTCGATGTGGGTAAAAGAGCTTTCAAACTCTGTGGTGGACATGTAGACAGCATGGATGGAATCCCTCAGTTCATATTTCATATTGGAGGATGACTTGGATGTATTGTTCATGATGTATCTCTCGAGTAAATTGTTTAGGTTTCCAATTTTAATATCTACCTTGTTCAAATCATGCAAGAAGACCATGAATGGTGACGAACTATTTTTCTACATCTCCATATCTTCCTTCAATTTCTGTTGCATCACGTTGGTCATAACATTTATTTCCATGAGAGGAGGAAGAGTTCTAGGATTCATCATTTTCTCCCTTTTAAGAAGGCCGAAAACAGGCATAAATGAGCAGTGTGGTGTGTTGAAGGAAAGAGAATCCACTAGTGTTGTGGAGACAAATAGGGTAATTCCCTTCACTTCCTTGATGTATTCTTCGATGCCTGATCTACCCATTGATGTTTCTATTGCTACTGTTGGGTGAAGGCTATTTACCATTCGTTTCAAGGTAGACATGAATTTCACTAACTTGGACTCTATGTCCTTGTTCTTCCTCAATTCATCCATGGATTTTTCAAGGGATTCTTTTTCCTTCATCAATTATTCATCTGGGAAGGGGTGTGAAGTAATCCATGGAGGGCGGTCTATACTGACATGTTGTGCTTCTTTATTTTTGATATTCACTCTCTCAACACATTTCCCACATCAGGTATATTGACCAGGTCCTCCATATTTCGAGTCAACCATTTTGCATCTGCATTACTGTCTATGTGCAAGATGTGTGGGTACAATTCCTTCAAATTGGAACAAATAAAAATCACGATATCCAATGCTTCTCTAAGCCAAGTTGTGGAAATCATGTAGTACTTTGGTTGTTTCTGTTGTATGAGTATCTCCAACATAGCTTGAAGTTGCAACTGAAAATCAGCAAGGATCGGGTGCACTCTGGAAGCTGGCATGCTCGTTGACCTTTTATTCTTGCCATGGCTAGGAAAAAAAGAAGGAATTAATGAGTGAAAAGGCACTCGAAGAGAAATGAAGGAAGAACTCATGATTGCGGTCAATTCTCGATCGCAACCTTAGGATCAAGGTCTGATTATTTCTCTCAATGTGACTGTGCTTGTAGTTTCTTACCTCTATGAGCATTTAAGAGGCATATTAATACAACTCAGTTTCCAAATCTGTCTGGATAAGGAAGCGCGAGAATAGGTACCAAAACATGTGGAGAAAAATAATAGTGGAGAGAATTTGTGATATCACTAATCTAATTTAAGCCAGCCATGTGTGTTCCTTGCATGCAACATGTATCCCTTCCTGGCGACAAGCAGAGACAAACATTTTATATATGATGTGAAGGTCTCATGAGTCTATCGTTTCCAGTGAAGTAAAGAATTTAGTAAGATTTAAGCAGCACTACATTTCACTGCAAATGAACATTGAGGACACATCAATGATGAATAATTCACGTTGATTCATTTAAGATAAATTCATGAAAAGTAAAAGGCAAAAATAGGTTGTTCACTCAGCACGGAAATAGAAAGACGTAGAAACAATAATTGGAAACCATTTGAAAAATATGAAGAAGAAATAATAATACTCCACTCAACATATCTGGTTTTCCGTGTTATTCTTAAACAACATGCACAAGAATTCCACGAGAATACCACATGCATGATTATGTAGGAAAATTAATCTCAACCATCATCGTAAATGAACTGGTAATAACTATATCTTAGTAAATGTTTTGCAGGTTGTGGATTGAGTTTGAAGGGAAGGACATGGGTTAAATGGAGTTCTAAACAAAAGGACAATTTATGGTTGGTAAAAGTGTATGGGAAAATCTTAAATCCACACATAAAATCATTTTTGTATAATCTACCATGTTGTGTATTAATTCACCCATGCATTGTATTAATTTTTGGCTCCGTCATGTATTAATGTCTTAGATAATATATCTTTTGAATATACATTTATGTATTTTAAATCATTTAATTGTGGTGTAACTATGTCTAAGAAAAGGGGAGAAAATAGTGGAGCCAAATTTGGTGGTCACTAGAAAACAATAGCTACAAGTTTTACTATGTGTTACTCTGCAACCCCTGGTGAATGTAAATATCAGGTAGTGTTTTACTGGTGAAGGAGCCACAACCTCCATATATGAATGTATTTCATGTTTTGAAATTATAATATAAAGTTCGGTTTTTGGCGATATGCTTATGGATATTTCACCTGTGAATTTTACAGCCACCACTATGTTTTACTCTGTTTCATCAGTGAGTAAATATGTTTGATTTTATTTTCTCCATTATAGTTTTGATTTTAATCTCTGCCACTCTCGAGATTTCACATGTTAATTTTACTGCCACCACTCTGTTTTAATTTGTTTCATCATGAGTAAAATTGTTTGATTTTATTTTCTTCATTATAGTTGTGATTTTAATCTCAGCCAATTTGTATTAAAAGGAGAATTGTTATGATTTGATTTCCACAATTATGTTGCCTAGTTTAAGACATTTCCGCAACTCTGTGTGAACTTTGTGTGTTAAGGAAGCATCCTCTGTTTTTATTTAAATTTTTAACATGATATCAGAAAAGGTTTAAACTTTCATTACTGCAATTCCTTTTACTGCTAGCTAAAAAAAAATTTAAGGAAATATTTTTTTAAGGCATTCTCTTCGTAGTGTATTCTCTGCAGGGAGAAAGTTTTTACACACTGAGAAAGTTTTTTTTTACACATTTAAAATGGCAGCAACAAGCACAAGATTACTAATCCACAAATACCTCAGTTTAATGGAAAAAATTACCATTATTTAGCTATTATAATGAAGGATATGTTTTCTTCACAAGACATTTGGGAATTTGTGGAGAATGATTTCCAAGAACCAGCAGATGCAGCAACATACAATGCTTTGATGCAACAAGAAAAGAATCCATTGAGAGACAACAAGAAGAAGGACTCCAAAGCCATCTTTTACATTTTTCAAGTAGTTCATGAACGTATATTCCCAAGGATTGCAACAACAAAGATGTCCAAGAAAGAATGGGATACCCTCCAAACAACCTACCAAGGGATGGCAAAGGTGAAGACAACAAAACTATAAATGTTGAGAAGAGATTTTGAGACAATGTGTCAAACTTTGGTTGGAACAAAAAAATTTGACATTTGACCAATCAAAAGAGGGCATGTGGCAGCCTGCCACTGGCCCAAAATTTACACAGCTGACAGTTCCTTTTAGCCAAATTTTGTCGTTTGGGAAAACAAACATAACTCGTTTCGAGGAGCATAAGGTGTCAGTTTCCAAAACAAGTTGTGTCAGATTCAAAATGATGATATCTATGAAAGTGCATAGGTTTCGAGCCATTCTAACAACTTTCATTTTTGAGCATATTTTTTAGCACTTCATGATTGATGTTGAACATATATTTCAGCCACGCATTTTCTAAAGAAGTTGGACTGAACATTTTTAGGCTTAGAAAGTATATCTTGAGTGATATTTTGTACATATATTGCAATGTGTGTTGAAGGCTTGGGAAAGGTTTTTTATTAAGGACACTAATGTTTATGCATTGAGGGAGAAGCTCTTGAAAAACCATCAAGCCCAAGCCTCAAGCATATCTATACACATATGGAAAGAGAAGGGGATGAGACATAGGGGTCCCTGCTCTTTACATATGAGTTTTCCTTCATATAAAATAAGCTCTTATGATGGTGTGCCATGACCAAACACCAAGGGTGAAAATACCATATGATATATGCTTATGTTGTGTGGAGGTTAGGGCTTGTAGAAGCACAAATATATATCCATCTTAAGCACCATATTTCCAAGAGCCATGTCCATGCAAAAAGGTGGAAAGATCCAAGCCATTAATGTGAATGTGTTATGGTCGATTGGATTACCGTGGAGGTTATTCCCTAAAGATTTTGAATGGAGGATGGTGGAGAATTTGTGGGGTATTATCCCTAGGATGATGTGGCAGTGGAGCTTGTGTCCAACACATAAAGCAGGGAAGACTCTCCAAATCACACCTTACGAGGAAGTCATGAATAGTTAGGTTCAAAGTTTATGTAAGACACCTTTACGTGGGGATATTTTTGTGGGGATTATTGTTGGGTGGCACCAGTGTAATCACTTATCATTCAAGAGGGAGGCCAAGCCCAAAAAATAGAGTTTGCACTACCAGTGATGTGGCCAGTTGGTCTCAATGAGCGGAGTCCTACCGACATTATTATGGTAAGTTAGAGGGGGAGGATGTTGCATGGTCCATGTAATCCTTGTCGTTCAAGAAAAATTTACCTTGGACCTTTTCGAAGGAGCGTTAGGGGAAATCCTTGTGATCTTATTCCAGGGGTGAGGTGGCACTGTGAGCCTAAATCTAATCAAGTGGTCATTGTGGGGTTTTATTTACGCTCGTGCTTGCATTTAGAAGTGTAAGGCATAGAAAGACATGGATGAGTCAGTATTTGGGGTCAATCTGCCACATGGGAAATAACTAGGTTGGCCATGTAGGCATCACAAGGGTCTATTTGAATGCGACATGGTAGGTCAATATGACTCAATAGATCTTAAAAGACCAACACTTATGATTTTAAAATTTGTGAACTCAGATCCCAATTGAGGCATAATAATATATCATTGAAATATTCTTAGTAAGACAAATGTGATGGTATCATTTGTTTCGAGCTTTGAGAAGGGTAAACAAAAGGTGAAAAATTCAAATCCCGTTTCCATAACTGGACCATGGATATTGGGTTAGCATAGTGAATGCCTTTTTCTAACCCTTCGTTAAGGTTGGGGATAGTAGGGGGTATTTTATGAGATACGTTTGCTATATTCCAGCTTGTCAATATTTCTTGTTGGACTAGTGAAGGCTAGGGGCATTCATTTGAATGTTGATGCTATATAAATAGTATGGTTTGTGAGTGCATTTATAGATAGTAACAATGTAAAAAAAATGTGATTTGAGGTTCAAGAAGAAGAATAGTTTGAAGGAACAAAATAGAGGATGAATTATTAGGTGATAAGGAAATTTGGAGCTTTATATTAGAAGCACAAGGATGGATTCACATTCTATGATCTAAGGCACAAAGTGAACATTTGTTCAAAAATCTTTGGAAGTTTTCAAATTTAATTATAACGTAAAATTGTTGAAAATTGTTTGTTTTTGTGCAATCCTTATAATTTAATGTGACATATTTTTCTAACATTTGACATTTTTTCTACTAGAACCTTCGACATATTGAGATATTTGTAAAGTGTGCTCTATATTTTTCTCAATATATTGGCTCCTAGTCATAGACCATGCTTATGCGGTGCTAAATTGTAGCACCTAATAGCCAAGTGTCCTTAGCATAATGAAATATCAACCTTTTTATTAAAAATCATGAGGTTTAATGTACATTCTACAATCCAAGGTGCAAGGTGAGCATTTGTTCGAAAATTGTTGGAAATCCTCAAATTTAATTATAACGTCAAATCATTGAAAAGCATTTGTTTTTGTGTCATTCTCATCATTTAACATGACATATTTTTCCAACATTTGATAGTTTTTACACTAGAACCTTCGACATATTAAGACTTTTTATAAGGTATGCTCTATGATTTTCTCCATATATTAGCTCCTAGTCATATAAGGTGATAAAAAAAATCATTATGAATTAGATTAAAAGGGTTTTATAATTTTGTATATCTAAAGAAAAAATTAGGTTTCTCTTTATTTTTCAAATATTAGATGCTATAAGATTTTCCCAAATCATGCTATAAACCATTAAAATTGGAAACTATCTTAGTGATAGCTATGAAGCTCGATATGAAAAGAAACACATGGAAACGTTCATTAGACTTTTTTTTTTTTTTTTTTTTTTTTTTCAGTTTGTACTTCTATAGAAAAAAATGAATATGGATGTGGTAAACTAGATAATGGGATGCACTTGGTTACTAATATTGCAGTGCTTTCTAACAGTTACCCATTTAGTTTTCTTAAGTCCTTATTGAGATAATATAATGTTTCTCATTATGCCCTTTTTATTTATGTTAGTTGGAGAGTTTGATTATACTTTTATATGGTGTTAGAGTTGATGGTTCTATTAAGGGAGTTTTGGTAACTTGGTAAGAAAAGTTGACAAACTTGTTGTTCGTATATGATATTCTCTATTTTGGGGAATGAATGGTAAGGGACACTAATACATTTGGCAAAAATTCCGACACTTTAGTTCCGACACTTTTGTCGTAATGTCGGAAATTTTCCCAATTTCTATCAATTTTTCAAATCTAGCCACAAACCATCGCTATATCGACGTTTAGGGATATCGTCGCTTTTGCGACATTTATGTTTGTCATCAGAATTGCGACGTTTTAAACACGTTTTCGGTCTTACAATGTTTATGGGACAAAACGTGGGAATTGCGACGTCGCCTACACATTCGTCGGTCTTGTGACGCTTGGGAGAAACTGTCGGAAAAGCGACGTTTCTCATATAGACGTCGGTCTTGCGATGTTGTGAAGCCAAACGTCGCAAGACCGACATCTATATGAGAAACGTCGCTTTTCCGACGGTTTCTCCCAAGTGTTGCAAGACCAACGTTTAAACAACACAACATTTTAATATGAAAAGCATTGTATTATTTAACATTTTATTAATATAAATATGATTTATTTGGATATAATAAATAATGCATCATTGGATAACATTTGTCTGGTTGGAAAACAAACTTGGACATGAAAAACAATTACATGCGTGGAAATGTAAAGTATTACTTTATTAACAATTGTTCAACATTTGAATATGAAAACATTATATTATTTAACATTTTGTTTAGATAAATATGATTTATTTGGATATAATGAGTATTACATTATTGGATAATGTTTTTTTTGTTGGAAAACATGCTTATACATCAAAAAATTTACATTACACTTATACATGAAAACTTGCACATTTTGGTATATTATTCCAAAGGCTAGGACATCCTTGGGATTTCTTAAATCCTTGATTACAACTTGGTGAGATGAAAACTCTACTATTCTACCTTTACTTGAATGAGTGATTTGATATTTTAATTGAAGGTTGCAACAAAGACTCGGAACACATAATAAATTATTGAAATGTATGTTATATTCATTAGTTGTTATAGACCCTACATCACCAACAACAGGAAAAAAATTGGTGTTACAATCATTACAAGCAATAAAATTGCATTTATGCTTAACCATATAATAATATGCTCTAGAATAAATAAGCCACTCATTGGAATAAGAAGTAGAGGATGCATTGAAATAGAAACCAAAAGAAAAAGTGTATTTCCAAAAGAGCTAAGCCTGGGTGAAATATTTTGTGGAAACAAAAAACATGATAAGCATATCTCAGCGTAGGTTTGACCTTTTGACATTTGGTGTGTAAGATGAGCGTGAGAACCAACTATACAAGTCAAACATAAGTTACTAAAATAATACATGGTTAGGGACTAATAAACAACCAAATTCACCATCCTTTCAAAGGTATTACATCTATATGAATACATTGTCCAAGGGACCTCACAAGTATATGAGAAAAAATATACTAACATACCCTCAAAATAGAAAGTGAATGAAAAAGTGAATTAGGGTTGTTATGTTGACCAAAGATCAATGGATATTTATTTTAAATAGAAAATGAATAATTCAAAAGGTATTCATGCAAGGGTAAGTATGAGTGGACATATGATGGAAGGATGTGATGTCAAAGGTCATGAAATATCTATTCCTCACTAAATCTACTTCAATTGTTGTTCCTAATATCCCCAGCGCTATGGGAATATAAGGAATGAAGGATTGTTGTTATGTATCAAGTAATTTTTGTTACAATTAAATTAAAGGTCGTGAATCATTGTTTTATATGAGATCCATAGTCCAAAGTGTACAATATGGTCATTGTGATACCCTGGACGAATTTCATCTTATTGTAAATATTATCTCTATTTTGTAAAATTAAAATCACCAATAAATTAGGAAACATATTCCATATTTTGGGGAATGAGATTTGATTAAGGGGGCCTGGTTGATATTAATGTCAAATTGTGCACATTAATGAACTGATGCATAATAAATTTGACTAGAAAAGGAATGATTGGGAAAAATACTAATATATGTATAGAGAGAATCAAAACTAAATGAACTCTAGTTGTGTTGACAGCCTAATAGGGGTGACAAAGAGGGTATTCCCACATAACCAAAGGAAGTGGCTAAAACGTTTAATGGGAGAAAATTCATGACTCTACACATATTGAAGAGGCAAGCATTGGAGTTAGAAGGCACGCGAAGAGAATTAATTAAGGGGTATTTCTTTTTCAAGGCAGTTCTAGGGGGGAGGAATATTTTATTTTGAAAGAGATACTTCACTCTGTAGGAGCACAACTAATGAAAATGAATTTAGAGAGTAGTGGCTTGGATTGAGGCTTATGAACCCATTGTTAGTGTCTTGCTCAAGGGTTGATGAACCCATTGGGAAGCTTTCAAATTGATATTATAACGAATGAAATATGAAAAGGATATTAAGAAGAATCTTAGTTTTGTAGATATTTTGTATGTTTATAAAATTGATCCAAATATATTATTATTGACGTTGTTTCATAACATTGATAAATTGACTAATTTATTAACCATATATTAATACGAAAGATACTTATTTCAGATATTAACACGATGAGAATCAACTTGAAATATCAACCTGCATATTTTTCTATGAAAGACACAAAAATTTCAAGTCGCGCCTTGTGATCAGGTTGCCCAACCGGGCGCATTCGGTTGGGCAGTTTCATTCGAGGGTGCCCGTATAAGTTTTTCTAAGTTGTGACCACTTGGGTGCCTTGTGCACATTCGGGTGGCCCATTTTCTATTTGCTCCCATGTGGCATCGTTCGGTTGGGCACACCGTGTGAGGTCGCCTGACCGAGCGCGTTCGGGTCAGGCCATTTCATTCGAGGGCGCCCGTATCAGTTTTGATAAGTTGTGACCGCCCGGATGCCTTGTGCATGTTCGAGCGGCCCGTTTGACGTTTTCTCCCTTGTGGCATCGTTTGGTTGGGCGCGCCATGTCGCACCGTGTGAGGTCACCCGACAGGGCGCATTCAGGTCGGACCATTTCGTTCGAGGGTGCCCGTATCAGTTTTGCTAAGTTGTGACCACTTGGGTGGCTTGTGCACGTTCGGGAGGCCGGTTTTCCATTTGATCCAATGTGGCATCATTTGGTCGAGCGCACCGTGTCGCGCCGTGCGAGGTCGCCCGACCGGGCGCATTGGGGTCGGCCCGTTTCGTTCGAGGGCGCTCGTATCAGTTTTTCCAAGTTGTGACCACCGGGGTGCATTGTGCATGTTCGGGAAGCCCATTTTCCATTTGCTCCCATCTAGCATTGTTCGGTCGAGTGCGCCATGTCGCGCCTTGTGATCAAGTCGCCCAACTGGGCGCGTTCAGGTCGGGCCGTTTCGTTCGAGGGTGCCCATATTAGTTTTGCTAAGTTGTGACCACTTGAGTGCCTTGTGCACGTTCAGCGACCCGTTTGCCATTTTCTCCCTTGTGGCATCATTCAGTCGAGCGCGCCATGTCACGTCGTGTGACGTCGTCTGACCTGGCATGTTTGGGTCGGGTCGTTTCGTTCAAGGGCGCACGTATCAGTTTTTTTAAGTTGTGACCGCCCGGGTGCCTTGTGCACGTTCGAGTGGCCCGTTTGTCATTTTCTCCCTTTTGGCATCATTCAGTCAGGCGCGCTGTGTTGCGCCGTGTGAGGGCACCCAACCAAGCACATTCAAGTTGCGTTGTTTCGTTTGAGGGCGCCCGTATCAATTTTGCTAAGTTGTGACTTCCCTGGTCCCTTGTGCATGTTCGGGTGGCCTGTTTTCCATTTTCTCACATGTGGCATCGTTCGATCGGGTGCGCCGTGTGAGGTCGCCCGACCGGGCGCGTTCAGGTCGGGTCGTTTCGTTCGAGGGTGCCCATATCAATTTTGCTAAGTTGTGACTGCCTCGGTGCATTGTGCATGTTCGGGTGGCCCGTTTTTCATTTTCTCCCATGTGGCATCATTCGGTCGAGTATGCCCTGTCGCACCTTGTGATCATGTCACCCGACCGGGCACGTTCGGGTCGAGCCATTTCGTTTAAGGGCGCTCGTATCAGTTTTACTAAGTTGTGACCGCCCTGGTGCCTTGTGCACGTTCGGGCGGCCCATTTTCCATTTTCTCCCTTGTGGCATTGTTCGGTCAGGCACGCCATGTCGCGACGTGTGAGGGTGCCTGACCAAGCGCGTTCGCGTTGCACAGTTTCGTTCGAGGTCGCCCGTATCAATTTTACTAAGTTGTGACCTCCCAGGTGCCTTGTGCACGTTTGGGCAGCCTGTTTTCTGTTTGCTCCCATGTAGCATCATTCATTCGGGCACACCATGTCGCGTCGTGTGAGGACACCCGACCGGGTGCGTTCGGGTCGTCCTGTTTCGTTCGAGGGCGCCTGTATCTATTTTTCTAAGTTGTGACCGCCTCGCCAGTGCATTGTACATGTTTGGGTAGCCTATTTTCCATTTTCTCCCATGTGGCATCATTCGGTTGGGCACGCCGTGTCGTGTCTTGTGATCAGGTCGCCCGACCAAGCGGGTTCGAGTAGGGCCATTTCATTCGAGGGTGCATGTATCAGTTTTTCTAAGTTGTGACGACCCAGGTGCCTTGTGCACGTTTGAGTGGCCCGTTTTCCATTTTCTTCCTTGTGGCATCGTTTGGTCTGGTGCACCGTGTCGCACCGTGTGAGGTCGTCTAACCAGGTGCGTTCGGGTCGGGTTGTTTCGTTCGAGGGTGCCCGTATCAGTTTTGTTAAGTTGTTACTGCCCCGGTACCTTGTGCACTTTCAGGTGGCACATTTTCTGTTTTCTCCATTGTGGCATCGTTCAGTCGGGCGCGCCATGTCGCGTCGTGTGAGGGCCCCCGACCAAGTGCATTCGAGTTGCGTTGTTTCGTTCGAGGGCGCCCGTATCAGGTTTGCTAAGTTGTGACTGCACGGGTGCCTTGTGCACGTTCGGGTGCCCCGTTTGCCGTTTGGTCCCATGTGGCATCATTCGGTCAGGGGCGTCGTGTTGCACAGTGTGAGGTCGCCCAACCGGGCGCATTCGAGTCGGCCTGTTTCGTTCAAGGGTGCCCGTATCAGTTTTGCTAAGTTGTGACCACCCGAGTGCATTGTGCACGTTCGCGTAGGCCATTTTCCATTTGCTCCCATGTGGCATCATTCGGTCGGGTGCACCGTGTCATGGCTTGTGATCAAGTCGCCCGACCAGGCACATTAGGGTCGGTTTGTTTCATTCAAGGGTGCCTGTATCAGTTTTTCTAAGTTGTGACCGCCCGGGTGCCTTGTGCACATTCAAGCGGCCCATTTTCCATTTTCTCCCTTGTGGCATCGTTTGGTTGGGCACACCATGCCGTGCCGTGTGAGGTCGTCTGACCAGGCGCGTTCGGGTCGAGCCATTTCATTTGAGGGTGTCCGCATTAGTTTTGTTAAGTTGTGACCACCCCAGTGCCTTGTGCACATTCCAGCAGCCTATTTTCCGTTTTCTGCCTTGTGGCATCGTTCGGTCGAGTGCGTCGTGTCGCGTGTGTAAGGGCCCCTGACCAAGCGAGTTCGGGTTGGACGGTTTCGTTCGAGGGCGCTCATATTTTCTTTACTAAGTTGTGACCACTCAGGTGCCTTGTGCATGTTTGGGTAGCATGTTTTCTGTTTGCTCCCTTGTGGCATCGTTCGATTGGGCGTGTCGTGTCACGCCTTGTGATCAGGTCGCCCGACCAAGCGCATTCGGGTCGACCCGTTTCATTCGAGGGTGCCCGTATCAGTTTTGCTAAGTTATGACTACTCAAGTTCCTTATGCACGTTCGAGCGGCCCATTTTCTGTTTGCTCCCTTGTGGCATCGTTCGGTTGGGAGCGTCGTGTCGCACCGTGTGAGGTCGTCCGACCAGGCGCTTTCGAGTCAGGTCGTTTCGTTCGAGGGCGCTCATATCATTTTTGTTAAGTTGTGACCGCCTAGGTGCCTTATGCACGTTCATGCGGCCCATTTTCCATTTGCTCCCCTGTGGCATAGTTCGATCGGGCGCGTTGTGTCGCGCCGTGTGAGGGTGCCCGACCAATCGCATTCGGGTCAGGCCGTTTCGTTCGAGGGCACTTGTATCAATTTTACTAAGTTGTGAACGCCCGGGTGCCTTGTACACATTCGAGCGGCCCATTTTCCGTTTTCTCCCTTGTGGCATCATTCAGTCAGGCGAGGCGTGTCGCGCTATGTGAGGGCGCCCAACCAAGTGCATTAGGGACGCATTGTTTTGTTCAAGGGCGCCTGTATCAGTTTTGCTAAGTTGTGACCGCCTGGGTGCATTGTGCACGTTCAGGCAGCCCATTTTCCATTTTCTCCCATGTGGCATCGTTTGGTCGGGCATGCCGTGTCACGCCTTGTGATCAAGTCGCCCGACCGGGCGCGTTCGAGTCGGACCGTTTCATTCGAGGGCGCTCGTATCAGTTTTACTAAGTTGTGACCGCCTGGGTGCCTTGTGCACATTCGAGTGGCCCATTTTCCATTTTCTCCCTTGTGGCATCGTTTGGTCGGGCTATTCGTGTCGTGCGGTGCGAGGTCACCTGACCGAGTGCATTCAGGTCAGGCTGTTTCGTTGGAGGGTGCCCGTATCAATTTTGCTAAGTTGTGACTGCCTGGGTGCCTTATGCACGTTCGGGTGCCCTGTTTGTTGTTTTCTCCCTTATGGCATCGTTCGGTCGGGTGTGTCGTGTTGCACTGTGGGAGGTCGCCCGACCGGGCGCGTTCTGGTTGGGCCATTTCGTTCGAGGGCACCCGTATCAGTTTTTCTAAGTTGTGACCACCCGGGTGCATTGTGCACGTAATTCGGGCGGCTCGTTTGCCATTTTCTCCATTGTGGCATTGTTCGGTTGGGCGCGCCTAAACCCATTTAACCCCTAAAACCTAAACCTCTAAACCCTTAACCACTCACCCTTCAACACTTAACCCCTAACCCATTTAACCCCCTAAAACCCTAAACCCCTTAATTGCTAAATCCCCTGAGCCCCTAAACCTCTAAATGTGTGCTTAACCCATTTAACCCCCTAAACCCTAAACCTCTAACCCTTAACCCCTAACCCCTTAAACACTAATTCCCAACCCCCAACCCATTTATCCCCCTAAACCCCTAAAACCCTAACCCATTTAACCCCCTAAACCCTTGCCCCATTAACCTGTAATGACCCCTAACCCTAAAATCCTTAACTTCTAAATCCACTAACCCCCTAAACCTCTAAAACCCTAACCCATTTAACCCCCTAAACCCCAAAATTCTAACCCCTTAACCCCTTGATCTGCTACGGGTTGGTTACCTTGATATTAACGGTGGTGTATTCATACTTCTTGTGAATAACTAATAAAAGGTCAAGGAAATTGACCAATATGTTGTCAAGTTTTGTCTTATCCATCTCTGGGGTAATCTACTTTTCGGCTAACTCCACTCTTTTGATCTCAATTTTCCCAATTGCTTCCTTCTCTCATATGATACCTAAGCCTTTGCCTTTCTCTTCCCTTCTAATTTCGTAATAGTGTTAGAGTGATCCCAGCCAACTTCTTTGGAAAGCCTTCCTAGCAGACAATACTTGTGACATGGCTGAAGCCTCAACACTTTCAGAGCATCTGGAATGACCATTCTCTTTCCCTAACCCCTAAGCCCCTAATCCCTAATCCCTTAACCACTAAATCATTATTCACCTAACCCATAACTGCGCCTAAATCCCCTAACCCCTAAGCCCCCAATCCCTAATCCCTTAACCACTAACTCATAATTAATATTCCCCTAACCCCTAAATGCGATTAAATCTGCCCTAACCCTTAACCCCCAAATCCCTAACCGTTTAACCCCCAAATCCCTAACCGTTTGATGGATCTAGGACTTTCACTATTCTCGGGATTTTCCCATTTCCCTGGAGTCATCTCCTAGGACACATTTGACAAAGATCAAAGCCCCTTGTAATACTTCAAATCTTTTATAAATATCTTTACCACACCTAATATGGAATAACACTTCTTCCTTGAGTTAAATAAGTGTTGGGCACAACATGATCTATCTTGCTGCAGCCCTGGGATCCTCCCCACAGTCACCAAAAAGGCCCTTAAAGGGATGTGGCACCCATCAAGAGGCCTCCTACCTTGCCACGTTGCACTCTAGCTTCCCTCTATTAAAACATATTATCAAATACTAATCATGCCTATTCTATGCTAAAAAATTTGGTATATAGGTAAACAAGAGAATTCTCCACAAATATATTTGAGTCCAACCTAACTTTAATGATGATGATATATTGGAACTGCATCGTAAACTAGCACATGCTACAAAATTAGTGGAAAAGGTGAAATTATCGAGAGTCATCCCATTATGTTGCATCTAATTGAACAGTTTCAACGATTCCTCACAAAGACCATTGTGAGCATATTATTCATCACAGAGAAGACCTTAACATGCTAATACTTCAACATAGCTGACATTTCTATATCCGACCCCTGAGCAACATAGCTGACATTTCTATATCAAACCTCCTAGCATCAAATTGTTTAAATATGAATAATTCACTAGTGTTAACCATATGCCAAAATAAAGGGTAAGAGAGGCTCCAACTAATTAGATATGTTCTCAATATGCAAGGATATTTACTGAGCATGTTACATGAATAAAAAACCTTTCATATTGAGCGTGTTACATGAATAAACAACTCTTATGATTCTTGATCCTGGTTGCAAATGAAATATTTAAAATACAACATAATTTAATAGTGTAAAGTTTAAAACTCCTTTTAATAAAGCATGATGATTTAGTAGGGTAGAAGGATTACTATATGCAAAAATCAGTCGATTATTTACTCATATAATTTTAATTACTTCTCAAAAAGATACATTTTATTTTTTTTATTTTAAATATTTTTAAACAATCAAAATAAACAAACATTTAATTATTTAGAAATTATTTTAATTATTTAAAAATTATTATAATTATTAAAATATATATATATTTAAATTAATTTGAGTGGTCTTAAAAAAAACACACGTGTTTCATTTAAAAATGTCAAAAAATTTCAAATATCAAAAGTTTTAATTTCCCTCGTTCATTTCCCTCCGGTTGCATGGTTTGTCCAAGGAAGGAGGGAGGATGTGGCCATACTGTCGTCGGTTTTGAGGAAGGATGCAACCATACTATTGTAGGTTTGGAGGAAGAATGCTCGGAGATTTTTGCCCCGAGCCGTGCTCATGGATCTAGAGCTTGGCACCATGGACAGTGTGAGGATCTCTGCATTGCTCTCAACTCCACAACTCCAAAAATAGGTACTATTATTCTTCAATACAACAAGAATTTTGCAGGTTGGTGTTTTAGCTTTTTTTCAGGATCTTGTCTGATGGGTCTGCTTGTAATTTTTTCTATTGGGACTGCCTTTAGTGGTACATTCGTAGCATTAATAAAATGAAAATATGCAGATTTTTGGAGTCTATACCCATTTTGGTTATCAGGGTCTTGGAAGGCTTTTCTATATGCAACCCATTACCAACCCGATCTGATGGAACAAATGCACAGTGGCCTCTGTGGGAGCTTATAAGCCTGATCCAGGTGTCTTTTCCTTGGATCTGCCTCTCCAAGGAAACAATACCCAACTGCGATCTCGATCCAGTTTCCCATACAGTGTATTTTATCTCTTAGGTATGAATAGAACCAGCGTCACAGGCCATCGTTCTTGTACTATATTTTATCGTACTATAAATACCATGAAAACCTATTCCCATTCCCTTCCATTCCGTCCATCTCTTAATTCCCTTCCCTGCACACAAATTTATTTTCTCCTTTCCTCGTATATTGAATCCAGAATTCCACAGAGCAATGTGTCTCTAGATCAATCCCCGCAGCAGATATTGTAGCTCCAACCAGACGTACTACAACAAGCGAAAACCAGTAGATTTTCCCCAAGACGAATAAATGGATCTCTCCACTTAGGTCTCCTTCGCCACAATGGCCCAATAGCCCTCATCGACTCTGCCACTGGGGAAACCACCACATTCCTCCATCTATGGCAGAGCGTGAAGTCACTCTCCACTGGTTTAAATCCTCCTCTCACCGAATTGAATCCATTTTCCCATAATCTGCATGGCTATCTTGTCCATTGGAGCCATCATTACAACCATCAATCCTGTAAATGTCGCAATTGAGCTAGTGAAGCAAGCTAGAGACTCGGTAGCTGTGTTGGCCTTTGATCAGGTTTTAGACTATTTTCCATGCCTTCAATACTGCTTTCAACTATCTCTCTTATAATTCATTTCCTTGTAACTAGATGCATTCTCTTAGTAGAAGATGATACACTAATATACTAAATATTACAGGTACCTGGAAACTAAGCGCATGGGTTAGAAACATTGAGTTAATGATTTAGAGGCTAGAAGATCACAATGCACTAGCACTTGGTTAGAAGCACATATGCTTGGCTTAAGGATATAGATGGTGATTCCAATACTTTTGTTCCCTTTTAATGACAACAAAGATTTGTATGCTAAATTGTCCAAGAGTTAGATGATTAATGCGACTCAAAGAAAACTTTCATACTTTTGTTATATTGTTGTCTTAGTTTAGCCTCCTTTCTAGGACGTAATATCAGTTGTAATGCACTGATCTTTCTACCACTTCAAGTCTCCAGGTGACAGATCATACGTATATACAAGACTAAACTATTCAGATTATCCACAAAATGCATTTCTTAAGATGCACATGTAGTAACTATATTTGGCTTCGATGCAAACAATAATGAGGATGCTTATGGACTTTGACGAAAGCTTCAAACATAACCAATTGAAAATTGAGAAGAGTCACCATCGAACAAATATTTGTAAAATATTGGTGATTAGGTAATCTTTGAGATTTGACCTTCAAACTATGACTAGGTCAACAATGAATTCCCAAGAATATACCAAGGAACCACAAATCATTGCTAGACTGAGATGCCACAAAATCAAGACATCGAAACAAAGTTATTTCCCTTCTTTATGGTTCCACTACAGTGTTTCATAATAGGTGAGTATCAATCTTGAAGTGCTTTGGTTAGATTCACCACAGAGTTTCCAAATAAGGATGTAGGGATATCTCCTACAAACACATGAGTAAACAATTCCTTATGCTTAGAATTTATCCCTGGAGGAACCTCCCAAAAGCACTCATGTTCATAATTAGCTGCACCAGTTAATACTCTTCATTGATCTATAAGAGTTGAAGTACTGAAATGGATGAAAAACCTTCCAAAAATTGTCACTATACACGAAAATCTCTTGTGCTTGTAAGAAAATTGTATTAGCAATAAAAGGTTTCTCAAAAGTATACCAATGAACCATACATTTTATATGCCATTCACTTGAGACAATTCCTTTAACAGTTCCACACAAAAGCACTCATGTTCAGAATTAGCTACACTGGTTAATACTCTTCACTGATCTAGAAGAGTTGAAGTATTGAAATGGATGAAAAACCTTCCAAAACTTGTCACTATACATGAAAATCTCTTGTGCTTGTAAGAACTTTGCATTAGCAATAAAAGGTTTCTCAAAAGTATACCAATGAACCATACATTTTATATGCCATTAACTTCAGACAAGTCCTTTAACAGTTCCACACATATGATGAGTGAATAGAATACTCAAAATTATGTCCTTAAGGAAGGCAGGATGACATTTTTAGTGTTATGGCTAGGCTTGGTATTTCATTCTTACAGTGACACCACAAAAAAATCCTGTAATCATAGTCAATACTCCTCGCTTCTTTTCAGTGTATAAGGATTGAATCGAGACTGGGCCTTTTGTTTCATTAGACAGTTGTTCCATAGGACAGATAAACTTAGAGCACTATACTAGCCATTATTCTTCTTTAAAAAGAGATATATCTTGCAATAGTTATGTAACAATATTCACTGGCCTTGGAGTCTTCTTCAAGCTACAAAGAGACATTTCCCAGTTCAGAATTTGATGCCCTAAGAGGGCCGAATAATTCTTCCTTCAAAACAATGAAAGCCTTAGAGAATGAAGCCCTAATGAAGGCAGAATGCTAATGCTTCATGTAGAGAATGTCTTGATTGAAATTTCTTTGCAATTATTTATAAATTACTAGTGTATAGCCACATCATAAAGTTTTGGCCTAAATATATTTGTTTCAACATTAAGAAACTAGAGGATAATTTACTACCTAACTGCACCTTTCCCACCAAATATCTATGTGATATTTTATTTATCACTGGACCCTATTCAAGGTTTTCATTCTCTTGAATCCTTGCGAATCCCATATGTTTATGGTACTTATCATTAAATCATCAATCCAACAAACATTGGGACAAATACCTCCATGTCAAAGTTATGTTAGAACACCACATGTTTGCATTGATCATTCAACTACTAGTTTGTTTTAGAAGTTTCAACCCCTTGCGTCACATCATCTTTCAATGTCCCTCTTTGCCTCTTGCACATCACATGAGCAGATAGAGTAGGACAAAGACACTACATTCATAGAGCTCTTGTTGCAAGGTTTAGCTCGGATTTCTTGAGCGTGTTTTTTGGTATCAAGCCCCTCTAAGTGTTTAGTATATGGCTCATTTGTGTTATTTCAAGTTGACTTCACCACGTCATGCTCTTATTACACCTACTGCAAGGCATGCTATATTGCATTTGATTTGCATTGACTGCTATTAGTTTGGGCATTGAGCACAAATTTTCCCCAATTCCCCTAAGGGTTACATTAGGCATCAGTTTTTTTATTTTCTTTTTTCTCAATATTTAAATGCATTTGTCTCTCATGCCATTGGTTGATCAACTGGGGGTCTTATTTTGGAGCTAGCAACAACCATCTTGGGACAGAGTAAAATTCCATATTTCCAACCTCCTCTTCGAGAAGATGTATTATATCAAAACAAGGACCACCATAAATAGGTAAACTTCAATACATCTACTCTATAGAAAAGCGAGCGTGTCTTTCTAGGTTGACTGAATCTTAAAATACAAATTTAAGCATTGGCTTCCCTATTTATTACAGAAATCAAGGAAAAATTCATGTTAAGCAAGGATTATATGCTAAGGACCTTAAATTTCCTTCATGAATTTTATTGTATATCTCAAGTGTATAATTTAGCAGTTTCTCTTGTAGTGGTTTGTCCCTAGTGAGATGCTCTGGTAGACATTGACATCTAGTGTGTTTGTAATTCCTATACCTATATGGCACATTAGATTTGTAACTTGCTTAGAGATACTTGACATCATCTTTTAGTGTCATTCTTCTAAGAGAGGTCTTCACCTTTAAGGTCTTTCTATTCTTTCAAGCAAGTGCAAATTTCTGTTTCGAGTGTGCATAGAAACTTAAAGTTAATGAAAATACCATCTTGTGTTTTTTGAACAAGTTTTTCACCTTTACATTTTACAATCTATATCTTAGGTTTGCTCATCTTGCTTCATATTTTCATTTATCACTTAGTAAACATTATAGAAAAAATATTCGTTGTAATTTTCACACTAAGCTTCCTAGGAGATTTTGTTGTCTAATTCTCAGCCAAAGATGGAGATATTTTTAATATATCTAAACTTTTCATTTATTGTTAAGAAAAGAAGTTGGCATTCTACTAAATGCATCATCAATGGATTTTACAAAGAACCTTGCACCAGCATGCCATATAGTTTGTAGTGGCTCACATATGTTGCAATCTCAGTTGGTAAACATTCTTTAGGGGCATTTGCATTGGAGTGCATTCTTGTTGGGAGATTCCTGATGTGTGATTTGGGATTTGCTGATTGGTATTTTGCACTGTTTGTGAGTTTTTGCATCTTGTGTTCTCTGGGAACTCCACTGCAAATGTGTTAAAAAATGAGGTTAGTTCTTTGGTTGCTTTATGTTGATGAAGTACATATGGAAATGCTAGAAAAATGATCATTGTTGATTGAGGATGCCAAATTGTTAGACCATGCATCTTATTCTGATTTTATTTTCCTTAAGGAAAAGGATATAAATTTCATTGTGTATGCCCTTCCATTTTCATTTTTCTTTTTGCTAGTGAGTAAATAATTCTGTATATATAAGAAATATTTTTGCAAAAGTAGGAATCCAGATAGAAATTTCCACTCCAAGGACAATCCTTTGGGCACACTAAATGTCTTGATTTTTCTTTTTATATTTTCTGTCAGAGGCTAGTTGCTCCAATATGACAGTAATTTGAAGTCTTTTCATAATACTTTGTTACACATGACTTTCATTTTCTTCTTGCAGAATTTCTAGAAATGAATGGATATCTTGTGGACTGTTGTAAACAAATTTAGTTCTATTACCATGCTCAAGAGAATTTATTTTTTTTCATTATTGGAGGATAGAGATATACCATAAGAGCTCAGTTCTATGTTGTAGCCTTTTATTAAGACTTGAATCAGTTAAACCCTCGGACCTATTGCAACCCTATATTGAGGCTTGGTTCTATTGAAGCCGCCATACTTTGGACCTCTTCATTGCAGTCTCAGGCCAAGGATATAGCTACAGGATTTTGACATATTTTATGCAGTCAACATCTATTAAAATCTCAGATTATCTCCTATTTACTGATGCTTTGATAGAACTTTTGAATTAGCTAAGTCGCCTATTTTTATTTATGAGCTCAGTGTTAAGTTACAAGACTGTGATAAGACTCAGTGACTCATTTTTCGTATACCAATCTAGCTTGTAAAGCTCGGTCCTGTGGAATTGAGCCCAAGAACACCTCAAACTTATATTTGCATATGGAAAATATTACTTAAAACTAGCACATTTGCTGGAATTTTTTTTTAAATATTTTTAACCAAGCGTCGGAAGACCGACACCTTAGATGTTGGAAGAGCGACGTTAGTTTTTTTAATATTTTTACTTTTTCGTCGGAAGACCAACGCCTTACATGTCAGAAGAGAAACGTTAATTTTTTTAATATTTTTACTTTTTCGTCGGAAGAGCGACATTCCTTTTTTAAATATTTTTACGTTTTTGTCAGTAGACCGATGCCTTACACGTCGGAAGAGCGACAATTTGTAGAACGTCGGAAGAGCGACTGTTTGGAAAACGTCGAAAGAGAAACAGTTGTTTGGAAACGTCGAAAAAGTGTCGCTCTTCCGATGCTTTATTGAAGTGTCGGAATTGCGATGTAATGGCTAACCACGTTTTGTCTGGCCTCAAACTGTCACTCTTGCGACGACTATGTGTCGGAATAGTGACGAACTGGCTGTCGGAAATTGGGCCAAATTTACTAGTGGGAGTGGCAAAATTTTAATATCATACTAAATGATTCCTGTTTAGAAATTGTGATGGATATTATCTCAAAAAAATCAATCATCCTTTGTAATGATTTACCATTTAAATTAGGAGCTCAAATCTCTAACTTATTCTAACTCGAAATAAATTCAATATACAATGGTTTAAACTATCTTGGTTAGTATAAGAATGTTGTTGTATAAGAATGTTTAACCTTAGATTAGTTGTTGTTTCCATCAAAATTTATCTATCAACGGAACATTATGTTTGTTAAAATTAATCCTTAAGAATATTCCCATTTATTGACTCTTATTACCACACATTCCAATCACCATTTTAGATACAATTAGCATGAGATGTTCTAGATTATTATGGTATAGAAAATAATAGGAGAGTGTTCAATTGGTAAAACACAAAACTCTATCTAAAGAAACAGAGGGTGGAGGTTGGGGTCTAAAAAACATCAATTTATTTGGTGAAGAATTAGAAGATAAAAGCCTTTGGTGATTTCTATGTGATGAAGGATGCTGGTAAATATTATGAAGCATAAATATTTAAAGTCACCTGTTTTGAAATAATGTGTAAGAGAAAATTCGAAGACTATTAAAGGGGCATAATGCAGATATGGAAAACATTGAATTTATTGTTTCTCAAAATTCTGTGGTTTTTGTTGATCGCAGAATCCGGATTGCAGAGCGACATCCTGGTAAGATTTGATGTGGTTTAACTGTTTACCAAAATCCCTTTAGATGAAGCAATGAAGGTTATTAATGAGGTCACGTATTCTGAAGCAGACAAGCTTGCTGAGGTTTGTTTAGGATCCACCTTCTTCATCTTCCAAGGAGATTTCTATGAGCAGGTATCTCATGTCCCAATGGGATCGCCTCTCTCACCTATTGTGGCCAACTTAGTTATGGAATACTTTGAAAAGAAAGCCCTTGCCTCCTTTCCCTTAAGTCCAGCTTGGTGGAAAATATTTTTAGAGGACACTAACATTAAGTGGTCGCATGGTAGGGATAATCTCGAGAAATTATTCAATCACCTCAACTCAATTTCTTCATAATGTAAGTATATCATGGAAATGGAAGAAAAGAGGAACATTCCTTTCTTGGATGTCTTGGTTACCAGAAACGAATATGGAACATTAGGGCATCTGGTTTTTAAGAAGAAGACCCATACTGACAGCTACCTTCACGCTGAGTCCTACCATCATCCTACTAAAAAATTTGGTGTCCTTAACACTCTTGTTGTAAGAGCCCTAAGTATATCCAATGAGGAGCATCTGGAGGATGAAATCTCTCAGCTGACATCTGTCTTCTTGGGTATAGGGTATAAGGAAAGAGAAATCAGAAAAGCCATAAACAGAGAAAAAAATACTGTCATATCCAAGAGACGCCAGGATCCTCAAGAGAATGGTGGAAGGGTTATTCTGTCGTACATTAAAGGTGTGACAAATAAGATTGCCAGGGTTTTGGGAAGGAGGGAATTTTTTACACAATTCTCAGCAGTAGGAACCATTAGGCAAAATATGCGCTCAGTTAAAGATAGCATTACTCAGGGGTAGCTTAAAGGTGTTTACAAGAATGACTACTCATGTGGGAGGAGTTATATTGTTCAAACCGGGCGCTCTCTTCAAAAGTGTCTGAAAGAGCATGGTGCCGATATTAAACATGAGCGATCTAGAACCTCGACTCCTCCTGATCACTCCTCAAAAACAAAAGATCACTTACGTCTTGAGGATGCTAAAATGATTGCAAGGGAGGAACACTATCAGAGACGAAAGATTAGAGAAGCGTTGGAGGTTATAAAACACTCGAATAACATAAACACGGATGAAGGATACGAGATTAATGACAGTTGGTGACCTCTAGTTAGACAAATTTTCTCCTTAGGTTCATCCTCATCCTAGGTATAATTTCGTAGGTTTTCTTCTTCTCCTGATTAGTAAGCAGTTTAGGGACATGTCATTACAAAACACTTATTATTTCACTCACTCGTAATAATTATGTTTATTAATTAATTTTTATTATATTAATGAAAATTAATTAATTAATAATTATTATCAGTTAATGGAAGTAAGTTAGGATAAAAATTCAAATCAAAATAGTTTTAAAAAAAAAAAAATTATTAAGATTTAATTAAATTAAAAAAATATATTTAATATATATAATATAAATTCATTAGTTGTATTAATATTTATTAATTATTAGCATTTATTTATTAACATACATTTAAACATATATTTAAATAGTTAATTTATTATACCACTTTAGGTAAAAATTTAGATTATAGTTAAAGAATTTTAGACCTTAAAATATAATTTCTTAACATATTATGAATTTATTATAAAGATTAAAATTTTTTAAAAATTATAAGGTTTTTTTTTAAGAAATAATAAACAATAATTGAATTTTTTTTTAAATTTAGGGTTATTATATTATATTTAAAATTAATTTAGTAGCACAAAAGGGTTTATAATAAATGAAAATTAAAAATTAAAATAATAAAAAAGAATTATAATTAGTTTTAAATATTTCTCAAATACAAAATTTAATTTTTTATATATATTTATAATTTAAATTAATTTTGATTTTTTTTAATATTTATTATTTAAAATTAAAATTAATTAATAAAACTTAAAATATTTTTATAAAACTTTGAAATTTAAAAAAATAAATAAAAAATTATTTTAAATAAATTATAAATTTCTGGTGTTGGCTCTTCTCATCATCTATGCCCTTCACTATTTATACTTTGACCTTTTGCGACCTTCTTTCATTCTTCATTAATTGCTCGTTCTGAAGATGGATCCTCATTAGGATTTGAAACATCGACCATTGTTTTATGATACTGTGGATAATCCATATTCTGTAATCATTGAATTTATTATTTCCTATTCTTAGTTTTTGGGTGGCTTGAGAGGTTGGTATGTGGCACCAATTATATTTAGGAGAGGATAGGAAAGTGAGAGAAAATGGTGATTATTTTCTTTCCCAAAATTTGATAATGCATAATTTAAGAGATCATGGCTTCATATTACTTTTAGACCTAGAGGTTAAAGCATCCCAAACCAACTAAACTAACAAGTTTGGGTCCTAGAGGGGGATTTAGGTTTGAATAGAAATTTCAAAATTGAATGGAGGGCCTTTGCATGTCCAGTATCCCGTAATGAAATTATTCTTTAAGATGAGGAAGATTAGTTGGTTTGGATGTGTAATAGATATTATATAACTGTTATTGCAAAGTTTAGCCATGAATATATTTCCTCTAATAAAGAAGAAGATAATGCCAATTACAAGTGGCATATATCATACAAATTTAAGTGTACCTTATAAAATAGTCTCTTTACATAGTTAGTGATGGTGAACACTACTTTTTAATATTTATACAACTTTGATTTATTTTGATGGTTCCTATCAACGGGTTCTAGGTATTGTCGAAAAAAAAACATTTGTAACATTAATATATTTGTGAATTAAAAAAAATCTAAATCAAAGTTTACCTTAGACCAAAGTTGGTTTCAATGATGATAAGGAGCACCATAATCATCAACAATATCAATTATGTAAATAAATATATATTTGTCGAAGTGTTTTTACTTGAAATTATTTTTTAACCTTTGTCTTTATCTTTGCAATGTACTATACCCATTGGTTAATAGCATTATTAACCAATTGGTTATATTTTTGGCACTATATATATATATATATATATATATATATATATATATCTTCTTGTTTTTCATATAGAGACGATGTCAATGAATGGGAGATCTAAGTACTCAATGTGGTAACAAGTTGGTGAGAAGTTGTAGAACTTTCAATTCAATGCACAGTCCGAGAATTTTTTAGCAATGTTTATAGAGTTAGAGACCACCTTCATGCTTTTGAATCTTTTATCTTTGGAATGAATACGAAATAGCAAAGTTAATTTGTTTCAAGGAATGAAAATTTCTTACATAATTAATGTCGTGCATTTGTCCATAAGCATGAGGCCAACGTTGTGTACTAAGTATGAGGGGTTTCCGCAGTGCATTATATTATATATCAGTTTTTGGGATTCAACTGCGTTAATTTAGTCATTCATCTATGACCATTTCCATGAGAGGTAGTCGTAATTGAATAATTTCTCATGATTTTTGAATAGTCCACTTAGCACTCATTGAATCGGGTGATGCTCACAGGGGTGAAGAAGTGGGATTGAAACTAGTGAAATGAATCACATAGCATCAATCATCACTTCCGGGGCTTGCACCCGGTAACCAGGACTTCCCGGGAGGTCACCCATCCCAGAACTCCTTTGGCTCAAGCGTGCTTAACTGTGGAGTTTTCCCCACAATCAAGCCCACTTAGCTTGCTACCCCATTTGAAAAACCTTAGCAACTATTGTGCCTCATGAACCATTCAAGAAGAGATCCCTTTACTCTTAGTATTTTAAGTACGAGGGGTTTCCGCAGTGCATTATATTATATATCATTTTTTGGGATTCAACTTTGTTAATTTAGTCATTCATCTATGACCATTTCCATGAGAGATGGTCATAACTGACTAATTTCTCATGATTTTTGAATTGTCCACTTACTTATATCCATTAGGAGTGATACTCACAATAATGGCCAGGATTGAAACTAAGTGAAATGAATCACATATAGCGTCAATCATTCACTTCTGGGCTTGCACACGGTAGCTTGGACTTCCACAGTCCAGCATCGAACTCCTACCGGCTCCAGCTGGCAGCGACTATGAGTTTTTACCCCATGATTAATCCATAGCTTGCTACCCCATTTGCAAAACCTTAACAACTATTGTGCCTCATGAACCATTCAAGAAGAGATCCCTTTACTCTTAGTATTTTAAGTATGAGGGGTTTCCGCAGTGCATTATATTAGATATCATTTTTGGGATTCAACTGCGTTAATTTAGTCATTCATCCATGACCATTTCCATGAGAGGTAGTCGTAACTGACTAATTTCTCATGATTTTTGAATAGTCCACTTACCAGTCATTGCATCAGGTGATGCTCACAGGGGTGAAGAAGTGGGATCGAAACTAGTGAAATGAATCACATAGTGCTTGATCCTCCGCCAGAACACCCGATGCTTGAGACTTCACAGAGTGCCCATCCAGGCTTTCTTGGCTCCATGCAGCTTCTTAACGGTGGAGATTTCCCCCAATGAAGCCCGCCAGCTTGCACTAGCCCATTTTGCAAACATAGCAAAATTTGTGCCTGAGACAAATAGAAAGAGATCCTTTACTCTTAGTATTTTAAGTATAGAGGGTTTCACATGATTATTATATTATATCATTTTTGGGATTCAACTGCATTAATTTAGTCATTCATCTACGACCATTTCCATGAGAGGTAGTCGTAACTGACTAATTTCTCATGATTTTTGAATAGTCCACTTAGCACTCATTGCATCAGGTGATGCTCACAGGGGTGAAGAAGTGGGATTGAAACTAGTGAAATGAATCACATAGCGTCAATCATCACTTCCGGGGCTTGCACCCGGTAACCAGGATTTCCCTGGAGGTCACCCATCCCAGAACTCCTCTGGCTATTGTGTATTAAGGTTTCAATTGCATCTATTATAGTTGACCTTTCAAACATTGTCTTTCAATGGATGGTATTCTTATGCTTATTGCATTATCTAATTACAAAGAAATTCAATTCAGGATTGGAGCATGTGTTTGATATATTTACCATTTCAGATGTAAGGAGAATTCAATGCACAAAAGTTCTCAACCATGTTGTGAGTAGTTTTTGTTTTGTAATATGAAATTCACTAAGTTTTTTGTTGTGCCACCTTGAAATTTTTTCATATTATTTCAAATATACTTAGTGAAAATGTCCATTATACCTATTTTTGTAACTGCATTGCTACCAATATATTCATTTTGGGTTTCTTTTGTAGGTATTATTGCACAATTGGAAGTGAAGGATCAATATATTTTCGATATTGTTTTCACTGATATACATCACAATATTATAGGTTACCATGATCTAATATGATGCACTTAGAGTACCATGATATGAAGGCTCATGGAAAACTATAGAAACATCCTTGTCTCTCCTCAAAAAATATTTTCATGATTCATGGTTGTGATAAATATGATTTCATTTTCTTTATGGTTCTTTTACCATTTATATGAAAGTGAATGATATTTGACCGGAAGAAATTTTCCCTATGTATTTCCTTTTGGAAATTTCTAAGCTTATCAAATGGCTATGGAAAATAGTCATCAAATTAGGGGGAGGCCCAAATGGATACACGTCAAAGTTAGGGGAGACCTTTTCTATATTTCGCAAAAACCTAAAGTTAAGGGAAACATCTGCCATATGTCACCTTGCCAATATTTCTAGTTAGCCTGGTGAAGCATAGGGGCTTGTATTTGAATGTTGATGCTATATAAATAGTATGGTTTGTGAGGGAATTTATAGATGGAAACAATGTGAAGAAATGTGATTTAAAGCTCAAGAAGAAGAATAGACTAAAGGAACCAAATTTAGAAGCAAGGAGCACGTGATAAGGAAATTTGGAACTTAAGATTAGAACCTAGAAGCATGAAGTTTGATGTGCATTCCAAAATCGAAGGCGCAAAGTGAGCATTCGACATATTAAGACTATTTATAAGGTATGCTCTATTATTTTTTCCATATTTTAGCTCCTCGTCATAACCCCTAGTTACATGGTGCTAAGTTGTACCACCTAAGGGCTAAGTATCCTCAACATATTACCATATCAACATTTTTATTAAAAAATACATGTTCGTGGAATCATTAATATTCCAATATATTAATTTTGGGTCACAATAACATGAGAGCGCTAAAAACAATACCCCAAAAGCTAAATACCCTTGCATATCACCATATTAATAGTTTATAAAAAAGTAATATCACCATATTAGTGATTTATATAAAAATGTGTGCGTGGTTTTACACTAATGGAATACCTAAAATTGCCTAGCCACAAAGTTGCTATGGAATATCACGTGAGAGCTAGACACACTCAACATATAGCCATATCGGCTAATTTCCCGGTTTCATATATATTACGAAATTAAATAATTAACCTTGATAAAATCGGATATATCTGATATAAATAAAAGTATTATTGTAGAAACATGTAAACAAGTGATTATAGTATAAAGTATTATATTAATTTATTTGTATAGACAACGAATCAATTAATATAGGTTGATGTCAATGATGACGACAAAGTAAAGCATCCATGGAAAGTCAGAAACGGATATTTTAACCATAAAAATAGTACGGCCAGCTTGTAAATGCATATATATAGAAACAAAAATAGTCTCTTATATCAATTTAGTGTCAGTGTCAGGCTTGGCCATAACCTTCCGTCATAAATAAATAAATAAATATATATATATATATATATATATAATGCGCCTTAATTAGAAAATTGAAGCATCTTAAACAACACGATTTTAACCCTAAGAACAGACGGTAAAAAGAAAACACATGATTTTGATTTGATTTGTATGTATAGAAGTATATGTTACAGTAGTCATGTATATGTCGGTAAAAAGGACCGTATGTGTGTGAAGAAGTCATGTCGACTAACTCACGGGGAATGTAAGGAATCTAACTCTCTGACTAATTGTAAAAATCCCAATTTGGTGGGGAAATAGCAGGACATGGATACAATGTATCCATGACATGCCGCATCATTTAAATCTGATTATGAAGAGAGAGTACTGATATTGTTCAACAGTGCCACCCTGCTAGAAACCAGAAATCTGAAGAGCTCATTCATTCTCTGGTCGATGTGGGTAAGAGCGCTTTCCAACTCTGTGGTGGACATGTGGACGGCATGGATGGAATCCCTCAGTTCATCTCGGATATTGGAGGATGACTTGGACGTCCTGTTCATGATGTATCTCTCCAGTAAATTGTTTAGGTTTCCAACTGTGATATCCACGCTGTTCAACTCATGCAAGAAGAACCTGAATAATGATGACGAACTCTTTCTCTGCATCTCCACAGTTTCCTTCAATTTCTGTTGCATCATGTTGGTCATACTGTTGATGTCCATGAGAGAAGAAAGACTGGTAGGATTGATCCTTTTCTTCCTTTTAAGAAAGCTGGCACCAGGCATAAATAAGCGGCATGGTGTGTTGAAGGAAAGAGAAGCCACAAGTGTTGTGCAGACAAATATGGTAATGGCCTTTACTTCCCCGATGGCTTCCTCGATGCCCAATCTATCCATTGATGTTGCCGTTGGTGTTTTTGGGCGAAGGCTATCGCCCATTCTCTTCAAAATAGACATGCATTTCACTAACCTGGTCTCCATGTCATTGTTCTTCCTCAATTCATCCATGCATTTGTCAAGGGAATATTTTGCCTTCACCACTTGATTATTCATCTGGGCGTGTGTGTGAAGTAAGAAACGGAGGGTGATTTGTACTAACATGTTGTGCTTATTTATTTCTGACATGCACTCTCTCAACACGTTGCACAGATCAAGCAGATTGACCAGATCCTCCATATGTCGACTCAACCATTTTCCATCTGCATTACTGTCTATCTGCATGTGCAGGTACAATTCCTTCAAACTGGAATAGATAAAAATCATGACATCCAGCGCTTGCCCAAGTCAAGCTGTGGAAATATTGTATGACTTTGGCTGCTGCTATTGCTGTTGTATGAGTATCTCCAACTTAGCTTGAAGTTGGCACTGAAAATCAGCCACGATCGGGTGCACTCTAAAAATTGGCATGCTCCTTGACCTTTTATGCTTGCCATGGCTACGAACAGCAGTAGGAACGAATGAGTGCAGAGCCGCTCCAAGAGAAACGGAGGAAGAACTCATGATTGCGATCAATGCTCGATCACTTAATTTCCTTCGTCTTAGAATCAAGACCTGATTATTTCTCTCTATGTGACTGCTCTTGTAGTTTCTTGCCTCTTGGAACATCTAAGGGGCATATTAATACAGCTCGGTTTATACATCCGTCCCGATCGACATTTTGAGGGCCTCTTCAACACACATGGTGGACAGAAAGTATAGTGGAGAGAATCTGTGATATCACTAATGTAATTTAAGGCTTAAGCCAGCCGTGTGTGTTCCTTGCATATGGAGCGTGTGTCTCCCTTCGCGGCAACATGCGTAGACGGGAATTTTATATATGATGTGAAGGCCTCATCACCCTATCGCTTCCAGCGACATAAAGAATCAAGTAAGATTTAAGCAGCGCTGCACATGGAGGGCAAGGCAACGGCCAAATAATTCACGTTGTTTCATTTATGATATTGCCACTTAACGATTCCTTGGCAATCCGACTTCTTGTCGAGGAGACCAGGTAACGAAATAATAAATTTGGTTGGTTGCTCGGCACGGAAACAGAAAGATGCAGAAATAATAATTGGAAACCAAAGAAGGAATCTGTAGAAGAAATAACAATATTCCACTCAGCATCTCTGCTTAGCCGTGTCGGGGTGTTAATGCATAAGCAGCGCACGAGATTACCACCATGGGGTAGGATTACGCCACACGTGTTTCCTTCTGTGAGATCCATAGTATCGATGGTGACCAACATAAAAACCAGTGAAGAAATGGATGAAGCTTATAAAAGTTTAAAGAGTGGATGATTATTTAATGACGATGTAAGACTCTATATTATTCGAGCGTCTTTGTTTTGAAACGCGCTTATAAGTCTTTCATATTTCTGTTTTAGAATAAGTCCAAACAATTTTGGTGTCATGGTTTCGTTTAATATTATTAGTGTCACACAAGTACTAATCATTTTTTTTTTAAGGTAGAATTCTCGAAAATACTTAAAAGAAGTCAAGTAGGGGATAAACATTTCTTTTTATGGAATTTGGCTTTTTAGTTATAATTAAATTAAAAATTAAATGTAAGATATTGGTATATTTTGGTGGAAAAAATAATATTATATATCTAAATCAAATTAAAAATTAAAAATGTAAGATATTGGTATCTTTTGGTGGAAAAAAATAATATTATATATCTAAATCAAATAAAAAATTAAAAATGTAAGATATGGGTATATTTTGGTGGAAAAAAATAATATTGTATATCTAAATATCTAATTTAAATTATTTTTACAAACAATTTACTATATCATTAATAGTAATATTAGTTATATCATTTAATAGTAGTAATATTGGGTTTAGCTTTAGTAATTATAATAAAATTTTCAAGTTTTAATGTTATTTTTAAGTTTATAATATTAATTTTAACGTTTAATAATAATATAATACTATTAGGTTAGTATAGTAATGGTTAGTAACATTTTATTAATAATATTTTAACATTAAATATTACTAATATTAATATTAATAACATTACACTAATATTAATTATTAGCCATATTTTATTTATAAAAAATATCAATAATAAAGAAAATGAAGCATTAATACATTATTAATAAAATAAATGTATTATTAATGTAATAATAGTATTCTATGTAAGCATCTTTTTTATATTAATATTAAATCTATTACTACTAATATTTAATCAAATTAATATTAATAGATATTATTAATTATAATAATCAAAACAACAACATTCACATTAATATTAAAACATTTTGATAATTATCTATTTCCAATATAGTTTTTAATGGTCTCCAATCTATCTCAACCCATACTATTTTTCAATTTCAGTGCAACGATTTGACTGCTAAGTCTATGAAGGCATACATACTCTAACCCCCTTTGGTTTTGAACCTGTGACCTCTTAGGAGGAAACACATGCTCTTAACCAGTAGGCCAACTCAAGCTATATAGTGGCTAGTGTTAACTATAGTCAAACCATGGTTTACCATCAACAACCACCATTGCAATTGTAACCATAGTCAAATAATTGTGAACAATAGACAAACCATTTTCAAATTATCGTCAGCAATAGTTAACCGTATTCAAACCATGGCTAGGTATAGTCAATCATATTCAACTATAGTTGAACATAGTCAAACCATGTTCAAGCATAGTGAATCATGATCGACCATTGTCAAACCATGGTCAACCATAGTCATTGAATCGTTAACCATAGTCATTGATAGTCAATACAAAATCAACGATGTCTAAACATGGTGAACATAGACAACTACAATCAACTGTTCTCAACCATAGTCAAATAATTATTAAACATAGCCATGTTCACCCATGGTTAAACATGCTCACCCATAGTCAATGTTTAAACCTAAAAAGTATCGAAATGTATCGAACAACACATTGTCACAAACATTATCGCAATGTTACATAGCATTGCATTTTATCCAATGGTGTAATGCGGCAATACAAAATTAGTTAACCACATTAGCAAATGTGGTTGTCTATGTTGGACTATATTTGACAATAATATTCAAACATAGTGAATCACCTTGGTTAAACATAGTCAAACAAAGTCAACCTTTATAGTAAATGTTTAAATAATTAACCATGATCAAATTTGGTCAACAAGCAAATTATCTATGGTCAACCATGGTTAACAATGGTCAAGTATTTTCAACCATAGTAAACCATTATCAACCATGGTAAACCATGATCAACCATGGCTAACCATGATCTACCATGCTTGAATAAGGCGAATCATAGTCAACCATTGTTGAATATGGTCAATTATGGCTAACCATTATCAACCATGGTTAAATTTCATCAATAATGATTGAACATGATCAAGGTCTCTATGGTCGAATTTGGTGAACCATGATCAACCATGTTCCACCATGATCAATCATGGTCACCCATCATCAACCATGGTAATAATGGTCAATCAATGTCTCTATGGTCAACCATGATCAGCCATGGTTAATGTCTTTATGGTCAACCATAGTCAACCATGATCAACAATGGTTAATGTCTATATGGTCAACCATGATCAGATATGGTTAATCATGGTCAACAACGGTCACCCCTGATCAACCACAGTCGACCATGATCAACCAATCTCAACCAACATCAATCATGATTAACCATTAAGGTAACCATTTTTTATATATTAATGTAACATTAACATTAATATAAGCTTGACCACGATCAACCTCGCCAACCATGATCAGCCATGGTCAGCCATGGTCAACCACAGTCACCAATGGTGAACAAGGGTCAACTAAGGTCAACGACAGTTAACCATGGTCAACCAAGCTCAACCACGATCAACCATGGTAAACCTATAGTCAACCATGGTTAATCTCTAGTTAACGATAGTTAACCATGGCCAACCATGACTGGTCTGAATGGGAATATTAGTTTTGTTTTGCTAAGATCCAATTCAAAATATAAACAAAGTGCTTGAGGATTATGAGGTTAATTGCAAGTTTAACATGAGTTTTTATGTGTTTTTATGTGAATTTCATGAGCAAATTAACATAAATAAAACATTGAACAATAACATCTAATAGACATGAACATCGTCATAAACATTAACACAATAGCACATGATGAAGGAGTTTACCTCGCCTGGGCTATGTTTCCTTGGTTCAACTTCCAATGGGTTGGCCCTCTTCTATTATCCTCAAAAGTGTGGTTACATGTGTTTACAATGGTAAACAAACTCTGAAACATGTTCCATAAGCTCCATAATGCCCAAAAATTCCTATGTAGCCTTTTTCTGCATCGAATTTGGAAAAAAAAAAAATCATGTAGTTATGACTTCCCCAACTTCTTGCACTATTCCGATGCAGGAGCATCTGGCTCGAAAAATCATTGTATTTTTGGTTGACTTATGGGGTCTAATGAATTTAATTTATTAATAGGAATTTTGTATATTTTAAATAATTTGAGTGAGAAATAGGCATGTGAGGTTTTTAATGTAAATATTCTCATATCATTGAGAATACGTTTGATATTAGCCTTATGAAGATTTCATAAAAATATTAGGGATTAAGAAGTCCTAGAATAAAGAATTAGTTGAGTTAAAAGGGGATTAAGAGATTTTAGGAATTATTTGAGTGGTTTATTGAGAAGATCATGGATATAGAATTATCTATAACTATGTAAATATTCCTATACATATAAGTATGCATATGGAAAGAGGTGAGAGTGAGAGTGAGTGAGAGTGTGTTTAAGAGTAATGAGATGTATAGATAGGACATTTTAATGTTGAAAATCAAGCCATAGATAGAGGATAGACAGAAGCTCTGAATACATATACATGTACATAATTTTTGTGGAAGGAATATTTTTCAAGTTATGTTGCATTACTCTCTGCATAAGTATGTGTTGTGGTGGATTTGACGCATGGGTGTACGAAATCGCACCAGTTTAAGGGGTGTGGTACACCCCTATAAACTATTGGTAACAGGCAGAAAGTGGTAGAGCTCAAAAGCATATAATCTAGAGGAAAAAATATGAGAATGTATGCTCAAATTAAACTAAAAGCTAAAACACAAATATGCAGAAGCTATTGAAGAGAGTTAAAATGATAATAATGAAAAACTATGGCTCTAGGCCTCTTCTTATTAAACGTTTGATATGGAGAAGAAATTTTACCCACTTGCCAAAGGGCCCCTAGACAATGGTTCTAGGTCCCGATGCAAGGATGTTGTTTTTCCAAGCTCTGCCTCTGATGCAGTCTCCCTCTTTCTCTGTTGTGGTGGACTAGGATTTTTGGGTGGCCACCAATCGAGTCCCCTCTATCTCTAGCTTTGGGTCACACACTGCTGGTATTGCTTGGGAAATTCTGGCCAGCATAACAATGTGATCATCCATTCCTCATCTCTTGGTGGCTTTATATAGGGGATTTCAAATCCTCCTTCCCTCCCTTGGTACATGATGGATGGTGACCCAAGGGAGAGATATGATTCCAGTGTGTGCTCCAAATATTCCTTTGTGTGCTCACATAGTGTCTAAGGAGGCGCTGGTGGCTGTCCTTAGGCAGCTTCATGTAAGGAGAAAATGTCCTTTGCTTTGTGTGGTCCCAGTAAGCAACATTTTTCCACTTTCAGGAATGCGCTCTTATCGTGCAAAAAGACGCGCAGAAGGCGCTCTTCTCAAAGGATTAAGTGCGCAATTCAGCATTTAAGACTAGTTCAAATTTGATTTTCTCAAAACCTTAGAGATTTTAAATACTTTCTTGATTCCATAATGTCTTTTTAATTATAACTCTTTCGGGACATCACATAATAATTTTAGGGACAGACGCGTTTCGAACTACCAACTGTAATTCATCATCAGGATAATGAAAATTAGCTGATCTAACATACATATTTATACCAGGAGGAGAGAAGCAACGGTCAAAACCCAACGGTCCAAAATTAAGATTAAAAACAAAAATAAAATTAACCCAACCTTATAAAAATAAAAAAATGGTCAAAATAAATAAATAAATTATTTAAATTAAATAAATAAATAAATAATAATAATAATAATAAATAAATAAATAAAATAAAATAATATAAAAATATGAAAAGGACCAAACACCTAACTATCCTCACATGAATCAAGTAAAAAGTCAAAAAGTCAAAGTCAAAAATTATAACTAAATCAAAAATCTAAAAATAAAAATAAAAATAACAAATAAAAAATAAAAATAAAAATAAAGGATTTAATGTATAAATAAATTAATAAATAAATACAATTAAAAACTAGAATTAAAATAAATAAAAATAAAATGAATTATTTTTATTTTAAATTATACCTAAAACAAAATTATAAATAAATACAGAAAAAATAAAAAGGATATAGTCAATAAATAAAAATAAAAATAAAGGATTTAATGTATAAATAAATCAATAATTAAAAACTAGAATTAAAATACAATTAAAAATAAAATGAAAATAAAATAAATTATTTTTATTTAAAATTATACCTAAAACAAAAAATATAAATAATTAAAAATAAAAAGGATATAGTCAATAAATAAAAATAAAATACAAATAAAAATAAAAATAAAAATACAAGATTTAATGTATAAATAAATTAATAATTAAAAACTAGAATTAAAATACAATTAAAAATAAAATATATTATTTTTATTTTAAATTATACCTAAAACAAAAAATACAAATACTAAAATAAAAATAAAAAGGATTAGTCAATAAAAATACATTGATAAATCAATAAAACTGAAAACTAGAATTAAAATACACATACAAATAAAGGATTTAATAAATAAAAATAAAAACATTAATAAATAAAAATGAAACTAGATTTAAAATCCAAATAATAATAATAATAAATTTCTATTTTTATTTTATTAAAAATAAATAAATAAAATAAAATAAAATAAAAAATAAAAATAAAAATAAAAAATGAAAAATGAAAAAAGGAAGACCCTTACAGGGAGTGAAGAGATGGAATCCAACAACTGCTAACTTTCCATCCATCATCCCTGTTCAATGTACAGGGCCTCTTCTCAATCTCAATCGCCTCCCTAAATTTCCGGTGATGGAAATGGTCAACCCTAGCAAGGACTCCAGCGTCTTCCATACAGATATGATGCTTCGTCTTCTCAGCATGCTCAGCTAGCGCTGAGGACTTGGTTCTACCATGCCTAATATCTGTAGAATGCTCCTGAATCCTTTTATTAATCGAACGGCCAATTTCACCAATGTAGGGAGTCCCACACGAGCACAGGATCAAACAAACACCTTTCATGCTTTTTGGGTCCAACTGGTCCTTAACCGATTTAAGGGAACCCCGAATGGTATTTAAAGGTTTAAAAGAAGACGAGATCCTATGCTTCCTTAAAATCCGAGCGATCTTGTTAGTAGTACCTTGAATAAAAGGTAAATGAACTTTACCAATAACATCATCCATAATATTTTCCTGTCTAGGACCTTTGCTCGCATTCATGAAAGCCTTCAAACCATGACTTCTGCTATAACCATTTTCTCTGACGACCCTAAGGAGATGGGCTTTCTCTTCATCCAAATGATCATCATCAGAAATTCTAAGAGCTCTTGTAGCTAAAGTATTCAGAACCCCAAGTTTTTGAGCGGGAAAATGATGAGAATCAGAATGCAGATACTGCTCTATGTGCGTCTTTTTCCGAAAAACACGGTGCGAGAAAGAGCCATTATTATTTCTAGAAACGAGAACATCAAGAAAAGGAAGGCTCCCATCATTCTCTGTTTCCATAGTGAACTTAATGGAGTTAGATTGATTATTCAAGTGCCGATGAAAAGCCTCTAATTCCTGACGCCCATGAAACCAATTGATGAAAGTGTCATCCACAAAGCGCTTCCAAATCTTGGGTTTCAAAGGAGCCGACACCAAAGCTCTAGATTCAAAATCTTCCATAAATAGGTTGGCCACCACTGGCGAGAGCGGGGAACCCATGGCGACACCACAGGTTTGCTCATAAAATTATCCTTCAAAACAGAAAAAGGTAGAAGTGAAACAAATTTCTACCAAATTAGCAGTATCAGGATCAGTGATACGCCTGATAACTTCTACTGCCTCCATCATAGGAATGTTCGTGTAGAGAGAAACAACATCAAAACTAACCATAGAGACATTAGGTTCACAAACCCAGCTTTTTAACTCATGAACAAAAGAAGCAGAATCTTTCACGAAAGAATCTTTCGGAAAAAGACGCACACAGAGCAGTATCTGCATTCTGATTCTCATCATTTTCCTGCTCAAAATCTTGGGGTTCTGAATACTTTAGCTACAAGAGCTCTTAGAATTTCTGATGATGATCATTTGGATGAAGAGAAAGCCCATCTCCTTAGGGTTTTCAGAGAAAATGGTTATAGCAGAAGTCAGGGTTTGAAGGCTTTCATGAATGCGAGCAAAGGTCCTAGACAAAAAAAGATTATGGATGATGCTATTGGTAAAGTTCATTTACCTTTTATTCAAGGTACTACTAACAAGATCGCTCGGATTTTAAGGAAGCATAGGACCTCGTCTTCTTTTAAACCTTTAAATACCATTCGGGGTTCCCTTAAATCGGTTAAGGACCAATTGGACCCAAAAAGCATGAAAGGTGTTTATTTGATCTCGTGCTCCTATGGGACTCCCTACATTGGTGAAACTGGTCGTTCGATTAATAAAAGGATTCTGGAGCATTCTGCAGATATTAGGCATGGTAGAACCAAGTCCTCAGTGCTAGTTGAGCATGCTGAGAAGACGAAGCATCATATCTGTATGGAAGACGCTAGAGTCCTTGCTAGGGTTGACCATTTCCATCACCGGAAATTTAGGGAGGCGATTGAGATTGAGAAGAGGCCCTGTACGTTGAATAGGGATGATGGATGGAAAGTTAGCAGTTGTTGGATTCCATCTCTTCACTCCCTGTAAGGGTCTTCCTTTTTTCATTTTTCATTTTTTTATTTTTTTTATTTTTATTTTTTTTATTATTATTTTTTTTAATAAAATAAAAATAAAAATTTATTATTATTATTATTATTATTATTTGGATTTTAAATCTAGTATTAGTTTTATTTATTAATGTTTTTATTTTTATTTATTAAATCCTTTATTTTTATGTGTATTTTAATTCTAGTTTTCAGTTTTGTTTATTTATCAATGTATTTTTATTGACTAAATCCTTTTTATTTTTATTTTAGTATTTTTATTTTTTGTTTTAGGTATAACTTAAAATAAAAATAATTTATTTTATTTTTAATTGTATTGTAATTCTAGTTTTTAATTATTAATTTATTTATACATTAAATCTTGTATTTTTATTTTTATTTATTAACTATATCTTTTTTATTTTTAATTATTTATATTTTTTGTTTTACGTATAATTTAAAATAAAAATAATTTATTTTATTTTCATTTTATTTTTAATTGTATTTTAGTTCTAGTTTTTAATTATTAATTTATTTATACATTAAATCCTTTATTTTTATTTATTGACTATATCCTTTTTATTTTTTCTGTAATTATTTATAATTTTGTTCTAGGAATAATTTAAAATAAAAATAATTCATTTTATTTTTATTTATTTATTTATTTATTTTTATTTATTTTAATTCTAGTTTTTAATTGTATTTATTTATTAATTTATTTATACATTAAATCCTTTATTTTTATTTTTATTTTTATTTTTTGATTTTATTTGTTATTTGTTATTTGTTATTTTTAAATTTTTGATTTAGTTATAATTTTTGACTTTGACTTTTTGACTTTTTACTTGATTCATGTGAGGATAGTTAGGTGTTTGGTCCTTTTTTTATTTTTTATTATTTTATTTTATTTATTTATTATTATTATTATTATTATTATTATTATTATTATTATTAATTAATTAATTAATCTATTTATTTTACCATTTTTAATTTTTATAATGTTGGGTTAATTTTATTTTATTTTTTAATCTTAATTTTGGACCGTTGGGTTTTGACCGTTGCTTCTCTCCTCCTGGTATAAATATGTATGTCAAATCAGCTAATTTTCATTATCCTTATGATGAACTACAGTTGGTAGTTCGAAACGCGTCGGTCCCTAAAATTCTTATGTGATGTCCCGGAAGAGTTATAATTAAAATGTTATGGATCACATAAGCTTGCACTCTCATCCATAATGTCTTCCTGCCCTGTAAATCCTTTGGCTTGACATTAATTAATGTCATCTTCTGTTGTACGATTTTCTAGTGTTAACAGTTGCCCCCTAATGTGTGAGGTCTAGGAAGGACTGTATAGCTGAAATACATTATAGTTTCTTTTCTGTATCGTGCGTAGAGATAGAGAGAGGCATGTGTGAATCTTGGAATTGACAACACCTTGCACCGTTTCCAACATGACCATGGCCTAAGGGACCCCTGCAAGCAAACAAAATATACAACATATATACAAAATTTCAATGAGGCGGGCATGTCCCATGCTCGTGATGCTATGGCTAGTTAAACAAAATTGAAAGATACATGTGTTTTTTGCGTCACTACTGTGGTAGTGATGATGGCGGTTGTTGACGATGACTGTTGACGCCCTCAGGGGAAATTTTTCTTTGGAGATAGGAGGAATGTGGTAACCATATGCATAAGCTTGGTATGGCATATAGCTGCGCAATGTATGCATATGTACTGGTTGGGACCTTCCCATGTAAGCATTGTTGACAGAGACGCTTATGGAGGGACGGGTCTTCGACAGATCTAATCAAAGTGCAATGGTTGTAAGGTACGATACCATCGTGACATGAAAGATTTTACTGTAGTCGAATGTAAGGAGGATCGATGACATATGTGGATAATGATGTCTCCCATAGTGCCACCCGAGGATACCCCTTTGCGTGGGGAGGGGTGATCCAAGGCACTGCTTCCTTTTTGGAAAAGAGGTGTCGAGGTCGACAAAAAGGAAGCCTTAACTGAACCATGGGTTGCCAGCCGGAGGGGTCGGGGACCTAGATGTAATGGGTTTAACATAGGCATGTTGGTGGGAGGTGACTGAAAACTGATGATGGGGATTCATTGGCCCAAGGTCGAAGCATACTTTAGCAGCTTGGTGGCAATTATAATTATTTCTTAAGAGAAAATCCTTGGAGTCGGTAGGACGTCCAGGGCAGGTGTAAACCTGGCTATGAGTGTCATGATGGTGCATGCGCGGGGCTGAAATACTCTGACCAAGGGGAATCAGGGATTGCTGCCATGGGAGGAAAGATGAAATATGAGGGTGAAGGGGCGAAGTGCATCGTTTGCGACTTTTGTACACTTACCAAAAGAATAAAATAATGATGTTTAACCTTAGATTAGTTGTTGTTTCCATCAAAAGTTATCTATCAACGAAAGATTATGTTTATTAAAATTAATCCTTAAGAATATTCCCATTTATTGACTCTTATTACCACACATTCCAATCACCATTTTAGATACAATTAGCATGAGATGTTCTAGATTATTATGGTATAGAAAATAATAGGAGAGTGTTCAATTGGTAAAACACAAAACTCTATCTAAAGAAACAGAGGGTGGAGGTTGGGGTCTAAAAAACATCAATTTATTTGGTGAAGAATTAGAAGATAAAAGCCTTTGGTGATTTCTATGTGATGAAGGATGCTGGTAAATATTATGAAGCATAAATATTTAAAGTCACCTTTTTTGAAATAATGTGTAAGAGAAAATTCGAAGACTATTAAAGGGGCATAATGCAGATATGGAAAACATTGAATTTATTGTTTCTCAAAATTCTGTGGTTTTTGTTGATCGCAGAATCCGGATTGCAGAGCGACATCCTGGTAAGATTTGATGTGGTTTAACTGTTTACCAAAATCCCTTTAGATGAAGCAATGAAGGTTATTAATGAGGTCACGTATTCTGAAGCAGACAAGCTTGCTGAGGTTTGTTTAGGATCCACCTTCTTCATCTTCCAAGGAGATTTCTATGAGCAGGTATCTCATGTCCCAATGGGATCGCCTCTCTCACCTATTGTGGCCAACTTAGTTATGGAATACTTTGAAAAGAAAGCCCTTGCCTCCTTTCCCTTAAGTCCAGCTTGGTGGAAAATATTTTTAGAGGACACTAACATTAAGTGGTCGCATGGTAGGGATAATCTCGAGAAATTATTCAATCACCTCAACTCAATTTCTTCATAATGTAAGTATATCATGGAAATGGAAGAAAAGAGGAACATTCCTTTCTTGGATGTCTTGGTTACCAGAAACGAATATGGAACATTAGGGCATCTGGTTTTTAAGAAGAAGACCCATACTGACAGCTACCTTCACGCTGAGTCCTACCATCATCCTACTCAAAAATTTGGTGTCCTTAACACTCTTGTTGTAAGAGCCCTAAGTATATCCAATGAGGAGCATCTGGAGGATGAAATCTCTCAGCTGACATCTGTCTTCTTGGGTATAGGGTATAAGGAAAGAGAAATCAGAAAAGCCATAAACAGAGAAAAAAATACTGTCATATCCAAGAGACGCCAGGATCCTCAAGAGAATGGTGGAAGGGTTATTCTGTCGTACATTAAAGGTGTGACAAATAAGATTGCCAGGGTTTTGGGAAGGAGGGAAATTTTTACACAATTCTCAGCAGTAGGAACCATTAGGCAAAATATGCGCTCAGTTAAAGATAGCATTACTCAGGGGTAGCTTAAAGGTGTTTACAAGAATGAATACTCATGTGGGAGGAGTTATATTGTTCAAACCGGGTGCTCTCTTCAAAAGTGTCTGAAAGAGCATGGTGCCGATATTAAACATGAGCGATCTAGAACCTCGACTCCTCCTGATCACTCCTCAAAAACAAAAGATCACTTACGTCTTGAGGATGCTAAAATGATTGCAAGGGAGGAACACTATCAGAGACGAAAGATTAGAGAAGCGTTGGAGGTTATAAAACACTCGAATAACATAAACACGGATGAAGGATACGAGATTAATGACAGTTGGTGACCTCTAGTTAGACAAATTTTCTCCTTAGGTTCATCCTCATCCTAGGTATAATTTCGTAGGTTTTCTTCTTCTCCTGATTAGTAAGCAGTTTAGGGACATGTCATTACAAAACACTTATTATTTCACTCACTCGTAATAATTATGTTTATTAATTAATTTTTATTATATTAATGAAAATTAATTAATTAATAATTATTATCAGTTAATGGAAGTAAGTTAGGATAAAAATTCAAATCAAAATAGTTTTAAAAAAAAAAAAAATTATTAAGATTTAATTAAATTAAAAAAATATATTTAATATATATAATATAAATTCATTAGTTGTATTAATATTTATTAATTATTAGCATTTATTTATTAACATACATTTAAACATATATTTAAATAGTTAATTTATTATACCACTTTAGGTAAAAATTTAGATTATAGTTAAAGAATTTTAGACCTTAAAATATAATTTCTTAACATATTATGAATTTATTATAAAGATTAAAATTTTTTAAAAATTATAAGGTTTTTTTTTAAGAAATAATAAACAATAATTGAATTTTTTTTTAAATTTAGGGTTATTATATTATATTTAAAATTAATTTAGTAGCACAAAAGGGTTTATAATAAATGAAAATTAAAAATTAAAATAATAAAAAAGAATTATAATTAGTTTTAAATATTTCTCAAATACAAAATTTAATTTTTTATATATATTTATAATTTAAATTAATTTTGATTTTTTTTAATATTTATTATTTAAAATTAAAATTAATTAATAAAACTTAAAATATTTTTATAAAACTTTGAAATTTAAAAAAATAAATAAAAAATTATTTTAAATAAATTATAAATTTCTGGTGTTGGCTCTTCTCATCATCTATGCCCTTCACTATTTATACTTTGACCTTTTGCGACCTTCTTTCATTCTTCATTAATTGCTCGTTCTGAAGATGGATCCTCATTAGGATTTGAAACATCGACCATTGTTTTATGATACTGTGGATAATCCATATTCTGTAATCATTGAATTTATTATTTCCTATTCTTAGTTTTTGGGTGGCTTGAGAGGTTGGTATGTGGCACCAATTATATTTAGGAGAGGATAGGAAAGTGAGAGAAAATGGTGATTATTTTCTTTCCCAAAATTTGATAATGCATAATTTAAGAGATCATGGCTTCATATTACTTTTAGACCTAGAGGTTAAAGCATCCCAAACCAACTAAACTAACAAGTTTGGGTCCTAGAGGGGGATTTAGGTTTGAATAGAAATTTCAAAATTGAATGGAGGGCCTTTGCATGTCCAGTATCCCGTAATGAAATTATTCTTTAAGATGAGGAAGATTAGTTGGTTTGGATGTGTAATAGATATTATATAACTGTTATTGCAAAGTTTAGCCATGAATATATTTCCTCTAATAAAGAAGAAGATAATGCCAATTACAAGTGGCATATATCATACAAATTTAAGTGTACCTTATAAAATAGTCTCTTTACATAGTTAGTGATGGTGAACACTACTTTTTAATATTTATACAACTTTGATTTATTTTGATGGTTCCTATCAACGGGTTCTAGGTATTGTCGAAAAAAAAACATTTGTGTATTAATATATTTGTAGATTAAAAAAAAATCTAAATCAAAGTTTACCTTAGACCAAAGTTAGTTTCAATGATGATAAGGAGCACCGTAATCATCAACAATATCGATTATGTAAATAAGACATATGTTTGTCGAAGTGTTTTTGCTTGAAATTATTTTTTAACCTTTGTCTTTATCTTTGCAATGTACTATACCCATTGGTTAATAGCATTATTAACCAATTGGTTAAATTTTAGCACACTATATATATATATATATATATATATATATGTATATATATATCTTCTTGTTTTTCATATAGAGACGATGTCAATGAATGGGAGATCTAAGTACTCAATGTGGTAACAAGTTGGTGAGAAGTTGTAGAACTTTCAATTCAATGCACAGTCCGAGAATTTTTTAGCAATGTTTATAGAGTTAGAGACCACCTTCATGCTTTTGAATCTTTTATCTTTGGAATGAATACGAAATAGCAAAGTTAATTTGTTTCAAGGAATGAAAATTTCTTACATAATTAATGTCGTGCATTTGTCCATAAGCATGAGGCCAACGTTGTGTACTAAGTATGAGGGGTTTCCGCAGTGCATTATATTATATATCAGTTTTTGGGATTCAACTGCGTTAATTTAGTCATTCATCTATGACCATTTCCATGAGAGGTAGTCGTAATTGAATAATTTCTCATGATTTTTGAATAGTCCACTTAGCACTCATTGCATCGGGTGATGCTCACAGGGGTGAATTGGGATTGAGCTAGTGAAATGAATCCTGTAGCATCAATCATATCACTTAGGGCTTGCGCATTAACGAGACTTCACGGGAGAGTGCCCATCCCGAACTCCTGCGACCTGCTTGGTATGCTTGTGGAGTTTCCCCACAATCAAGCCACTTAGCTTGCTACCCCATTTACCAAAACCTTAGCAACTATTGTGCCTCATGAACCATTCAAGAAGATATCCCTTTACTCATTGTATTTTAAGTATGAGGGTTTTCTGGAGTGCACTATATCAGATATCATTTTTGGGATTCAATTGCGTTAAGTAAGTCATTCACGTATGACCATTTCCATGAGAGGTAGTCGTAACTGACTAATTTCTCATTATTTTTGAATTGTCCACTTAGCAGTCATTGCATTTGGTGATCCTCACAATAGTAGGTTGAAGCAGGTAAACGAATCCACATAGCGTCGATCATCACTTCTGGGGCTTGCACCGTGTAAGAGGACTTCCACGAGGTCCACCCATCCCCGAACTCCTCGGGCTCAAGGCGCTTAACTATGGAGTTTTACCCCACAATCCGATCCCACTTGACTTGCCACAAGCCCACTTAGCTTCCTACCACATTTGCAGAACCTTAGCAAGTATTGTGCCTCATGAACCATTCAAGTTGAGCTCCCTTTACTCTTTGTATTTAAGTATGAGGGGTTTCCGCACTGCATTATATTATATATCATTTTTGGGATTCAACTGCGTTAAGTAAGTCATTCATCTATTACCATTTCCATGAGGTAGTCATAACTCATTAATTTCTCACGATTTTTTTTTTTTTTGAATAGTCCACTTAGCACTCATTGCATTGGGTGATGCTCACAGGGGTGAAGAAGTGGGATTGAAAAACTAGTGAAATGAATCACATAGTGTCAGTGTCCTTGAGGCTTCTGTTGACCGGACTTTTAAAGGTCACCCATCCCCGAACTCCTCTGGCTCAGCGCGCTTATGGTGTTTACAATCAAGCCCACTTAGCTTGCTATTACATTGCAAAACCTTAGCAACTATTGTGCCTCATGAACCATTCAGAAGAGATCCCTTTACTCTTAGTATTTTAAGTATGAGGGGTTTTCCATGAGTGCATTATATTATATATCATTTTTTGGGATTCAAGCTGCGTTAATTTAGTCATTCATCTATGACCATTTCCATGAGGAGGTAGTCACCATTTGACTAATTTCTCATGATTTTGAATAGTCCACTTAGCACTCATTGCATCGGGTGATGCTCACGGGGAGTGAAGAATACAGATTAGTAGTGAAATGAATCACATAGCGTCAATCATCACTTCCGGGGCTTGCACCCGGTAACCAGGATTTCCCGGGAGGTCACCCATCCCAGAACTCCTTTGGCTATTGTGTATTAAGGTTTCAATTGCATCTATTATAGTTTACCTTTCAAACATTGTCTTTCAATGGATGGTATTCTTATGCTTATTGCATTATCTAATTACAAAGAAATTCAATTCAGGATTGGAGCATGTGTTTGATATATTTACCATTTCAGATGTAAGGAGAATTCAATGCACAAAAGTTCTCAACCATGTTGTGAGTAGTTTTTGTTTTGTAATATGAAATTCACTAAGTTTTTTTTTGTGCCACCTTGAAATTTTTTCATATTATTTCAAATATACTTAGTGAAAATGTCCATTATACCTATTTTTGTAACTGCATTGCTACCAATATATTCATTTTGGGTTTCTTTTGTAGGTATTATGGCACAATTGGAAGTGAAGGATCAATATATTTTCGATATTGTTTTCACTGATATAGATCACAATATTATAGGTTACCATGATCTAATATGATGCACTTAGAGTACCATGATAAAGGCTCGTGGAAAACTATAGAAACATCCTTGTCTCTCCTCAAAAAATATTTTCATGATTCATGGTTGTGATAAATATGATTTCATTTTCTTTATGGTTCTTTTACCATTTATATGAAAGTGAATGATATTTGACCGGAAGAGATTTTCCCTATGTATTTCCTTTTGGAAATTTGTAAGCTTATCAAATGGCTATGGAAGATAGTCATCAAATTAGGGGGAGGCCCAAATGGATACACGTCAAAGTTAGGGGAGACCTTTTCTATATTTCGCAAAAACCTAAAGTTAAGGGAAACATCTGCCATATGTCACCTTGCCAATATTTCTAGTTAGCCTGGTGAAGCATAGGGGCTTGTATTTGAATGTTGATGCTATATAAATAGTATGGTTTGTGAGGGAATTTATAGATGGAAACAATGTGAAGAAATGTGATTTAAAGCTCAAGAAGAAGAATAGACTAAAGGAACCAAATTTAGAAGCAAGGAGCACGTGATAAGGAAATTTGGAACTTAAGATTAGAACCTAGAAGCATGAAGTTTGATGTGCATTCCAAAATCGAAGGCGCAAAGTGAGCATTCGACATATTAAGACTATTTATAAGATATGCTCTATTATTTTTTCCATATTTTAGCTCCTCGTCATAACCCCTAGTTACATGGTGCTAAGTTGTATCACCTAAGGGCTAAGTATCCTCAACATATTACCATATCAACATTTTTATTAAAAAATACATGTTCGTGGAATCATTAATATTCCAATATATTAATTTTGGGTCACAATAACATGAGAGCGCTAAAAACAATACCCCAAAAGCTAAATACCCTTGCATATCACCATATTAATAGTTTATAAAAAAGTAATATCACCATATTAGTGATTTATATAAAAATGTGTGCGTGGTTTTACACTAATGGAATACCTAAAATTGCCTAGCCACAAAGTTGCTATGGAATATCACGTGAGAGCTAGACACACTCAACATATAGCCATATCGGCTAATTTCCCGGTTTCATATATATTACGAAATTAAATAATTAACCTTGATAAAATCGGATATATCTGATATAAATAAAAGTATTATTGTAGAAACATGTAAACAAGTGATTATAGTATAAAGTATTATATTAATTTATTTGTATAGACAACGAATCAATTAATATAGGTTGATGTCAATGATGACGACAAAGTAAAGCATCCATGGAAAGTCAGAAACGGATATTTTAACCATAAAAATAGTACGGCCAGCTTGTAAATGCATATATATAGAAACAAAAATAGTCTCTTATATCAATTTAGTGTCAGTGTCAGGCTTGGCCATAACCTTCCGTCATAAATAAATAAATAAATATATATATATATATATATATATAATGCGCCTTAATTAGAAAATTGAAGCATCTTAAACAACACGATTTTAACCCTAAGAACAGACGGTAAAAAGAAAACACATGATTTTGATTTGATTTGTATGTATAGAAGTATATGTTACAGTAGTCATGTATATGTCGGTAAAAAGGACCGTATGTGTGTGAAGAAGTCATGTCGACTAACTCACGGGGAATGTAAGGAATCTAACTCTCTGACTAATTGTAAAAATCCCAATTTGGTGGGGAAATAGCAGGACATGGATACAATGTATCCATGACATGCCGCATCATTTAAATCTGATTATGAAGAGAGAGTACTGATATTGTTCAACAGTGCCACCCTGCTAGAAACCAGAAATCTGAAGAGCTCATTCATTCTCTGGTCGATGTGGGTAAGAGCGCTTTCCAACTCTGTGGTGGACATGTGGACGGCATGGATGGAATCCCTCAGTTCATCTCGGATATTGGAGGATGACTTGGACGTCCTGTTCATGATGTATCTCTCCAGTAAATTGTTTAGGTTTCCAACTGTGATATCCACGCTGTTCAACTCATGCAAGAAGAACCTGAATAATGATGACGAACTCTTTCTCTGCATCTCCATAGCTTCCTTCAATTTCTGTCGCATCATGTTGGTCATACTGTTGATGTCCATGCAGAGAGAAGGAAGACTGGTAGGACTGATGCTTTTCTTCCTTTTAAGAAAGCCGGCACCAGGAAAGAGAAGCACAAATGAGCGGCATGGTGTGTTGAAGGAAAGAGAAGCCACAAGTGCTGTGCAGACAAATATGGTAATGCCCTTCGCTTCCTTGATGGCTTCTTCGACGCCTGATCCATCCATTGATGCTGCTATTGCTGTCGTTGTGTGAAGGCTATCCGCCATTCGTTTCAAAGTAGACATGCATTTCGCTAACCTGGACTCCATGTCCTTGTTCTTCCTCAATTCATCCATGCATTTGTCAAGGGAGTCTTTTGCCTTCACCACTTGATTATTCATCTGGGCATGGGCGTGAAAAGCCATGGAGGGCGATCTGCTGACGTGTTGTGTTTCTTTATTTCTGACATGCACTCTCAACACATTGCACACATCAAGCAGATTGACCAGGTTCTCCATGTCTTTAGCTCAACCATTTTCCATCTACATTACTGTCTATCGGCATGATGTGCGGGTGCAAATCCATACAAACTGGAATGATAAAAAGCACGACATCCAGCGCTTTCCCAAGCCAAGCTGTGGAAATATTGTATGACTCGGCTGCTGCTGTTGCTGTTGTATGAGTATCTCCAACTTAGCTTGAAGTTGGCACTGAAAATCAGCCACGATCGGGTGCACTCTGGAAGTTGGCATGCTCCTTGACCTTTTATGCTTGCCATGGCTACGTACAGCAGTAGGCACGAATGAGTGCAGAGCCGCTCCAAGAGAAATGAAGGAAGAACTCATGATTGCGATCAATGCTCGATGTGGTGCAACTGACCCCGCTAGTCCTTCGTCTCAGACTCAGGGTCTGCTGCCTATCTCTTTCTCTCAATGTGACTGCGCTTGTAGTTTCTTTCCTTAGTTTGTTCCCCTCTCAGAACAAGTGGAGTGCATATCAACAGTGGAGTGCATATTAATACAAAGGCATATTAATACAACTCAGTTTCCAAATTTTTCTGGATCAGAAAGCACGAGAATAGGTACCAAAACTTGTGGACAAAGATAAAAGTGGAGAGAATCTGTGAGATCACTAATCTAATTTATGCTAGCCATGTGTGTTCCTTGCATATGGAGCATGTCTCCCTTCCTGGCGATAAGCAGAGACAAGCATTTTATATATGATGTGAAGGCCTCATCACCCTATCGCTTCCAGCGACATAAAGAATCAAGTAAGATTTAAGCAGCGCTGCACATGGAGGGCAAGGCAACGGCCAAATAATTCACGTTGTTTCATTTATGATATTGCCACTTAACGATTCCTTGGCAATCCGACTTCTTGTCGAGGAGACCAGGTAACGAAATAATAAATTTGGTTGGTTGCTCGGCACGGAAACAGAAAGATGCAGAAATAATAATTGGAAACCAAAGAAGGAATCTGTAGAAGAAATAACAATATTCCACTCAGCATCTCTGCTTAGCCGTGTCGGGGTGTTAATGCATAAGCAGCGCACGAGATTACCACCATGGGGTAGGATTACGCCACACGTGTTTCCTTCTGTGAGATCCATAGTATCGATGGTGACCAACATAAAAACCAGTGAAGAAATGGATGAAGCTTATAAAAGTTTAAAGAGTGGATGATTATTTAATGACGATGTAAGACTCTATATTATTCGAGCGTCTTTGTTTTGAAACGCGCTTATAAGTCTTTCATATTTCTGTTTTAGAATAAGTCCAAACAATTTTGGTGTCATGGTTTCGTTTAATATTATTAGTGTCACACAAGTACTAATCATTTTTTTTTTAAGGTAGAATTCTCGAAAATACTTAAAAGAAGTCAAGTAGGGGATAAACATTTCTTTTTATGGAATTTGGCTTTTTAGTTATAATTAAATTAAAAATTAAATGTAAGATATTGGTATATTTTGGTGGAAAAAATAATATTATATATCTAAATCAAATTAAAAATTAAAAATGTAAGATATTGGTATCTTTTGGTGGAAAAAAATAATATTATATATCTAAATCAAATAAAAAATTAAAAATGTAAGATATGGGTATATTTTGGTGGAAAAAAATAATATTGTATATCTAAATATCTAATTTAAATTATTTTTACAAACAATTTACTATATCATTAATAGTAATATTAGTTATATCATTTAATAGTAGTAATATTGGGTTTAGCTTTAGTAATTATAATAAAATTTTCAAGTTTTAATGTTATTTTTAAGTTTATAATATTAATTTTAACGTTTAATAATAATATAATACTATTAGGTTAGTATAGTAATGGTTAGTAACATTTTATTAATAATATTTTAACATTAAATATTACTAATATTAATATTAATAACATTACACTAATATTAATTATTAGCCATATTTTATTTATAAAAAATATCAATAATAAAGAAAATGAAGCATTAATACATTATTAATAAAATAAATGTATTATTAATGTAATAATAGTATTCTATGTAAGCATCTTTTTTATATTAATATTAAATCTATTACTACTAATATTTAATCAAATTAATATTAATAGATATTATTAATTATAATAATCAAAACAACAACATTCACATTAATATTAAAACATTTTGATAATTATCTATTTCCAATATAGTTTTTAATGGTCTCCAATCTATCTCAACCCATACTATTTTTCAATTTCAGTGCAACGATTTGACTGCTAAGTCTATGAAGGCATACATACTCTAACCCCCTTTGGTTTTGAACCTGTGACCTCTTAGGAGGAAACACATGCTCTTAACCAGTAGGCCAACTCAAGCTATATAGTGGCTAGTGTTAACTATAGTCAAACCATGGTTTACCATCAACAACCACCATTGCAATTGTAACCATAGTCAAATAATTGTGAACAATAGACAAACCATTTTCAAATTATCGTCAGCAATAGTTAACCGTATTCAAACCATGGCTAGGTATAGTCAATCATATTCAACTATAGTTGAACATAGTCAAACCATGTTCAAGCATAGTGAATCATGATCGACCATTGTCAAACCATGGTCAACCATAGTCATTGAATCGTTAACCATAGTCATTGATAGTCAATACAAAATCAATGATGTCTAAACATGGTGAACATAGACAACTACAATCAACTGTTCTCAACCATAGTCAAATAATTATTAAACATAGCCATGTTCATCCATGGTTAAACATGCTCACCCATATTCAATGTTTAAACCTAAAAAGTATAGAAATGTATCGAACAACACATTGTGACAAACATTATCGCAATGCTACATAGCATTGCATTTTATCCAATGGCGTAATGCGGAAATATAAAATTAGTTAACCACATTAGAAAATGTGGTTGTCTATGTTGGACTATATTTGAAAATAATATTCAAACATAGTGAATCACATTAGCTAAACATAGTGAGACAAAGTCAACCTTTATAGTAAATGTTTAAATAATTAACCATGATCAAATTTGGTCAACAGGAAAATTATCTATGGTCAACCATGGTTAACAATGGTCAAGTACTTTCAACCATGGTAAACCATGATGAACCATGGTAAACCATTATCAACCATGGCTAACCATGATCTACCATGGTTGAATAATGCGAATCATAGTTAACCATTGTTGAATATGATCAATTATGGTTAACCATTATCAACCATGGTTAAATTTCTTCAATAATGATCGAACATGATCAAGGTCTCTATGGTTGAATTTGGTGAACCGTGATCAACCATGTTCCATCACGATCAATCATGGTCAACCATCATCAACCATGGCAATAATGGTCAACCAATGTATGTATGGTCAACCATGATCAACCATGGTCAACCACAGTCACCAATGGTGAACAAGGGTTAACTAGGGTCAAAGATAGTTAACCATGGTTCACTAGGCTCAACCATGATCAACCACGGTCAACCTATAGTCAACCATGGTCAACATCTAGTTAACGACAGTTAACCATGGTCAACCATGATTAAATATGTGAATGGGAATATTAGTTTTGTTGTGCTGATATCCAATTCAAAATATAAATAAAGTGCTTGAGGATTATGAGGTTAATTGCAAGTTTAACATGAGTTTTTATGTGAATTTCCTTAGCAAATTAACATAAATAAAACATTGAACAGTAGCATCTAATATACATGACCATCACCATAAACAGTAACGCAATAGCACATGATGAAGGAGTTCACCTCGCCTGGGCTTCATCTCCTTGGTTCAACTTCCAATGGGTTGGCCCTCTTCTAGTATTGTCAAAAGTGTGATTACATGTGTTTAAAATGCTAAACAAACTCTGAAACATGTTCCATAAGCTCCATAATGCCCAAAAATGCATATGTATACTTTTTCTGCATCGAATTTGGAAAAAAAATCATCTAGTTATGACTTCCCCCGGTTCTTGCACTATTCTGATGCACGAGCATCCAGCTCGAAAAATCATTGTATTTTTGGTTGGCTTATTGAGTCTAATGAATTTAATTTATTAATAGGAATTTTGTATATTTTAAATAATTTGAGTGAGAAATAGGCGTGTGAGATTTTTAATGTAACTATTCTCATATAATTGAGAATATGAGAGATATTTGCCTTATGAAGATTTCATAAAAATCTTAGGGATTAAGAAGTCCTAGAATAGAGAATTAGTTGAGTTAAAAGAGGATTAAGAGATTTTAGGAATTAGTTGAGTGGTCTATGGACAAGATCATGGATCTAGAATGATCTATAGCTATGTAATTATTCCTATAAATATAAGCATGCATATGGAAAGAGGTGAGAGTGAGAGTGAGTGTGAGTGTGTGTAAGAGTAATGAGATGTATAGAGAGGCCATTTTAATGTTGAAAATCAGGCCATAGATAGAGGATAGACACAAGCTCCGAATACATATACATGTACATAATTTTTGTGGAAGGAATTGCTTCCAGGTTATGTTGTATTACTCTCTGCATATGTATGTCTATATTTTTATTCTGTTGATTCGTATATAATTATGTTAATATTGGCTTGAACGATTTTGGTAATCAAACCCTACGCAATATACCTAAAATCACTATTATCTAGATCAGGAATGAACTGTTCGTAGAGAGGATTGAATGTTTCCAATCATTTAGATATTCAAGAGAATGTATGATCTGATGATCAATGGTCAAGAAATAATGGATTACCAGGTACAGGATATCGTTTTAATGCTTGAAGGTAAATCACCACTATTCAGGGAATTTCTCTTTAACTAGATTTTTGTTGTGATTAGTTCTTGGAGATGTAGTAAAAAATTGACAATACTCTTTGGATCGAGAGGCCATTTTTCTGTTTAAATTCTTGAATAGAAAATGTGGCAGGTGTGTTCTACAGGAAATTAAAATCAACAATTCGATTATTGGTAAGAAGAGTTTCCAGTCTGGAAATTTGTGTTCTATTTCTATGCAGTGGATAGATGGAGGATTGTTGCACTACATAAAGGAAATAAATAGTTCTTAGAAGCCTGAAATTCGATTGTACAAATGCAGTTGATTTTAGTGTTGAACTTATGGGGCAACAATGACTTATTCTATTTCTGAGATTTTAAAAGGACAAAGTATATGATGCATCAAATTGTGATGCAATGCTTTCTATAAACTTTGAGTACTTTCGAATATGAATTCCCAAACCAAGATACTTGTGAGCCATCCACAACCGATATAAAAATGTATCTGACCACCGTAGTAGAGAATCAAACAAGTGATCATGTATACTGACCATCGAGGAAAAATGTAAGATTATACATGGTTGTTTTAATGGTTTTCAATCCGCAGTGAGAGTTGTCATTACTGGCTGAGATTTTATTCGGGTTTATATCCACCATGAACCAAGGAAAGCTTGGTCGCTTCACTACATGATGTGGGTCTTCAATATTCACTAATATCCGTAGACTGAGTTCTTTGTAGACCGTTCAGGTCTTCTCTGCCAAAGGGAAACCATAAATTGTATTATACTCTTCTTGAAGAAGAAATGGGAAGGCAAGTCTTTATGTTTTTAATTTTTGAAACATAGTGACAGGTCTGGAGTGTTAGCAGAAGCTCATCTGTCAATTGAAAAATTGCACAAGTATCAGAATTTTCGATGGAAAATCAAAATCATTTTGAGAAGAAATGTTAGAGACCAGCATACAATGAATGAGTATGTGTGTCAGATCTATATGTGTGGAGCTGGAATGTTATAAGTCCTTGGAAACCTACATGAAGAATTATTAGAGAAGTTTGGTGTTTGAGGAATTGGAGACAAAGTGGAATGCGTAATTGAGGATTGGAGTTGTATGTTGAAGGAATATGGAACAATATTGGAAGGTACCCAGAATTGCTTGTTTTTATTTTAATATTATTGGTATCCTTAGTTTCATAGCTTCGACCAGATCAGGGTTAGAGGTATCAATATATTGAACATTTTTTTACGTTGTCAATTTCATAGATTATCCTAGTATTGGGTAGAATTGATCTTTCATAATAGTGGATTGTTGAATTATTACAGTATGTTGTAATTATGAGTTCAATTGTTATTTGAATCATGTTTGACGTTGATGGCCTGGGTTGGAATTGATATTTATGAGTCCTGTAAGAAGAGGATTAAAACCTCCTGGAAAGAAATCGAATGTTGAATTCGATATCAAGGGAAATGTTCTTGGAGAAGAACATTGTCAAGATCATCGTGTCAAGAGTAGAGAGGTACAGGATGCTAATTCAGAAGAAAGAGTACAGATTGTATTGAATTGTGAAATCACAATATGTTTTAGTGTGACTGAAATAGAGTAATGCAATCATACGGTAGATTTGGTACAAATTTAATTTCTGTTCCTGAACTAGAGATTCAGTTCCTGTCCCGAGAGTTAAATTCTTGTTCCATTGGATGAATTCCTATGCGCACCTGCAAAATTATCACACACAGTCCTTGGAAGTCATCAGTTTCTGGTATTAGAGCGAGTAAAGTCTCTTTTGAGGAAAACTAGAGTAGAGTTATGCTCTTGAAGTTGTATATGCAGAATACAATTGTGATTATAGGAGGAGAAGAAATCAGATTTTAAATCTGAGAGGCAGCGGGCACACATAAATAGAGTGTGATAGAATATCTTGAAGGTGAGATGGTATGTTTTTTTTAACTCTAGGTTTGAGGATTGTGTTTTTAGATTTCGTGTTGCTGAAAAAGAGGGCGTAAGCAACAAAAACAGCTGAGCAGAGTTGTAACAAAGAATTAGTTGTGTTCTCAAGAATATGAGCATGTGAGCTCTTAGAAAGTGGCAGAACCTTGAAGAATTCCAACTGAGGTTGGATAGAGAGGAAAAGTGAAAGTTCTCAAAGGACGTAGAAGTTTTAGAGCCTAAAGGAGGAAAAGAGTTTTCTCAAAGAATGGTTCCAGAGGCAGAGAACCATGGATCAAGCTCAAGGATATCAAAGACAGGTACAGAGACTTGCTGAAAAGGAAGGCTTAGGTGCAGTCCACAAGTGAAAAAGATGAATTTCACAAAGGAGGGGAAGTTGATGATCAATAAAGGTCATTGCAGAGGTTCAGAGAAAAGCCACAACAAAAGGAAATGTGTCAAGGTAAAAGGAATAGAGGTCATGTATCAAGATGATTTTGATAGAGATATGAATGAGATAATAGGTGAACTAAGTTAGATGGAGAAGCTGCTACAGAAAATGGTGGATGTAAACCAGAGAATAGGATGGAATATGAAGAAGCCAATTCGATGGCCAGTGGTACAGTTATTTGAAAAGAAATTGAGGAGGATTCTAATGAAAATGAAGAAGAAAGATAAAATCAGAGAAAATGATTTCAGATAAAGGTCATTGGCAACAGAGCAAAGGATTCACTATTTTGAACCAGAGAAATGTTATATCTTGGAGAGGATGATGTTGAGAAAAGGTCTATTGAAGATCTTATAAGTTGCGTGGAGAATGAGGAGGAAGAGAGACTTGTAGGAAGTCTTGTGAGATATTTTAAGAGTTCATATCAGAAAATGGATATGATGATAAGTAAGGCTGACACGCATAATGTTTTTATTTCTGAAATTTTGTGCGTGGTTTTATATTTAGTGGATGAAGAGAGTCAAGATAAATTCCATATACATGTTTCCGAAGAAACAAATGAAGAACACTTGTTCCAAGTTGTTATACATGTTAAGGAAGATTGTAAACCCATATATAATGATGAATACTTCTCAGAAGAAGACAATTTTGAACTGATAGAAGAAAAGATGTACATAGATGCACTGCTTAATAGAGGATAAGTTCAACATGAATATCAAAGAGATGAAGTTATACACAGAGATTGTGATATGGAAAAAGGAGAATTAGGTGATCGACAGTCACTTGAAGCTATCATGAAGATGAAGGAAATGTACAAAGGCATTTTAAAGAGGTAAGATCAGAATTGTATTCTGATGGAGAATGAGACTATGTTGTCTCATGAGGACAACCAAAGGAGAGCACATGCACATTTTGTTAATGAAGAGACTGACAGACAGCTAGAAGATTTTTTTTGTCGAGGATATGAATGAAGATGAGGAAATTCACTGGTGTGAACCTGAGTTGAGAATGATGCTCAATGATGGTATTATTAGCTCCATTGTTTGGATAGAGACATGAAAGGAATTATAGGAAAATTTGTTTACAGGTGGTCAAGCACTAAATAATGTGGTGAAGGAAGAATTTCCTTTTCAAGGGCATATTAGAAATTCTAATTTGCAGGGAACAATAGAAATTAATTCTGTGATTGAAAAACTATGGAATTTGATGGTGGGACAGTCCAGATGGAAAATTCTAAATATAGAAGGGATGATGAGTAAGAATTTAAAGCTGACTGAAGAAAGGAAAATGAACCAAAAGGTAGCAGACATGTAGCAGCAGAAAAGGTGCAGAGCATTTGGACAATTACAAATTAGGGTTTAGGACCCTGGAGGTTTCTATCGTCATATGAAATCATATTATCAGGAGATCATGAATGTTTTCAACTTTGGGAGTATGATGCAGGAGCATATGGCTTAAAAAATCATTCTATTTTTGGTTGAATTAGGGGGTCTAATGAATTTAATTTATTGATAGGAATTTTGTATATTTTAAATGATTTGAGAGAGAAATAGGTGTGATATTTTTAATGTAAATATTCTCATATAATTGAGAATACGAGAGATATTAGCCTTATGAAGATTTCATAAAAATATTAGGGATTAAGAAGTCCTAGAATAGAGAATTAGTTGAGTTGAAAGAGGATTAAGAGTTTTTAGGAATTACTTCAGTGATCTATGGAGAAGATCATGGATCTAGAATGATCCATAACTATGTAATTATCCCTATAAACATAAGCCAGAATATGGATAGAGGTGAGAGTGAGAATGAGTGTGAGTGTGTGTAAGAGTGATGAGATGTACGGAGAGGCCATTTTAATGTTGAAAATCAAAGTCATAGATAGGTGTTGGTAATAGATTAATCCATCTTGCGGACAAGGCAAGTCTATAGTACAAAAAGTGCTAGCAACAAACGACGATTATACTAATCTCTCTCTAAGCATATAAGATTTATAAAAACACTATATAGGTGTAAGGCCTACCTTATGTCCAACGCTTGCCTTCGGTTGTAAGAGATCCTTCCCGTGCTGCTTGAAGAAACGTTTTATAGTGAATCTGCGATCTAATAAAAGATTAAGCGGCTTTATAGACAGTGCTTCTAAATCATACACTTATCATAATGATCGAGAATTTATGAAATAAACATGAATAGACGGTTTAATGAGAGAAATGAGTATATTTGTATTAACTTCAAATGATAAAAAACAACACCTTTTGTGCCTTGATGTTGTGCGAGGTCCTCCGTCAAGTAGGAATCTCTTCTACTTTGACAAGCATTGCACTCTTTGAACCAAGACAAGTGGAGATGAGTGATTTAACCTCACGGAAAGTCTTAGTTAACTAAGTCTGAATCTCAACGACATTTAACTGGAAATATCATAAGCTTGAACTCCCTTTGAGGCTACCCAAGACCTCTTTTTATAGTTGAAAAGAGAGGTTTCTTGTTCGTGAAAATATGAAGGGATAGAATCCTCCTTCAAAGGGATAAGCTCCTTACATCAAGGGGTTAGCTCCATCGAGTGAGGGATGCATGAACCTTCTTCAACTATATCTGTTCCAAAAATTCCCCGTCTGAATCTTCAGAATTCACTGGAATTCACTTTTTATCTTTATTTTCTCGCCTTTTATGTTTCACAGAGGTCCACACCCATTACAAAGAACGTACGATATCAGTTTCCGTGAGGCCGAGATTTCGGTGTGGGACACGAGATATAGAAAATCGATACCAATTCATAGGGATTTTAGGGATTTTCTGCGATTTTGAAGCTTGACATGAGGAGCTGATATATTGGACTTGCAAAAGGAGGAAGTATGAGTAATGACGAGCTCATATTCATGGTAAAATGTCAAGGTGACGGTTTTCGAGTGTAACAAATTGCCCTAAAGTACAAAGTCTGGAATAGATAGAAAAGTACGTAATTACGTCATATATGAAGAGTGCGGTACTTTATCATTCCAAAGATCATCTGTGGACACCCCCGGTCGGAACTGTAAAAACATTCAATGAAAAATATATACATGTATATGTCATCACTGAATGAGCATTCCCATACTTAGAATAAAACAACTAACTTAAATGGTTAAATCAGGAATGATTTTGAATACATCATAGTACGGAATATAAAACCACAGAATATGGGCGCGACATATGTTTTATCAATAGTCTTTTGTATAGATGACAACAAATTCCTGTTGACTGGATGGTGAAGCAGATCCGGGGTCTTCATTCCGCATCTCGAACCGGTACGATTCTATCCATGTGAATGAATGTGTGGTCGAACATGGTAGAAACCACTTGATTACTGGAGTCAATGATGTGAGCTGATGACAAGTGTAGAAGAAGATACAAATATTATACGTAAATATCCAAAGTACTCAACCTGATATGAAATGTGAATGAATGAGCTGAAGTCGAACATCTCACAAAATCATTCGATCGAAGGTTAATGATGCAACATATCGTACGAAGGCGAGAAGCACCTGCATTGAGGCATGCAGTTAAGTCTTTGACGATTTCTAGATCAACTTCCTAGATAATATCTTGAAGTGTCGATAGAAAGTGATGCAGCCAAGTAGGCAACCCCACAACACGAAATCATAGATCAAGTTTTGAAAATATATTGGCAAGGACTGACTCGGGGATGGTCAAAGATGGATGTGAGATATTTGCGGATGAATGGTTTTATTTTTAGCTACATTTCTCTTGGACACATAACGACAGCACGGATGGCTTGGTGACAATTGACCTAAAGCTAATACCTGAAACCGGTGAAAATTTTCAATGTGGTTTGATTAAGCATTAGGCAAAGGATTTCCCCATGGAGCAATTCTCAGTGTCGTGTCTAAGAATGGTCATTGATTTCAGTTCAATTTAAAGTAACCCTTATTTTCTCTCTTTCACCCACCATTTTACGGCAAGTACCTCTTTATTTTGACAAGCTTAGGAGGATAACATTTTCTTGGTTATAAGCTCATCCATGGATGAGTCCAACTTGGATTTAAAATTTGAACCTAAGAAGGAGTGGTTCGTTCTGTTGAAAATTAAACGGGTCCTTTCTTGTTAAGTTTTAACGAGTCCCGGTATAGGAGAAACTCGGTGTTTTTTAGTTTTTAGGAGTCGGAAAAGAGCTTAAGAACACTCCATGGGTGTTCTTTTTCGTAAATTTAGTCTCTCGAGCCCGAAAAAGGATAAAATAATCGGGAAAGGCTCTATTGACCGTATTTAGTCAACGTATACACTTTTTCGTAAATAGTCCATTTCGATCGGCAAAGGGTAAACTTATCTTTTGAAGGGACGGCTTGTTCATTTACTTTAACGAGTTCGAATAGTCAAGTACTCGGCAATCTTTTCATATTTAGAGAGTACGAAAAGGGCTTAAAAGAGGACTCCAAAGAGTTTCGCTTTTAGCGTGAAAATTTTTGAAGAGTGCGAAAAGTGATAAAAGTATACTCTTTGTTGAAAAACGATCATTTCACAGAAAAATCCATTTACTTTAAAAACTCAAAACATTACACATATACATTTGAATAAGTAAAAATACTTTCAGCCCTTTTAAAGTGAAAAATAAATAGAATTAAAAATTCATTCATTCGAAAAAACTTATAAAAGGACTTTTTCTATTTCATTTCTGTAGTTCGGTTGCGAAAAGTGAAAAATAAAAAGCTTTTGGATAAAAAGTTCCCGTGAAAGATGCAGAAGAAATTCAGATTTGGAATCGAAAATCGTCAACCCCGGGTAATCCACAACCTCCTTATCTTGTTTTTCATCCGTTTGAAATTCATTTTTAGGCTTTAGTTTGATTTTTTAGGGCAAAAAATGGTTCAAAAATGCGCCGCGGGGTCGCGAGGTGGGACACGGGTTACTGCAGAGACCAGATTTTTACGACAGGAAAAAATCGAGTCACACTTACCGACACACATCTCACATGCGGAGCTACGCTCTGCCCCAAAGAACGGGTGCGGTACAGCGCGGTCACACAAAAACACGATTTTTCTCATTTAAAATTTTTTAAATGAAATCATTCTAACTTGCCTTATTTTATGTTGCGGGATTAACGAAGATGCTTGTTGGCGAGAAAGGGAGCATGAGGGAAGTGGATGGCCTGGCTACGCTATTTACTTACAAAAGGGAATTAAAGCATGCGGCTTATACAAATTATGGGCCATCTGCGGCATGAGGGCACAAGTGGAACTCTTAACATAGTTGGTAGACGAGATGGCATGTGGAGGACCGGTGTTTCTTCATTGGTGACGGCGGCTCGGGGGGTGAAGTGGAGGATGCTCTCTTTTAGTGGTTTGTCCAAGAGAGGCGAACATGTATCCTTGTTTGGGACTAGGCCGGGTGGCCGGGCTTGTCACTAGTCTTCAACTCGGAATTTTGCAGCAGTGAGACCGATCTCGGATAAACGGATTGACATAAAACATATCATCGATCTGAGCTGAAGGTTATAGCATTCCTTTGTACCAAGGCGGCGTGACGTAGGAGTGTCGCGCTTCATGTGGCTACGGAGTTTGAATGTGGTAGGTGGGCTTTGTTTTTGGCACTATCTTTAATTTGGTGTGAGCTGTGTTGGCAAGTAAGGCCAGCAAAACAAGGGCTCGGGAGAGCGAAAAACTTTGGATACGGATCCATCGTCGTTTCCTTTGCTGCGGAGAGGATCACTATTGGCTCCACAAAGTATTGTCGATTTCGAAGTGGGTCGACCTCGGCAGAGAATGGTTCGTTGGTCCTTGTGATGGCAGTCATACTGTGGGGGCAGCGAGATTGTACGATTCCCTTCTTCATATTTTAGGTTGTTTGGATCGCCTTTTTGTTATATAGGATTTCGGTATCTTAGGGATGGTTACATGGTGATAGAGAGATGTCTCTCCTAGAGCGGGGGGAACGATTGGGATGATTCGGTAAAATTATTTTTAGAGCATTTACCTAAAGTGCTATTTATTTTTATTTTTTTTTAATTTTTTATCGTCTTAAAAAAAAACCTAATAACCAAAAGTTTTTGAATACGGATGTGGGTCTACGGCAGCCGGCTCATCTCAACCTTTCGAGAGGAGACAACCAATTGCGCCGCACCAACCCCGATGGGTAATCGGTGAATTTGGTGATTTGGAGCATCATCTGAAAGCGCTTGACTCTAGATATACCGAGAGACCAGTATAGATGACATTCCTCTCGGGCTACAAAGATATGTGATTGGAGTCCCGGGACCTTTCGGGAGGTTCCTATGCGAAGTGGCGGCAGGTTGTTTCTTATCGAGATCATCATCGGTGATGGGATGATCGCGTAGACTCATTTTTGTACTTTTGTATTATCATTTTTGTCGATCATAAGGTGTTTCAACCTATGATCGAAGGCGATCTATATTTTTGTTTTACACTCTTTATGATATATATCACTATTTTGACGGCTATGTTTGTATACATATGTGAATGTTGTTTGTTTCTTTGCTTTTAATTATTGCAAATGTCTATTTATCATACTAGAAGCAATCGAATGCGGTAATGTATTTAAATGTCTTAGGTATAAGTATTCAATATAATCAAACTCACGTTCCAAGAGAACGACTCTCAAAAACAACGCAATAACCTTTGGATTTCTAATGGTATAAACCCTGTTAAGGAAATTTGTAATACAACAAGGATTCTGAATCCAACCTTACAATCAAACTGCGAATTCCAAATGATATGATTCAGACCATCACTCAATCAACACTTCCTACTCACTGACAATATTATTTGTTGTTTGACAAAACACCATACATGGGATACTAACTCGTCGGAAGGGTGATGAATAACCCAAGGCTGAAGAAATGTTCGTATGCACTACGACGAAACATATCAATAAAACCAATATGAGTTTGAAGAGACATCGACATCTGCAATATCCAAAGTACGAAAAGCTGGATAAACGGTCATAGTGACAAAAACACAACTAAACTAGGCCCCTTTCTAAATAAAAACACAGGCGGTAAAGAAATCAACTAACAAAGAAGTCTCACACCTCGTTTAAGCATAATGTCGCTTTAGGTAAAGCCATTTAAGGTTTTATCCAAAGGTTCACAAAGTCAAAATCTATAACTCTGTATTTACCCCTTTAACTTTCGTTTCACAATGTAAAGGACCATATACATACGTACAATTTCCAATCCTAGCTGTCATTGGCTTGATCATAAGTAAAACTGATCTCAACAAAGATTTCAGGGAGTCACACATTTCTAATAATACGAAGCACCATCACTTTTAACATGAAACCTCATTTGCTATTGCGGCACCATTCGATTCTCATCTAATTAGGCCTAACTACAAAACATTTTCCTGTCCTTCGGACGTAGTGATAATTCTACGGCTAATTTTATTGTTTGGTATTTGGCATTCAATCGGTATACAGCTTCCAGTAAATGAATGAGTTGAAAAGGAAGTGAAACTTAGTTGATGTTTGGTAGAGGGTTCGATGTACAACCTATTTGAAAATAACATGGAATGCCAATTAAATCTATGAATCACCAATAATTTGTTTATCATAGTGACTAAAACTTTATTATTATTTCAACTGAATACATTTGTATGGATAGTACGGTGGAACTGTCGTGGCGCGAGGCCAAGTTGTTATGACAGATTGAATCATCTTGATAATTAAATATTTATGATCCGTAATAATAGCTTAGAAGGGCTCACAGGAACTAGAAGTTATGTGATTCATCTGAATGTTAACGGCGGTCTTGTATTGAAATTTAGAATATCGACACTCGCCTGTTCATTTCGTAAAAATAATCTCTGTAGCGAATAATATGGGCATGCCACAGGCAGGTGAAAGTTATGTGATGAAGTAGATACCCATTTTCAAATGGACAACATCGATTATAGGGTGAAAGGAGCCGGGTGGCGCGCGCATTTTCTATCAAAAATTTGGCGAGTTGTGGCATTTCCGAACCGCATAAATGCAATCTTTGAACAACGTTGTGGCCGAAAATAACTGCCACGCAATATCACGGGGTACCGTGGCATACCCGGACCTTAGCCTTATACTCAAATGTGATCATTAATACATACCCCATTCTTCATGAGTTAGACAACGTCGGAAAACGGAGAATCCGGTCCTTGTCGATAAAGTGTATCACCAATGATATTATATTGTTGGAAGTTGGAAGCGTATTTTCCGTCGGCGAGTTCGTGAAATTTTAGGCCGAAAAAAGATTCTGAGTTTGGAAGATACCTGATAATATCCCCATACCATGGATGAGCGTCTTCGATAAGAAACAAGGACAAGTCGCAATGGACTCTTCGCCTTGTTTCAATATCGGTAAGAGGAAATCACACATCGGTTCCGCAATACCAAGATTTCTTTGCCAGATTTTCAAATTCCAGTCAAATTCTGAGGATAACTATCCATTTGGAATATTTGCCCCCTAGCAATTGTACGAGTCAAAATATACACATTATAGGAGTTGCAATCGAAATTGCGGTTTTACGCTATGGATGTAATGTTTAAAACGTTGGACGGCTTGAGCAGTGCCCGAGCCAATTTCTCCACATGTGTGTATTTGATTTCGGTCGGATTCAAATTTCGACTAAGATAATAATCACATGTTCATTAAGATCATCTTCTGAACTAGTACCATCCCAATGGTGGAATGAGGAAACGGCGAGATAAAAATGTAATCTTGGTTGTAGTTGGGAGGATGCGGTAACGGTGCATGGGTCAACGCGTGTTTAAGTGCATTAAAAGATGCGATCGGCGATCTCGTCCCAAAGAACGGAATGTCATTTCAGCAAGCTGGGTAAAACCCTTTGCAAGCTCGGCAGTTGAATAAAAATACGTAAGTTGCTACTGCAAACTTTGGAGTTGGCGTAATGTCGAAGGAGGCAATTTAACAATAGCTTCGACCTTCGATGGATCATTACGAATGCTGATTTTGAGACAACAAATCCCGGTAATCGACCGTTACGCGGAAAAACATTGTAAGTTGACCTTATCAGATAATGCCTACATCTCATAAAAATTGCTCTTAAATGAGTGGGATGATGACTGACGTAATAAATCATCTAGATATGGGCGAACGATGTGCTTAATGTCATGAAATTCATAAGACATATCCCATTGAAAAGATTTCTCCCGGCGTTCTTGAGTCAAGGTAGTTTACAATAGGCAAACGTTCCACACGGACAAATGAAAGTTGTTTTAGGTTGATGCGGGGAGTATGTTGTTGATTCTTAACCTAAAAAACCATCTATGAAGGAAAACAATTCACTACACGGCACAATCATCAATTATTTGATCGATATAGGGAGTTGGATAATTGTCTTCTGGACACGCTCGATTAATATCTCTATAATCGATACATACTCTTATCGTTCCTTGTTTTTTAGTCACAAGGAACAATATTTTGATACCCAATCCGTTAAGGAATTGGATAAATGAATCTGCTCGAAGTAATTTTTCAACTTCGGTTTTTATAGCGGCGGCTTTAGGATGAATTTGACGTAATCGTTGACGAACGAGTTTAGCATCCCGTTAAGTCTTAATCTCATGAACTACGATCGATGGATCAATTCCTGGCATTTCTTCATAAGACCGGGCAAACAGTCATGGAATTCTTGAAATAGGGCTTTATAAGTCTGAATTTCTTCATCTATACAACAACACCTACTCTTGAATGTTTTGTTATTACGAGTTTCTTTGAAATGTCAATTGGGCCCCCATTCTAGATATATTTTCCAAATTTAACTCGGGGAATCGAGTTTTGCAATGGATTCGAGGTTCCTTGGCATATTCGAAGTAAAAAATTGAAGCGAAATCATTTTCAAAATGATACGAATTCAGGTAAGAATGAAAGGCCGTGATAAGAATCTTCCCATGGTAAATCATCAACGAGACAAAAACTCACGAATTTGCTCATGTTATGAACAATTTCGGGAAATAGATTACATCCCAGACAGATATAGAAAGCGATTCCTCTTGGATCCCATTCATTGGATCAACTTCGGTTGAAGGGGTTAGAAAAAATTGTACAACACAGTACGCAATTTCAAATGGACTCAAGGCATCACGCCATCGAATGAGTCTATCTCGGATTAAGGAAGGAAGAATCAGATCATCATTTTCATTGTATACTGACGAAATCATATGAATAGTTGCGGTAGAAGGTGATACATTACGAAAAGGAAGGAAGAAAAAAGTTCCTAGTAAACCCAGAATCTTTAACCAAACCTACTCCAACATCCTTATAAGGGATAGCCGTTTTAACGACATCTTTGGATTGTTTCGTAGAACGTTCGGACGAAAAATAAGTTAAACGATCCTTGTTATGATCTTTCCTTGATATGGGGAAATTGCAAGTGAAAGACCGAGACAACGAAGTCATAGCATAGGACCAACTACGACCCGGTAGAAGGTTGTAATCTAGAGGGGCATCAACCACTTCCACATCTAGATTAACGATTTTTTCCTTCAACCCACATATGGGTAAATCCGCAAAATACCATAAGGTTTGAAAGCCTCGACATCAAAAACTTTTAGAATCGTCGGAGATTGGATTAGTGTAGGAGAACCAGAGTTTCAACCTTTAAACATGACTTATAATACACGTTGAAGCTCCCTCATCAATCACGAGTTCGAAAAATGAGTCATTTTACTAACCACGGAATGCGGAAAGCCATTTGGTGAGGAAGACGTGGTGTACCTGGTTTCCCTAAATGAAGATTATAAGGAGTTAAATCCTTCGTTGTCAAGCTCTATGGCCGGACAATAATAATTTACGAACATCTTCAGACCACGATTACGGCACTTCCAAAACCGACATTCTTTGAAGGAGAAACGGCTAAATCTTCAACAATGTTGTAATTATGAGCGACTCTCGCATGTGGATTGAAAGTTGATTCCTGGCGTTTCTGTAGCGGGCGGTTTGATTATCAAGTACGGATTTTGTTTCTCGATCATAACGGACTCGAAGCTTGGGAGGAGTTGTATTTGATGTATTGGCATTAGAAGACTCTCCTTCTTTGCCATCAACGGGATTCTTCGTAGTAATCTTGCGATCGCGTCGCAACGCCCATGAGACATCATCATAATAGGCTCTTCTAAAGTAGTGGGAAGAACCAATCATCTTACTATCTTGACAGAAAAGATCCTTCAAGACGGCGGGTTGTTACGATCCTTTAATGAGTTTCGTAACTTCCTCTCGATATGGACATTCTTTCGTGAAGTGATCTTGTTCACAAATGAAGCAAGGATAGCGAGGTTTAAATTCTCGTCATTAGGATTCTTCTTTATCTATTTCTCTTTTGAATTTTTCTTGTTTTTGTTCCTCCCCTTCTTTTTACCACCGGATTTTGATTTGGCTAGTAGATGTTTCAACGACATGAATGTCGGCGAAACTTCGAAGGATTCTCCTTTCGGGGAATCGGTAAAGTTATAATTGGAGAAAAATTCTTTGAGATTTCTTCTTTAGAACTAAGCTGTACCAATCATGCCGTGACGGCAGAGACCACGAAGGAGCGACGGCTATTTGACCTTGTTTGGGTAAATCGGGAATTTCCTCTATGTAGAGTATTTTGTTGCGTATAGACGAGTCAAGGTACGGAAACTGTTCGATAACATCTTCGGTAACAACACCAGCCTTAGCTACATCTTCGGTGATCTTGGGTAATAATGATTTCACAAACCATTCGCCAAAATTTGATCACGAAGATATAAATTTTCACAAAACGTCGCCTGCGTCGCCCTCATGAATATGATCGAAATATACGTGGACGTAGATTGTTTTAGTGAATTAATAGTGCATTATTTCATATCGACGGGCAGGCGGAAATGAGTTAAGAAGATGTTGCTAGCGAGCTGAGTATAGGCTTGAGCCTCGTAACAAACTCAATGTACCATTTTGGTACACAGAACTATGAGGTTCTTGAAAGAACGTAAGCGAATCGAATCATCAATAATTGAATTAGATGCACACCAAAAGAGTGATAAGTCATAACATGATTTGATGGATCCTCTTATGATTTACCTTCAAATTTTGGTATATCAGGCAACTTATGAGGCATTGACGGCCGGTTCGATAATAAAAAAAAATAGGATCATTTGTAAGGCGCATCAAATCGGGTAAGTCCAAAGTTGCGATAAACGGCAATTGTCGGTTAGGGTCACGAAAACCTTGAGAAGCCAAAGCGAATCCGGAAGCGGATACCAGGATAACTAGGGAGACTCCGGATTAACGACGGTCTCATCTCCGCCTCGTGGATAACGGGGATGAATCGAGACCATGCGAGGTTGTTGATAAGTATAGCCGGGGTATGGTTGATGGCGTTCTGTACATAGGGACCGGGTGCGGCTGTCCACAGTACGATTGATAAGTAAATTGAGGTTGACTTGTAACAAATATACTTGTATCGGCTTGTCCTGCGGGCATACGGGCTGTGGTCGGGCGGGGGTCCCCGGGCGGGGGTACAGACAGAAAGGAATTTGCACGGATGCGGGGATAGCCGGAGCTCGGGGCTACGGATACTCCCGAGGAAACGGGTGTGACGGGTTGAACGGGCGTTGCGGCGGTTGCGGCCGGTTTGGGGGCGGGTACGGGGTGTACTAGGCCCGAGCAAGGCTGAACTAAGTGCGGGAGTTTGAATGGGCGGGACGGAACGAATGCGGGTTGAACCGAAACCAAAGGGCGACCCCGGATTGATAAGGTGCTTGCACATTAGGCTGCAAAGAGAAGTTTGTTGATATTGGGATGGATCCCACCATCATTCCGGGGTATTGTCCGTGAAGGTTGAACGTAAGGACCAAAACCTGGTTGAACGTAGGGTTGATAATAAGGTAAAGTTTCGGCTCCTTGAACGGATGGTTGACCGGAAAGTGTTTGTTGGTAACCTTGCATTGGAGTGCGCCCCCTTTCAGGGGTTGATAACCTTGAGGCATGTGCGGGGCGGGGTTGTTGGGGACACGAGGGAGCATATTCAGTTTTAGGGTTGACCTTGAGGAATGTCTTTTGTCCTTGGGGTTGATAACCCTGGGGTATGTCTTGTCCCTGGGGTTGCCCCCAAAATAATATGGATCCATGATGCGATACGGGAAAAAGATACCTTGAGTTGTTCCCCCGGGTGGTAATTGACTGAGGTTGCCCCCCCGGGCGGTAATTGATTACCACGAGGTTGCCCCCCGGCGGTCAGCAGGTTCACGAGGTTGACCCCCGAAGGGCGGCGCAGCAGGCTTGAGGATTGGGAATGTTACCGGACATCATAAAAACTTGCTGCGTTCGACGTTTCAATTTTAGAATCTACTCAAAGACCGAGTTGATAACACGTTTTCGATGGGTTGAGGAGAGCACTCCCGAAAGTACCATACGAAAGGCGATATCTAGGGAACAAAAGGACCACCCATGTAAAAATGATTCGGGCAAACTGAAAAGCATGGATGACTCTCCAGCCATAATAGATGACGGATAATATCCTCTGGATGTAGGATGAAATGGAACTCGAGTGGATAAAAAGAAAGACCCGGATTCTCTAAAAAATCGGTTAAAGAGAGATACCGAGGATTAGTTCGAATAGGGGTACGTATAAAATAGATTCACGCTCCCTAAGTTAACGATTGAGGGGAGTTGGGAAGATATATCTTCGTCTGGATTAGTAAGTTCTTCGCATAGAAATTATTCCGGAGGGAAGATTTTCTGTAATGATATTTCTTACCCTGAGTGAACTGGATCACTAGAAGTTGGTGAGATAAATCCACGAGGATGTTTCTAACAGAAGGTGGATTTCGAGTTGAATTTTCAGGTTCGTCGGATAATTCTGAAGGAAAATATTTTCGGTAACTTCGGAAGCGAAATCGGTTCTTGAATGTGTTGTTGTAGGAATTTGATGATCGGGATGTATTACAATAGCATAGGTTTCAACTTCGATGGCTAAAATCACAAACTCTTGCTCGCAGTACCCGGTATAGAAATACCAAAGATGACACAGTGTAAATTCGGGGGTTTCCCTTGTATTCTCGAGTTGTCTCGAAGTTACGCACGATGAAAAAAATATCTAATCACACAAACAAAGAAAAATTTCAATGAAAAACACCTAAAGTCTCTAAAAAACAAACAATTGAATCACTCGCCAAAATCTGAGTTAAACCACTCACAAACGAAGTAACTTCAAAACTAAAAATCACTGATTGGTGATAGAAATCAACAAACAGAGTTTTAACACGAAAGGGCGGTTGGAACGATTACCCAGACAACTGCTTAATGAAACGATGGCACAAGTTTCTTCCATAACCATCTCGAGTGAAAAGACCCCAGAGTCCAAGTGAGTTTAGTCGACGTCATTCCGTCTGATGTAGGATCTTACTCCATAGTCACCTTGGGAAGAATCCTAAAGATTATGGTCTCTAAGGTTACCAATTGAAACAAATATACACAGAGGTAGTCTACGATCGATACACACGCAAGAGACGGAGTAACAAAGCTCAATCCCCTTGAAGGCTCCTTGAACAAAATCCAGAGTTTCTGCAGACAAGTGACCCCTGGCTCCTCAACAATGGTCTATTCGAAGTTTCGTTTTTAATGCGTGTATATCTTCTATCGTTCCCAATGAGGAAGGATTGATTACCCCACTAGTTCGAGATATGATCTCGTACTTTCCTTTAAGAGGAGCTTCCCCGAACATACATGCAACAAGCTGGAATTCTTCCTTACATGAATATATCTACTTGTTTGTTTTAGCTATCTTGAAGTTAATTACTCCCTACTCGAGATACTAGCTAAGCTATGTTGGTGATGAGAGCCCTAGAAATAAGATTGCTAGATGAATTTCAATTTTAACGTTACTTTTAAGAGTACATTTTATTAAGTCAAAGGGTGCGGAAATGAAACTTTGAATGATGTGAAGACTCGACTTCCAAAAACACTAAAATGCACCTATGATGATATTCAATTCTTTTTCCTTTCAATGAACTTTCTATCTAAGAAAGAGTTAGAGAATGCAACCTTTAAATTCTTTCTTCAGAAACATGAAAAATAATTGAAGAAACTTCTTTATCTTTTCAATAAACTATCAAAACTCACAAGAAAAATCTTTTGCTTTCACGACAAGAAGCTACAAAACAATTCTCTTACGAAAAGTCTACAAAATTAAAGCTATTCAAAACTACAAAATCTAATCTTGAGAACTAATCTAAATTGAGTAAAAGCTTTTTTAGAGTTTTTTTATGAATTTTCCCTTAGTTGTTCAGCAAACTAAAAATCTATTCGTTCGGATAACAAACAGATCAAAAACACTCAAAATATTTTAAAAAACCATTCAAAACTTTAAAGCAAGTTTTTGAAGATTTAAAGAAATCAAAGGCTTATTCTCAACATAGGATGTTTCCACAATCGAAATTGGGATTCAAAAAGACAAAAAAGAGATGTTAATACGAGATCTTGCTCGGTGTAAAAGTTCGAATCACCACAAAAGACAGTAGGAAAAACAATCCGTCGGCAAAAATCTTCTAGAAAATCACCAAAAAAACATTAACAGCATTTGGAGTTCATTCACGATGAATTCTTGATAGACACGATAACCGATCTGGGCGAAACCAAAGATCTAAAAATAAACGAGAAAAAGAAATCTAGAAATTTTCTAAAATTTTACGAGGTCATAGGCGAAACCCGATTGTTAACGAGGTGCGGTCCCACGCGAGTTCTGTAAAGAACGTGCGAAGCTACCCGCCTTGTCAAAGTTATGCGGTGCGGTCCTAGCAAAAATTATAGAAAAACTCAAAATACTTCTAAATTTTCAAAAACAGAAAAAATCTAAAGCACCCTAGAACGGATGTATATCAATCAAAAACTAGAAAAAACGTTTTCTCGGAAGTCAAAATCAAAGAGAACCAAAAACAACAAGTTCATCCCCGGCGGAAGTCGCCATTTTGTTGTGTAGATTAATCGAGTCTTGCGGACAAGACCGATCTCTCTATTGCAAAGGTAACTAGCAGCAACTGACAATTATACTAATCTCTCTCTAAGCATATAAGATTTATAAAAACACTATATAGGTGTAGAGACTACCTTATGTCCAACGCTTGCTTGATTTTATGGAAGTCCTTCCCGTGCAACGAAAGAACGTTCCTGCAAACAGTCTGTGATCCTGGCAACCAAAAGATTAAGGAGCACAGCCTTAGACATTATTACAAATCATACTTATCATAATGATCAAGGAATTTATAAAATAATATATAGACAGAGCAGGTTTAATGAGAGAAATGAAGTATATTTAACAATAACCAAATGATAAAATAACCCCACAACACAATGCTTGCTTGATGTTCTGCAGGTCCTCAGGGTAAAACGGGAATCTCTTCTACTTTGACAAACATTACACTCTTTGAACCAAGACAAATGGAGATGAGTGATTCCAACACCTCACGAAGATATTAGTTAAACCATCTGGATCCATGGCTTTATTAAATATCTGAGCTTGAACTCCTTTGGGGCTACCAGTTATCTTTTATAGTTGAAAGGAAGTTTCCTTGTTCCAAATATGAAGGGATAGAATCCTCCTTCAAAGGATAAGCTCATACATCGAGGGTTAGCTCCATCAAGTGGGGATACATGAACCTTGAAAACGTAATCCATTCCGAAAATTCCCATCCTAAGTCTTCTGGAGTCCACCTTGGAGTCCTTTTTAATATTTGTTTACTTTTATATTTTACGGAGGATCCTTTCCCATTACACAAAGAACGTGCGGTATGGTTCCGCAAAGCAGTGAGATTTGGGTGCGGGACCGCGAGGGTACATGAAAGTTGTGCACTGAATTCTAGGGATTTGGGGATTTTTCTCACAGATTTTGAAACCGAGCATGAGGAGCTGATATGGACACAAGAGGAAGTATGAGAGTAATAATACAAATATATTCATGGTAAAATAAGATGAGTTTTCGGTGTATTTTCGAGATAAACAGAAAACTATATGAATACTGTATATGCAAATTGTGTGGAAGAATGATATTAGGTTATATTTAACATACTCTCTTATATATATATATGTATTTTATATAAATGAATTCATAGATAATTATATTATTAATATTATCATTTCACAATTCTGAAATGATGAACCTTCCGCAATATACCTAAAATCAAATGGTATACTCTAGATAGAACTGAACCATTTAAATTATTGAATGTTTCAGCATCATTTGGATAGTGATAGGATACGAATTTGATGATCAGTAATTAGAAATATTAGGATCCACCACCAATTCGAGGCATTTCTCTTTAACTTTTTTTTTGTTGTAGAGTCGAGTTCTTGGAAGTGTAATCGAAATTGACAATAATCTTTGAATTCCCGAGAGAGCAATTTTTTTTGTTTTAAATTCTTGAATATAAAATGTTACAGAAATAATTCCCTCAGAATTAAAACATGAATGGATTGACACTTTAAAAGATATACTAGTAGGAAATTTCATTTTCTATTGCTATGCGGTGGATCGATGGAGGTTATTGTTTACATAAAGGAATTAAATAGTTCTTAGAAGCACAAAATTTGATTGTCTGAGTCTAGTTGATTTTTAGTGTTGAACTTAAGAGATGGAAAAACATTCATTTGAGAATTTAAAAGGAGAGAGTATATGATGCATCGAAGTGTGATGTAATACTTTATTGTACTTCAGATACTTTCAAATATGAATACCAAACTAGGGATATAAAACCATCACGATCGATATAAAAATGTATCTAACCATTGTAGAAGATATTCGAGACAAAGTAAGTGTTCACATATTATTCATGCAGAGAAAAGGTAAGATTATACATCATTGTTTTAATGGTTTCAATCCCATATAGTGAGTTGTCATTGTTGGCTAGGATTTTATTTGGTTTATATCTATAGTGGAGAAAGCTCGGTCCTTTTCACTACCACGATGTGGTTCTTGAATATTCACTAATATTATTGACAGTATTTGCTGGAGCTATCTGAATCTTCTTATAAAAGGCAGAAATTGTGTTATAATCTACTTGAACAAAAAATGGGAAAAGTCTAGTGCTTGAGTAGTGGAGACAAAGTGGAATGCGTAATTGAGATTGGAAATTTGTATGTTGAAGAATAGGAAACATATTGGAAGGTACCCATAATTGTGTGTTTTGTTTTAATATTGTTGGGATCCTTAGTTTCACTGCTTCAATCGGATCGGGGTCGAGGAGGTATCCATATATCGAATATTTTTTTTTATCAATTTCATAATTTCTCCTGGTATTGGGTGAATTAAATAGTTCTTGTAAAGGATTGTTGAATTATTATAGTATGTTGTAATTATGAGTTCAAGTGTGATTTGAATCATGTTTGATTCTGATGGCATCCATTGGAATTGATGTTTATGAGTCTAGTAAGAAGAGGATTAAAACCTTGTGGAAAGGAATCGAATGATCAATTCGATATCAAGGGAAATGTTCTTGGAGAAGAACATTGTCAAGATCACTGTGTCAAGAGAAGAGAGGCACATGATGATAATGTAGAAGATGAAGTACAGAATATTTTGAATTGTGAAATCACAATTAGTTTCAGCGTGAATGAAACAAAGTAATGAAATCATATGACATTTTTTGTACAAGTTTAATTTCTGTTGAACCAATGATACAGTTCCTGTCGCTATAGTTAAATTCTTGTTCCATTGGATGATGATGCAGGAGAATCAGAACTGGCCATCAATGTGGAAAATTGTCCACATGTTGTGGCCTGACAGGGTGAAATTCATTCTTTGTGTGTTAAAATCCAGTTTACTAAGGAAATCGATTTCCTGAAATAGTTTGTTATTATTATAATAAGTGAAATCGCTTCATTTAGATTAGTGATAAGATTTGTTAGGCGAATCAAAATATTTCTGTTAGAATTTAATATATGGAAAATTACCTTATCCATTTGTTAGAGTAATTAATGGAAAATATATAGAGAAATTGTATTCGGCGAAAGTTAGCATTAGAAAGAGCGGCCATGGAGCGTTAGTTCGGAGGAGAGGAGTTCGTGTGAGTTTTAGTTGGGTATTTGTATGTAGTAGAAGTTATTTTTATCATGTAAGCAACTAAAGAACGAGATGCGATTTTCTTTTGTGTGCATGAAATAAATTATGATTGGTTGTGTATGTAATCGAGTCCATAAATCTCTCCTTGCTGCAATGAATCCGCAACGACATTGAAACGAATCTCTACCATGAGAGATATTTGGTAACTATTACATCGGGAGTCGAAGAAGGGCGATTATGGTGGCGGTTAAAAGAATTTGCAAATTGAAGATCGACGTTAATGCCTTGGGTATATCAATGCTAAATTCTCGAGGGGCGATCCTGGTTCAAATCACATAGAATACGATAAAATGCTATATATATATGTTATATAGTTGTTTTGACCGCCGATCGTGACAAATGTAGTTATATCGGATCGGAATATCGGTCAAACGTATATACATATCATAGCTTTTGTATTAATGGGCGGGGCGAATATGTTGGATGGGAATTAAATCCAATCGAAAATGGTTGGTATATATTTTTTAAGTTGTGGTCAAATGTAACGAGAGGTGTCGGCAATGTTTTCTTTTAAAACGTTTCTTGTCATATGTTGAAAAACGGTAATGTATGGGTGTGTTCACCATTTGAAGTGAAGAAGGAATTTTACGGATAAAGGCGCATTTGCAATTGTGTGATATAGCCTTGGATTAGCTGTCTGGCTCGATAGATATTGATATTTTTGAATGGTTACACATCTTGGAAACCTTTTTATGCACCGAAGTTGTTTTAAAACAGCGTTTTAAAAAATTTTGTTATTGTTATTCGAGATAATTATATGTTTGTGGAAAAGGGCATAACTTTTTTCAAATACAAAGTAGATAGAAATCACATGCGGTAGGAATTTCAATTCCGATTTCGATTTTAAAAAGACTAGGATTGATATTACCTTGCGCCGGATACGCTATACGTTAATTTTTGGTATTTAGGCCAAAGAGACGGGTGTTTGCGGCAAAGATGCCGCCAAGAGGATAGTCGAAGGTAGTCGAGGAGACCGAACCAAATGCGGTCACGATAGAAGAAGTGAGAAGGCTGCGTGGAAACGAATGGAGACAATGGAAACGGCCAGGCGCTGATGGGGAGAGTTTGAAAGTTCTTGAAGAATGCGAGGAAGATGTGGAAGCGAGAAGAAGAAAATGAAAATGTTAAATTCATGAAGATGCGGCGAAGGTTGGAAGCAAACCCAAAGTGGAGATTCTATGTATGAAGGGAGTCTGAATCTTGGGAGCTCTGGATTGGATACGGATCCGCAGATCGGTACTTCGATTATGAAGAGATTGAAGAAAATAAGGGTAAAATTTGCGAGTCACTAGATTGAAAGGTCAACGACCATGCAGTGGGACGAGTTACGAACAGCATCAAGAACGAAAGGGAAATCTAAGATCGAGCGAGTGGGATAAAATGGTAAGCAAGCTGAAAGCCAAGTTTTTGCCTAAAGACTATCATGCGAATCTTTTAACGAATGCAAAAATACGACGAAAGGAATGTACGTTAAGAGTCTGCGAAGAATTTTACGGAGTTAAGCATCGAGCAAGGGCATGTAGAAGATGATTTGGAGAAAGTAGCCGGATATGCTAATGGGCTAAGACAACAAGGTCCAAGATGAGGTGCTTTGTTAAGTTTGAAAGCGTTGAGGATGCACATCAAGCAAGTTTGAAAGCGAAGGAGAAAATACGGAAACGAGTCAAAGAAACAGGAAAGAGCTCGACAGAGGTAGAGGATCGGCGGATCAGAGGAACACTGACATCGGTTGAAGTAGGAGATTTTCCAATGACATATCACCACGGATGGGGGAATCTGGTAGAAGGAGATTAGCCTGGAAGAAGCTGAGGAAGAGATTTTGGGTGTTATGGCGCGATGAGGGACATATGTCACGGGGTGTCACTCTGTAAATCAACAAACAGAGGGGTGCAAATCTTAACGTGACGGTAGAACCACCTGCGACTTGTGGGAAGGAAGAACCACAGGAAGAGGTGAATCATTGTTGCTGGAAGATTTTGGTGAGGTCAAAGGAAAAGAGATTGGAGAACACAGAAAAAAGGCATTTCGAGGACTACAGCCGAAATCAAGGAACAAAGTCATGCAGGTTATAATTAATCGCGGGATGCGACAATCTTAACCATCTACAAAAAAGATGGTGGAAAAAGCTTGGGTTAGCGAGGAAGCGCATCCTACGCCTAAATATCATGACGGAAGGAAGAGGTCATCGAGTCATCGTTAGAAGTGATGTAATGTGGAAATGCGGATGGCACATACGGAGATGTGATTTATGTAACCTAATACCCATGGATGTATGTCACGTGTTATTGGAGAGACCATGGCAATTTAGTAGAAGGCGATTCATGATGGAAGAAGAAATACATACACCATAGAAAAGGATGAGTCCAACCTCGTTGTTGCCTGAGTAAGAGACCAATCTTTGATAAGAGGCTGCACAAAAAATAGTATTATGTTGATAGGTAGTGAGGCTACGAGAGGTTGGTAAACGAAGAAAGTTATTTGTATAGGTAGGAAGACCAAGGTAATTTTAACATCCACAAATTTAAATGATTTGCACAGAAGAAATTCCATCTGTTAAATAGTTACATGCGTCTCCATTGTATTAAGTTAGACTACCCAGATGAATTTACCACCGATTGAAGTATAAGTCTATAGACAATAAGGGAACAAACCTATAATAAAGTACATATAGATTAATAGGAAGCACGAAGTTGCAAAACAGTTCTAAAGCTGACGATGGACAGAAAGTGAGTCAGAAAGTACGTCGTATGCGTGCCAACGGTGCTTAGTCCGAAAAAGGAAGGTAAGCATGTGTACAGGTTCAGTATTAACTAGATAACAATCAGGTATAAATTTCTGCACCCGGGATGGATTAATTAAGGGATTGTTTAAGTGGATCCAGATACCCTATTTAGATAGATACGAAAATTAGGTATCATCGGATCGGAATTCGGGAAGGCGATGAGTGGAAAACGGCTTTCAAAACCAACGGTGGGCATCTATGAATGATTTAGTGATGCCTTTTTGGGCTCACTAATGCGCTGACACATTCATGAGATAATGAACGAGTTACGAAAGAATAGGTAAATTTGTTGTTGTTTACCTTGATGATATTCTAGTTTTCAGCAAAAGTAAAGAGGAACATTTGGAACACTTGAAGTTAGTTTTGAAAACTGCGAAGAAAGAGAAACTACTAATCAATCTGAAGAAATGTAGTTTCATGAAGAGGGCTGGTATGTTGGGATTTGTGATTTCCGGAGACGGTTTGAAAATGGATGCGGAGAAGGTACAAGCAATCGAAACTAGCCTAATCCCGGGAATGTATTCGAGGTAAGAAGTTTCCATGGACTTGCTAGTTTCTACCGAAAACTTATAAAGGGATTTAGTCAAGTTTGTGCACCAATCCTTGAGACAATCAAGGAGGTCAATTAGCCATTTCGATGGATAGAAGCGGTGATAGGAATTTTAATTTCTTTGAAAAGAAGATAACGAGAAAAGCCTATTCTAGCAATGCCAAATTTCGAAAGTCTTTCAGAGAAGTGGAAACTAATGCAATCGAAGAAGTAGTTGGTGCGGTGCTAAGTCAAGAGAAAATGCGATAGCATATTTCGGCGAGAAGTTAAATGATGCAAAGAAAAAATATTCTTCCCTATGACAAAGTGCCAGCTATTATTACAGCATTGAAAAAGTGGAGGCATTACTTGTTGCGAAGGAGTTCATCTTATATTCGGACAACCATGCTTTGCGGTTATTAATAATCGGCCAAACTAAGTAAGGAAGCACGCCAAGTGGGCAGATTTCTGCAAAGTTTCACTTTTGTAATAAAGCATAAAAGTGGTAAGTCTAATAAATTAATCGGATGCATTAAGCGAGGGTAGTTTCTTTTGTAGAGTCAAAGTGGGTGTTATGGGAGTTTTTGATGACAGTGAAATGTACCCGGGATGATGAGGATTTTAAAGACATCTACACATGATGCGAGAATCCGGTGAGCCATAACGAAGTCAATGGATGGATTACTTTATTCAAGGAGGCATGTTGTTAAAAGCAACTAATTATGTATTCCTAAATGTTCCATGAGAGAGAACATCATTAAAGAGAAGCACGGTGGAGGATTGTCTGGTCATTTTGGACAAGATAAAACTTTCGCTCGAGGTGAATGCTTTTTATTATTGGCCTAAAATGCAAGCGATGTTAAAAAGTTTGTTGAGAAATACGGGAGTATGTCGGTATGCCAAAGGAAGGAGTCAAAATACCGGTCTATATCGGCCATTGCCCATACCGGATCGACCATGGGATGCGGTGAGTATGGATTTTGTTAAGGTTTACCAAAAACTGGAAGGAAACAGCTATTTATGTTGTTGTAGACAGATTTTCTAAAATGGCCCATTTTATTTCTTGTAAAGACTAATGATGCTACACACATAGAAAATTTATTATTTTTCGAGGAGATTGTAAGATTGCATGGTTTTCTGTAAGTATTGTGTGGAATCCAGACTTTTCAATTTAAAATTTACGGAGGACACTTTGCAAGAATTAGGAACTAAACTCATTTTTTAGTTCAACGTACCATCCTTAAACGGATGGACAAACTGAAGTTGTATGAAATCTTGGGGAATATATTAAAGTTTGGTACATCGGGAATCCATGATGGGATTTAACATTATTGAAACTGAATTTGCTTACAATGATATAGAACCGAAGCAACGGAATGGTCAAATTTCGGATTGTCTTTGGAATGCATCGAGAGGAAAATTATATGAGCTAAGAGACTTGGGGAAACGAAGCCGGAAATTCACAAGTCTTGAAGATTTTGTTGAACAAATACGGACGCTACGGGAAGAGGTTAAGTAAACTACGGAAAAAAACGACAAAAATCCACAAACGAAAGGGAGCAAATTTGAGAAGGAGAGAAAAGAGTTTCGGGTAGGAGATTTGGTCATGGCATATTTGAGGAAAGAGATTTCTCTAGAACCTGTCATGAGCGAAGAAAATGGATACTGCAAAATCAAAATAAAATTTTGACGATGCTTATGAAGTTGAGAATTTCTTAGAAAGGAATCGGAATATCCCCCATTTTTAATATTAGAGACATATCCATTCAAAGAGCGAGGAAACGGGGTACTTGTTGAAGCTACGGGTGATGAAGTTCAAATTGTGGATTAGGAAAAACAGTACAAAACATCCAAGAAAGAAGTTGAAGCTATTTTAGATCGAAAAGGATATCCAAGAAAACTCGGGCAGATATATTACGAGTATCTTGTTAAGTGGAAAGAGCGACCAATGAAGATTCTGGTCCAGTTGGCAGCGGCAAGCCGAATTGCGGAAATACGACGCAATCCACGGTTCCCCAAAGAACCAATCTTTTCTTCTACGGGAGTCGATGCGGGAGCATCGGAGGCGGCTAGCGATGTGGAAAATTGTCCACATGTTGTGGCAATGAGGGTGAAATTCATTCTTTGTGTTAAAATCCGAGTTTACTAAGGGGGGTCAATTTCACAAATAGTTTGTTATTATTATAATAAGTGAAATAAACCATTTGAATTAGTGATAAGATTTGTTAGGCGAATCAAAATATTTGTTAGAATTTAATATATGGAAGATTACCTTATCCATTTTGAAACTAGAGTAATTAGTGGAAAATATATAGAAAGTGCTTATTCAGCGAAAGTTACGTAGAAGAACGGCCATGGAGCGTTAGTTCGAAGGGAGAGGAGTTCGTGTGAGTTTTAGTTGAATTTGTATGTAGTAGGAATTATTTTTTATCATGTAAACAACCTAAAGCAAGGTCTGTTTTCTTTTGTGTGCATGGAAATAAATTATGATTGGTTGTGTATGTAATCGGAGTCCACTAATCTCGCCTTGGCACTTCGTCGAATCCGCAACATCATTAGAAACAATCCTACCACGAGAGATATTCGGTCGCCTATTACATCGGGGAGTCGAAAAGGGCGATTATGGTGGCGGTTAAAAGAATTTGCAAATTGAAGATCGACGACGGTTAATGCCTTGGAGCGTATCAATACTAAATTCTCGAGCGATCTGGTTCAAATCACATAGAAGATACGATAAAATGCTATATATATATATATATATATATATGTTATATAGTTGTTTTGGCCTTCGATCGTGACAAAATGCGGTTATATCGGATCGGAATATGTAGTCAAACGATATATACATATATCATAACTTTTGTATTAATGGGCGGGGCGAATATGTTGGATGGGAATTAAATCCAATCGAAAATGGTTGGTATATATTTTTTAAGTTGTGGTCAAATGTAACGAGAGGTGCGGCAATGTTTTTTTTTTAACGTTTTCAACTATGTATGTTGAAAAATAGTAATGTATGGGCTGTGTTCTCGGCGAAGTGAAGAAGGAATTTCACAGTTAAGGCGCATTTGGTGTGATATAACCTTGGATTGGCTAGTACGTCAATAGATAGTGATATTTTTGAATGGTTACATACTAAAGGCTGTGTATGCTGTTGTTTTAAAACAGCGTTTTAAAAAATTATTATTTTATTCGAATAATTATCGTGAAGAACTGCGTTTTTCAAAATACAATGTAGACGAAATCTTTATCTTGTTAGGAATTTCAATTCCGATTTCGATTTAAAAAGACTAGGATTGATATTTCTATGCCTAACCGGATCTGCTTCTACGTCAGAATCTGAATTCATGTGTCCTACTGCCAAAAGTCTAAAACATAGTCTGCAGGAAGTCATCATATTCACTCCACATTTTCCCCAAAATATGGCATCGCTCCTACAAATCACTAAATCTATCTATTTGAACGACAATTTTACCCGAAAAAAGCTGGGCGAAGTATATTGCATAATTTTCCCAATGACACTTATAAAAAAAAAATTCAAAAAATATTAATTATGGTTAGCAAAAAAATTTAGAAAAAAAGAGGGCCACACGGTTAGTCCTAACCGTCGGTATTTAATACGGGTGTGTACGGATATTGGCGGGCGACCGAATGTTATATCAACGATTCTTGTCGATTCTTGTTCGGCAGTTAACACGCGACCATAGTAAGTGGACACCATGATAATTTGGCACATTTTATATTGTGATTTAAGGACCATTGGGGGTGGGGCGCGAGCTAGCCTCCCGCCCATGGTTACGCCTCTACGGTAGTGACCAAGACTAGGGCTAGCCCATTTTACATTTGCGTATTAAACATTACAATAAAATAATGCAGTAGTCATGAGTATGGTAAGGAACACATGTGTTGGTGCGACGGTAAAGCTTTATGTGGTTTAAAGTTCGGGTTTGACCCTGGACATATGCTCGACCTCCCACATAAATTTTATTTTCTATGTCGCTATTGCCATAAATAGAAACCTTTTTGCACAAAATGAAGTCCAATGACAATTTAGGAAAGTATCCAAAACATGCCTCAAATGATGATTTTTTGCCAGAGAGTGTTTGCCTGAAATTGTAAGCATGTTGAATGTAGTACAGTACCATCCTAACGGATGCTTGCTTCGGTATCCTCAGAGAATGTATGTGGATGTTTTGAGTAAGAACCACACCCGGTTTGACCATCTGTTTGTGGGCAAAAGAAAGGATTCTATTCATCAACCCCAGTGTCCATCAAGTCCCACAAACTTGACCAAAAATTCCCAACAAATCGAGAATCTCGATCACTAATAATGGACGTGGAAAAACCAAAATGAACCCAAACATCTGAAAGAATAAGTGAGTTGTTTACCAACGACGTGCATGATTTTATTTTTTACATGGAATTAATATACACATCTTTACGAACCTATCCACAAACACATAAAAATAATCATGACCTCTTTTTGACAATGGAAGACATACTACAAAATCCATAGAAACACTCTCACATGGACATGAAGGTACATGGATTGGTGTGTACAATCCTAACATTATTTTGCTAGCCTTACTTACTTCCTATTAAGAAAAAACCTTTAATGAGGCTGCAACTGCCATACCAACATACGAAACTGATAACAATACCTCTGAATATGTACCACTATTTTTCTTACAGAAATTTACGGTAATAAGAGAAGTGTGTGTTTCCATATGACATTCCTCTACTCCCCTAATGACCAAGTGGAGTTATTTATAAAAACCCATCCATCGAAAGTGCCTTGGTCTTTATAATAATTGTGATTGTAATTTGTTCCCTCTCGAACATGGAAGGTGCATATTAATACAACTTAGTTTATACATCCATCCCAATCAGCGAGCACGAGAATTGTTACCAACACAAGGTGAAAAAATAATAGTGGAAAGAATATAAGTATCACTAATGTAATTTAATTTAAATATGTTGATCATGTTTGTACCTTACATATGGAGTGTTTATCCCTTCACGGCGAGCGGCGAAGATGATCATTTTATATATGATGTGAAGGCTTCATCATTCTATCATTTTCGGTGAAATAAAGAATAAAATAAGATGAGAGTGAAATTTAAGCGACCTTACATGTCTGTCTTTGAAGATGCACATTTCACATGGTGGAACGCCAGAAAACAAAAATTAATTCTCATTGTTTCGATTAAGATATTCCCAATTAATAATTTCTTGGTAATGTGCATCACCTAATCAACTTCTTGTTGAGAAGACCGGGTAACGAAAATGAAAGGAAGAAATTTTGTTGGTCACTCGGCATGGAAACGAAACATACGAAATAATATTGGGAAACCAAAGGAGGAGTCACAATAGAATAATAATATTCCTGGAAAGCATCCCAGTTAGCGGTGTCGGGGTGGTAATGCATAGAAAACGTACGCGATTACCATGGGGGTAGGATTACGCCACATTTCATTGTGATATCCATAGTAACGATGGTGACCAACTTAAAAACTAGTGAGAAATCGATGAAGCTTGTAAAAGTTTGAAGAGTAGATGATTACTTAATGACAATGTAAATGTCTATATTATTCGAGCATCTTGGTTTTGAAACATGTTTTATTAAGTCTTTCATATTTCTGTTAGAATAGATTTAAACAATTTTGGTGTCATGGTTTCATTTAATATTATTAGTGTCTAAAGGTATGAATAATTTTTTTTAAAGTAGAATTCTTGAACATACTTAAAAATATGTTTACTAGGGGATAAACATTTTTTTTTAATGGAATTTGGCTCTTTAATTATTTTTAATTATAGATTTTAATTGTATAATTAAAAATAAAAAAATGAAAAATGAAAAATGTTGATATGTTTTGTCATTATTACTATATTAATGAATAGGGAAAAATAATGTTACATATCTAAGTCAAATGTTTAAATTTATTTTTAGAGAATTATTTTTTTTATCAAAATATAATTAACAATTTATTATATCATTAATATAATCATATGAACATTAATAAAGTAAATTCATTCATTGAAATGCGTACCCTTTGTAAAACATGCATAACCTATTTTGAAAAGTGGCTTCGATCTTCAAAGGTTACACATTGATTCGAAGGTGGCTTTACTCTTGAAAGTAGCATGCATCAATTATGAGACATATCCTCCGGCCATGTCCTCATTGGCTTTACTCTTAGACGAAGCAGCCATTGATTATGGAATGTATTCTCCAACCCATGTCCTATTGAGGTATCTACAGCCCCCATGTCTCAACCCTCTATTCCTAATCAACCATGGTCAATGAATCCACCCATGAACATCGGTTGTAATTCCTGATACATTTACTAATGTTATTGATATACCAATCGATATGTATATTAGCCTTTTACATGCAAATATTCACTATGAAAAATGATATCGATCATCGTATATCAATCACATTAGTGTGTGGTTGTGCTAATTATATATTGTGGGAATAGAGTAAATTTAAGTGTTTTATAATATGTAATGTGTTATTGAAAATTAAAAGGTAAAATTTTTTTTTCTCTTTTGTTAATATTTTACAAGTGGATATGAAATGCACATGCCTATAATAGATTTCCAAAATTTCAAAATCTTGAAATTGACACTTTACACCATAAAATATTTGTTATAATTTCTAGTATGCATTTATAGGATATTATTAAGTGTATGAGGATAAAATAAATCAATACATCATAGAGGCATTTATGCATTGATATAATATTTACATAATGTATCATAAAGTTGTGTCTGCTAAATGTTGTTGTTGAGAACATGATAAGATTTGTTGGGCAATAAATGAGATGATAAATGAAATTTAATATATTAGTCTACCATCCACATACACTTTAGTTTCATTTGGATTATGAGGTATCACTGGATAATATATATTCATTATTCAAATTATATTTGTAATTTTGTAGTGTTAGGTCTACTTCAACTTTGCAATGTGAGTTTTCTTAGTTGGCAATGGTTTGTAACTCTACATAGTTTCATCTTCGTTTCAATTTTGATTATGAATTCTCCATGAATAATATTCTATTCATTATTCAACGCTTTTCTTTGCAATTTTTCTTAAGTGTTAGGTCTACTTCTTTGCAATCTGATTTTTTTTCTTAGTTAGCGATTAGTTTCCAACTCCACTATAGTTTCCTCCGTTACTTCCAGAGCTTTGATTATTCAAAACCTTGATAAAAAATTCTTGCTGTGGGGATGTGAGAAGGGATTGTAAGGAACATTGATGGTGATTCTTTGGCTGATTTTTCATCATTCGAGAAAATAAAATATAATCTTAATACTTCTCTTTTATCTTTCTTCAAAATATTTATTATAGTATTGAGACTAGGCATTTGGAATTTTATCTTTTGCATAGTTAAAAAAACCATCTTTGTAGCCATTCCTTGGGTGACTAAGACATAAAAAATCATTACATTATTCGGAAAATAGGGGTGAGCTAACATTAGAAATACATTTTTAGGATTCTTTATCAGAGTAGGAAATGTTCCAGAAATTTGTATTGTTTTCTAATATTTTTATTATACGAACCAATGAATTTTAACATTAATAATTAGATTTATTTGTAGATGATTATGAATAAAAGTGATCCTTATAGTATGACAAATATCTTTATAATATAAAGGAAAATATAATTGTGAGATCTTATAGGATATTTCGTATTTTTCCTCAAATCTCTCTTTGAAATAAGCAACTATAATTGACCAAAGCATATAGTAAATCTATATTGAATGGTCTTGAAGATTGTATGTATAGTACCCATTTTTTAAGATCATTAATTTTCAATAGTAGTGTTTATAAGGAAAATGCTTTAGCAATATATTAACATATAAACATATACTATAATATTTAAGATTCTAATAAAACCTTTAAAAAGAGAATCCCACTCTTGATAACTCTAGCAACTGTAGATCCCTTCCCAAGTTTAAAAAATATCTTAGCTTTGGTGAGGTCTCAACTCCATGATGTCTTGGCTTCTCATAGTCATGAGCTCTAACACATTTACAGTACTGTGTTCAACCATTGATGTATAAAAAATTACATATAACAACACATAAATTGAACAATCATAAAAAATATTCATCATTAAATTTGCACTTGACGGAGGATAATTTGAAATACATAATAAATTGGATCCATGCATGAATAAATAAAAACTACCATCAACTATAATTTCCATTCATAGCAATAGCTCATATATTAACATGAATAATAAAATACCCAAAGAAGAAAGAAGAAAAGCCTGGAAGTTCTAGAAAACATCTTCTAGATGATTTCCTCAAGTCAAAACACCATCTCTCTATAATAATTTGTTCAAATAATGATGCCTTTCTTGCTCAATGCCACAATTAATTTAAATATAATTATTCCCTCTTACATTGTTTATGTCATATATTTCTTTACAAAATGGGTGTTCATTTACCAATATATCATATGGCCAATATTTCGATTACCAATGGTGTTTATTTACAATGTAATAATCATCAACCCTTTCATTATTAATTATGTAGTACCAAACATTTCATGCTTTGGACAATGTGCATAATCTATTGTATTTGTCTAGACATGTGCTCACTATTATGTTTATCTTTTAGAAGCAACTCTTATCAATCTTTTGACACACTATATATATGAAATCCAAGCACTAATTTGGTTGCACTTATTAATGTGGGGAACTAATTACTGATATACTAGGCGTATGTTGATATATTTAGGTTTTATATTTGGACAATAACTGCCATAGTGCTTTAATAAAGTTTCCTAAAATAGCTAATTTAAAATAATATTGTATGTGTTTAGACATGATCATTAATATGTAGGATCTTTGAAGCAACTCTCTTCATAATCTTTGTGACCATTTATATATGAAATCCAAGCACTAATCTTTCTACAATGGTTAATGGGAACCAATTGCTATGTTAACAGTGTGTGTATCAAGATATTTAGTATTTTTACTTGTATAATAATTTCCATAATGTTTATTAAGTTTCTTTAAAAAGTACTTTAAAATAATTAATAGTAATTAACATATTATTTTTCTATAAGGGATAGTTTAATTGGTAATCACTTTGTAATGAAGTATTATATGCTTTAAAATTCAAGGTTCAAATCTCTCATGGCTTAAGCAAAACTTTTGTCTTCCTATAATTGAACAGAAACTTATATATATAAAAATCACTTTGCCAAATAAACAAGTTCAACCATTTCCCTGAATATCTTCCGTCATGGTTTAAGTAGGTGTATCTTCCAAGTTTATTTCACCAAATTTCTCATCCATAATAAAATAAATGAGAACGCTTATTTCTTAAACATTGTATATCGTAGACATTGTATGACATGATATTTTGTGAATATAAACCATTGTGGTTGTTTTAAGTATGTAAAAAAAAATTTAGAAATCCATCCTACTTCAAAAATCTAATAAAATATTTGAATAAGCCTACAAACATTCTCTTGCATAGTAGAAAATATGAGAAATGTGATGTACTATAGAGATTATTAACACCAAAGTATGAGATGAGAACTGCTCTTCTCCTAAAATAATTTTGTCATTCCTAAATAATTTCACTTAACATTAACTTAAAAATGTTTGTAATGAACATTATATTGAAAGTTGAAATTGGACAAGATATGAAGACCATGGGAACAAAGGAAAATTAGGATATTTCCCAAATTTTGAATAAGGAGTCAAATTATAAAATGAAAGATTTTTTTTTAAAGAACGAATTAATGTAGTCTATCTCAAGCCTTAAAAAATTCAAAATTCCAACCATGAGGAGGTGGAAGACGAAGGTTTTATCTTGAATTATGTGATTTCTTCGTTGGTCAATCATAATGTGGTAGATGAGATCAATGTTCTTTAGTATGGTTTCTATTTCCCGTAATGGAACATTCATTCATCTTCATTCTTGAGAATCCAAATCCGTCACGCTTTCCTGATTCTAGACCTATTCTTTTATGTCGTTTGCTTTATAAGGTAATAAAAAAATTCATTATGAATTAGATTAAAAGGTTTTATCATTTTTTATGTAAAGCAATTTAAGTTTTTATTTTTTTATTTCAGATGTTAGATATATAAGTTTTTCCCAAATAAATATTTGCAAACGATTTAAATTGGACATTTTCTTGGTGATAGTTTTGATGCTCGATATGAAAAGGAACGCATGGAAAGGCGATTAAACTTTATTTTTAGTTTACGCGTAAAAAAAATCGAGTATGGATGTGGTGGCCTGAATAATGAAGATCCCCATTTGGTTCTATTTTCGCGTTAACTTTCTAATGGTTACCGGTGAGGTTTCTAAAATCCTTATTGGGCCTAATTTTATAATGTTTATCATTACTATTTTTATTTGTGCTAGTTCGAGAATTTGAGTATGTTTGTATATATTATTAATTTCTTAATACAAATGTTTATCATTGTTTATTTTTTATTTATTGCTAATTGGAGAGTTTGAGTATACTTGTATATGTTGTTAGAGTTAATTGGTTATATTAGGGATTTTTCTTAACTCGTTAGAAAAGCTGGACACTTGTTGTTCTATACAGTATTCTCCACTTTGGGAAAATAGAAAAGTATTAACGATGGAGAATTTTAATATCATAATAAATTATTCCTTTTTAGAAATTGAGATGGATATTAGCTCATAGCTCCAAATCTCAAATCTAATTCAAATCTAAATCTCTCAATTGTTCCTGAATTTGTTGAAATCTAATATACAATGGTTTAACATATCTTGGTTTGTATTTGAAGCCTAATTATTATAGAATTGTTGAGTGGATGTTGTTCGTTTTGAAATGTTGAACCCCATATTAATTGTTGTTTCCATCAAAAATTTATATATCAAAGGAAAATTAGTTTTTTTAAGTCAGATCCTTAAGAATATTACCATTTATTGAATCTTATTAGCATGCAGTATCATTTGAGATAAAATTAGCATGAAATGTTGTAGAAAAAATAGAGAAGGAAGTTTCAATTAGTAGTAACTCTATCTAAAGAAACAAAGAGTGGAGGGTTAGGGTCTAAAAAAACATTAATTTATCTAGTCCAACATTAGATAAAAACCTTTGGTGATTTATATTTAACGAAGGATGTTGGGAAAAATTATGAAGCATAAATATTTCAAGTCACCTTTTCTGAAATAATGCATAACAAAAAATCCAAAGCCTATTAAATGGGCATAATGTGTGTGAAAAATATTGGTTTCGGTATTTCCTATTCTTAGTTGTTGTGTAGCTTGAAAGGTTGAGCTGTGGAACCAAAGGAAATTGCAGTTAGGAAGGAGATAGAGAATTCAGAGAAATGGTGATTATTTTCTTTCCAAATGACTGAGAATGCATAATTTAAGAGGTCATGGCTTCATACTTTCTTGTAGACGATTATTTCAGTTGAGCTATGAATATCTTTTTCTTTTTAATAAAGAATAAAATGACATGAATTAGAGGTGGCCTATATCATATAAATGGATGTATTATTATACTAATATTCTCTACATATTAGTAGATATACTCAACGCTACTTTTTAATATTTATATAACTTTGAGTTATTTTGATGGTTCTGTCCAGAAAGTTTTGGAGTATTGTTGAGCTCATGTATTGTAACCTTTGCACTATTTTCATCTCTCTATAATAAAAAAATTGGGTGCAAATGTTCGTGACCTGTAGCTCTGCTGGGTTGGGTTTTATTACTCTTTTAATCTTTTTATTTTTCACAAAAATAAGGAACTCATTACCTCTAGATTTTGATAGAATCCATAGTTTAGATTGATTTGTTCTTAGGTAAAAATTAGTTGAATAAAATTATATCATCTAGAAAGAGAAAAATTATGGAGGATTGAAGATTATTTTGAATCTATCTAAATAGAGAATATTTCACTATTAACAATTTTGAAACTTATTCCCCTTAGAAAGGAAGTAGTTTCTTTGGTTGAATATTTTGGTAAGTAAAAATTTCCATTTGAGAGTGTTTTGAGAGGTTCAATGGCATAATTGTTGATGAGTGAACTTAAAGATTTTTGGCAATAACAACTAGGACTTGTCTTCTATTTCTATCAAAAAATACGATATTAATATGTATCTACACATTCTAATGTATTGTTTTTAATATATGTTATTATTTTTAATTTTTAATTTAGGTATTTTTGTTACGGATATAGTTTTTTCTAGTATTTTCGTATAATTAATAATTTTATGATAATACTAGTCCTTATACTTTTTTATTTCTATAATGCCGTATACTTAATTTTTCTTTTGAAAAAATATAAAATTAATTAAAAAAAACATTTCTAACATTATTATATTTTGAATTAAAAAAATCAATATCAAATTAATTATTTCATAGTTTACTTTCTGAATAAAATTGGTTTTTAATGATGATAAGCAACAACATAATCAATAATAATATCAATTATATGAAGAAATATATATTTTTAGAAGTGTTTTTAGTTTAAATTATTTTTTAACCTTTGTCTTTATCTTACCAATGTATATAATAATTGATTCAATATATATATATATATATATATATATATATATATATATATATATATATATATATATATATATATTTTCTCATATAGAGATGATGTGAATGAAGGAGATCTAAAAACACTCAATGTGGTAGCAAGATGGTGAGAGGTTTATGCATGACACTTCTCATGAGAAGGGATGTTGGTTATGATGAACTTTTAGTTGAAATAGTTGTAAGCTTCATTAAAATTCCATGAAAATATTTATGTATCAGTTAATGTATCATCTTATCAAATTCTACACAGAGTGCAAGGAAATTTGATTAAATGGATGATAAAATTTTTTAATAATTTTTTTAAAGTTAAAGGAACACCTTCATGCTTTTAAAATCTTTTTATTCAGATAAATGAAAAATAGCAAAGATAATTTAGTTCAAGACTAAAAAATTCTAACATAATCAATGCTGTGCTATTTATCCATAAGCATGAGGCTAGTGTTGTGTACTAGGGTTTTCAATTACATCTATTATATTTTAACCTTTCTTACATTGTATTTAAATGTATGAATATTCTTATGGTTATTGCATTATCTAATTACAATGGAATTAGAATTATTCATGTATCATGTGTCTTATATATTTACCATTTCAAATTCAAGGAGAATTCAGCACATAATTTCTCAACCATGTTGTGAGTAGTTTTTTTTTATATATAATATGACATTCGTTAATTTTGTTGTTGTGTTACCTTGGAAAATTTCTATTTCAAATATACTTAGTGAACATGTCCATTATACCTATTTTTACAAGTTCATTGCTACCCACATATATTCATTTTGTATTTCTTTTGTAGCTATTATGGTATAATTGGAAGTGAAGGATTCAATATGTTTTAGATGTTGTCTTCACTAATATATATCACAAGATTCTATGCTACATGATCTAATATGATGCACCTAGAGGACCATGAGATGAAGGCACGTGGAAAAATATAGAAACATCTTTGGCTCACATCACAAAATATTTTTATGATTCAGCATTTGTGATAAATAATATTTCATTTTTATACTTCTTTTACCTATATATGAAAGTGAATGATAGTTGACTTGAAGAGAACTTTCATATGTATTTCCTTTTGTAAATTTTTAAGAAACATGAAAGGGCTATGGAAGATAGTCATCAACCCTGAGGGAGACCCAAATGGATATATATTAAATTTAGGAGACCTTTTCTATGTATCACAAAATCCTATATTTAAGGGAGACATATGCCATATGTCTATACGCAATTTATCTAATTAGCTGGTAACACTAAGGGCTTGCATTTGAATGTTTATACTGAATAAAATAATATGGTTTGTGAGTGTATTTATAAATGGAAACAATGTGAAAAAATGTGATTAGAGGCTCAAGGAAAAAGAGAATAGTCACAAGGAACCTAACACAAAAGCAAGGAGAAAGTGATAAAGAAATTTGGAGCTTAGAAATTAGAAACATGAAGTTTGATGTGCATTCTATGATCTAAGGCGCAAAATAAGCATTTATTTGAAAATTGTTGTAAATCTTCAAATTTAATTATAACATGAAATAATTGAAAAATTATTTGTTTTGCGCCATCCGTCATTTAATGTGACATAGTTTTCCAACATTCGACAATTTATCCACTAGAACTTTCGACATATTTAGACTTTTTATAAGGTATGCTCTAATATTTCTTCATATAATAGCTCTCAGTCATAGCCTATAGTTACGTGAATTCAGCACTTGCTAAGGGCCTAAGTGTCCTCGACATGCTACCATATCGGCATTTTCATTAAAAAGAACATGCCATTAGAATGTTAATCTTCACTACTATATCGATTTGGATCACAACAATAGCATGAGGGTGCTAAGAAAAATACCCTCGGGCTAAATTTCCTTGCATTTCACCCTATTTGTGGTTTATAAAAAGTATACGAGTTTTACAATAATGGAGTACATAGTGCCTACTTAAAACCTTCATCACAAAAGATTATTATGAATATACAAACTAAAGACCCTCATATATAGACATATCCTCTCATTTCACGGTTTTATTATATATATATATATATATATATATATATATATATATATATATATATATATATATATATATATATTACGAAATTGAATCATTAACCTTGATAAGATCAATTACTATCTCTTAAATGATTAAAATATTAAATAAAAGTATTATTGTAGAAACATGTAAACATTGATTATTGTATAAAATGTATAAAATTATTCTCTAGACAACTTATCCTTAAAAGAATCCATGATGACAAAAAACTAAATCTTCCATGGATTGTAGAAACGGATATTTTAACAATAAAAATAGCTTCATCTAGCTTGTAGATGCATATATAGAAAAACATAAATAAATGACGAGATTTCATGTATATATGTGTGTGTGTCTACATATATATATATAATCTCTACGTCAATTAATATAAATCCACCTTAATTAGGAAGATAACTCAATAATTTTAGAAAACGATTTTAACCATAATAACCTTATGGTAAAAGAAATCGCCTACTTTTGATTTGGTTTGTACGTATAGAAGTATATGTTAAAATCATGTATATGTCGGTAAACGGAATGCTATATTATGTGAAGAAGTCATGAAGCTCACTCACGAGGGAATGTGAGGAATATAATTCTCTAACTAATTGTAAAAATCCCAATTTGGTGGGGAAATACCAGGGGTTCCTATGGACATGGATCTGATACTTCCTACGCACTCTGATATGGAGATTGGAGAGGCTAGAGATGCCTACATAAGGGATGAAATACATGTCGCATCCTTTTCGGTACATGCATTGATGTGATCATGAAGAGAGAGAGTACTAACATTGTTCAATAGTGCCACTAAATCAAAAGCCATGAAGAGCTCATTCATTATTTGGTAGTCAGGTAAGAGCGCTTTCAAATTCTGTGGTGGACATGTAGACGGCATGGATGGAATCCCTCGGTTCATCTTGCATATTGGAGGATGACTTGGACGTCTTGTTCATGAGGTATCTCTCGAGTAAATTGTTGAGGGTTTCCAATTGTAATATCTACGTTGTTCAACTCATGCAAAGACCATGAATTATGACGAACTATTTCTCTACATCTCCATATCTTCCCTTTAATTTAAATCATCAAGTTGGTCATACCATTGATGTCCATGAGAGGAAGAGTTCTAGGATTCATCATTTCTTCCTTTTAAGAAGTGAAAAGCATACATAAATGAAGCGGCGTAGCGTTAATAATTGGGAAAGGAAAAACTCTTACTAGTGTTGTGCGGACAAATGGTCATTCCCTTCGCTGCCTTGATGTCTTCTTGTTCCATGATCTACATTGATGTTTCCTATTGATATTGTTGGGTGAAGGCTCTCTACCATTCGTTTCAAGGTAGACATGAATTTGCTAACTTGGACTCCATGTCTATTTTCTTCTTCAATTCATCCATGCATTTTTCAAGGGAGTCCTTTGCATTCATTGATTATTCATTTGGGAAGGCGTGAGGTAAGCCATGTATCGTGGTCTATAATGACATGTTTGTGCTTGTTTATTTTTAGATTCACTCTCCCTCCTTACATTCCACATCAACAACATAAATTAACCTTGCTGGTCTATATGGAATCAACCATTTTATCCCCGCGTCACACATGTATGTGCGCGATGTGTGGGTACAATTCCTTAATTGGAATAGATAAAAAATAATGATATACAATAAACATATCTAGGCAAGCCATAAATCATGTAGTAATTTAGTTGTTTTTTGCATTTGTATGAGTATCTCAACATAGCTTGAAGTTGCTTCGAAAAATCAGCAAGGATCGGGTACACTGGAAGAAATTTGGCATGATTGTTGACCTTTTATTACCATGGTAGAAACAGAAGAATGAATGAGTGCAAAGCCACTCGAAGAGAAATGAAGGAAAAACTCATAATTGTGATCAATGCCTCGTCCAAAATAGCAAGATCAAGATGCGATTATTTCTATCAATGTGACCTAAGCATAGTATTTTGCATCTAGGATCATCTAAGAGGCATGGTAATAACTCGGTTTCAAATGTCTGTGTTAGCAGCGCGAGAATGAGTATAAACTTATGTGGAAAAAAATATCATTTTAATAATAGTGGAGAGAATTTGTGATATACCTAATCTAATTTAAACCGATACATGTATTTCCTTGAATCTACATCAATTAATATAATTTGGCAGCAATTGGGAAAGACATTCAAAATTTAAAAACACAAATTTTAACCATAATAACATATGAGCAAAAGAAAAGTAACCTACATTTGATTTTGTTTTTATATAATTATAATATTTACAATCATCATATATGTCAATAAAAAGGATAGTATGTGTGTGAAGAGATCCTTAATCGGAAATACACGAGGGAATGTGAGAGAATATATTCTCGACCTAATTGTAAAAATCCCAATTTTGAACGGGAAATACCGGGGGTTCCTACGGACATGGATACACTACCTCTACGCATACAATATGGAGATTGGAGATTGAGATCTCTTGCATAAGGGATGTAATACATACCACATCCTTTGCACAGTACATGCATTGATGTGATCATGAAGGAAATGCGACAACGGTCAATGGTGCCACCCTGCGAAATCACCATGCAGAAAAACTCATTCATTCTCTGGTCGATGTGGGTAAAAGAGCTTTCAAGCTTCTTGTGGTGGACATGTAGACGGCATGGATGGAATCCTCGGTTCATATTTCATATTGGAGGATGACTTGGATGTATTGTTCATGATGTATCTCTCGAGTAAATTGTTTAGGTTTCAGACTATCTCTGTGAATCATGCGAAGACTATGAATGACGAACTATTTTTCATCTCCATATCTTCCTTCAATTTCTGTTTATCCGTTAGTCATAACATTTATTTCCATGAGGAGGAAGGTTCTAGGATTCATCATTTTCTCCCCGCACAAGAAGGCGAAAACGGGCATAAATGAGCGGTGGTGTGTTGAAGGAAAGAGAATCCACTAGTGTTGTGGAGACAAATAGAATAATTCCTTAACTATGATATATATTCTTGATAAATCTACCAATGATATTTCTATTGCACTGCTGTCGTTGAAGGCTGTTCATCATTCCAAGGTAGACATGAATTTCACTAACTTGGACTCTGTCCTTGTTCTTCCTCAATTCCTCCATGGATTTTTTCAGGGATTCTTTTCCTTCCATCAGTATTCACTGCGGAAGGGTGTGAAGTAATCCATGGAGGGCGGTCTATCTGAAGCATGTTGTCTGCCTGCCTATTTTGATATTCTCTCTCCGCACATTTTCCCCCTCCAGAACTCATCGCTTCGGGTCCTCCGCATATTTCGAGTCAACCATTTTGCATACGCATTGCGCTCATGTATGAAAGGTCAACGTGGGGCTACATTCCTTCCGATTGAACCATCGAAGTCCGTCCTCAATGCTTCTCCTACGCTCGTTCATATTGGAAATCATGTAGCTACTTTGGTTGTTTACGTTGTATGAGTATATCAACATAAAACGAGTTATGGCCCAAAGAAATGCGTAAGGATCGGTGCACTGCGGAAGGTGGCATGCTCGTTGACCTTTATTCTTGCCATGGCTAGGAAAAAAAGAAGGAATTAATGAGTGAAAAGGCACTCGAAGAGAAATGAAGGAAGAACTCATGATTACGGTCAATTCTCGATGTCGCCTGGGATAAAGGTACGGGTCTTCCTCCTCAATGTAGGCCCAGCAGCAGTTTCTTACCTCTATGAGCATTTAAAGGCACATATCATGCAACTCGAGTTTTCAAATCTGTGGATAAGGAAGAGCGCGAGAATAGGTACCAAAACATGTGGAAAATAATAGTGGAGAGAATTTGTGATATCACTAATCTAATTTAAACTGATACATGTGTTTCCTGCATGCAACATGTATCCCTTCCTGGCGACAAGCGGAGACAAACATTTTATATATGATGTGAAGGTCTCATGGATGCATGCGTTTCAGGTGAAGTAAAGAATTTAAGTAAGATTTAAGCTGACACTACATTTCACGCAAATGAACATTGAGGACACATCAATGATGAATAATTCACGTTAATTCATTTAAAGAATAAATTCATGAAAAGTAAAGGCAAAAATAGGTTGTTCACTCAGCCACGGAAATAAGAAAAAACGTAGAAACAACAATTGAAACCATTTGAAAAATATGAAGAAGAAATAATAATACTCCCTCTCATATATCTGGTTTCCGTGTTATTCTTAAACAACATGCACAAGAATTCACGAATACCACATGCATGATTATGTAGGAAAATTAATCTCAACCATCATCGTAAATGAGCTGGTAATAACTATATCTTAATAAATATTTTGCAATTTGTGGATGGAGACTGAAGGGAAGGACATGGGTTAAATGGAGTTCTAAACAAAAGGACAATTTATGGTTGGTAAAGTGTATGGGAAAATAAATCCACATAAAATCATTTTTGTATAATCTACTGCATGTTATATTAATTCCTACATGCATTGTATTAATTTTTATTTCAGTCATGTATTAATGTCTTAGATAATACTATCTTTTGAATATACATTTATGTATTTTAAATCATTTAATTGTGGTATATGTCTAAGAAAAGGGGAGAAAATAGGGGGGGTGGAAGTGGAGCCAAATTTGGTGAATACTAGAAAACAATAGCTACAAGTTTTACTATGTGTTACTCTGCCTTGATAGATAAATATCGAGGTAGTGTTTCTTGGTGAAGGAGCCACAACCTCCATACTATGAATATATTTCATGTTTTGAAATTATAATATAAGATTCAGTTTTAGCGATATGTATGGATATTTCTTTGTGAATTTTACGACCACCACTATGTTTATATTTCATCGGTGAGTAAATATAATGCGATTTTATTTTTCTCCATTATAGTTTGATTTAATCTCTACGCCACTCTCGAGATTTCACATGTTAATTTCTTGCCACCACTCTTGTTTATTTGTTTCATCATGAGTAAAATTGTTTGATTTTATTTTCTTCATTATAGTTGTGATTTTAATCTCGACGATTTGTATTAAAGGAGGAAAATTGTTATGATTTGATTTCCACAATTATGTTGCCTAAGATTTCAGGTATTTCCGCAACTACGTGAACTTTGTGTGTTAAGAGCATCCCTCACATTTTTATTCCAAAATTTTTAACATGATATCGGAAAAGGTTTAAACTTTCATTACGCAATTCCTTTTCTTATAGCTAAAAAAAAATTTAAGGAAATATTTTTTTAAGGCATTCTCTTCGTAGTGTATTCTCTGCGAGGGAGAAAGTTTTTACACAACGAGAAAGTTTTTACACATTTAAAATGGCAGCAACAAGCACAAGATTACTAATCCCTGAATACCTCGAGTTTAATGGAAAAAATTACCATTATTTAGCTATTATAATGAAGGATATGTTTTCTTCACAAGACATTTGGGAATTTGTGGAGAATGATTTCCAGAACCGACGGTGCGGCAACATACAATGCTTTGATGCAACAAGAAAAGAATCCATTGAGAGACAACGAAGGACTCAAGCCATCTTTTACATTTTCAAGTAGTTCATGAACGTATATTCCCAAGGATTGCAACGACAAAATTTTCCAGAAAAATGGGATACCCTCCAAACAACCTACCAAGGGATGGCAAAGGTGAAGACAACAAAACTATAAATGTTGAGAAGAGATTTTGAGACAATGTGTCAAACTTTGGTTGGAACAAAAAAATTTGACATTTGACGATCAAAGAAGGGCATGTGGCGACGCCTTTGGCCCAAAATTTACACGGTGACAGTTCCTTTTAGCCAAATTTTGTCATTTGGGAAAAAACAAACTCAACTGTTTGAAGAACAAGGTGTCAGTTCAAAACAAAGTTGTCAGATTCAAAATGATGATATCTATGAAAGTGCATAGGTTTCGAGCCATTCTAACAACTTTCATTTTTGAGCATATTTTTTAGCACTTCATGATTGATTATTTGAACATATATTTCAGCCACGCATTTTTCTAAAAAAGTTGGAGTGAACATTTTAGAGCTTAGAAAGTATATCTTGAGTGATATTTTGTACATATATTGCAATGTGTGTTGAAAGGCTTAGGAAAGGTTTTTATTAAGGACACAATATTTTAACTACAGCAGAGGGAAGCTCTTGAAAAACCATGAAGCCCAAGCCTCAAGCATATCTATACACATATGGAAGAAGGGGATGAGACATAGGGGTCCCTGCTCTTTACATATGAGTTTTCCTTCATATAAAATAAGCTCTTATGATGGTGTGCCATGACCAAACACCAAGGGTGAAAATACCATATGATATATGCTTATGTTGTGTGGAGGTTAGGAAGCTTGCTAGAAGCACAAATATATATCCATCTTAAGCACCATATTTCAAGAGCCATGTCCATGCAAAAAGGTGGAAAGATCCAAGCCATTAATGTGAATGTGTTATGGTCGATTGGATTACCGTGGAGGTTATTCCCTAAAGATTTTGAATGGAGGATAGTGGAGAATTTGTGGGGTATTATCCCTAGGATAATCTGGCGATGGAGCTTGTGTCCAGCACATAAAACGGGGAAGACTCTCCAAATCACCTTACGAAGTCATGAATAGTTAGTTTCAAAGTTTATGTAAGACACCTTTACGTGGGGATATTTTTGTAGAAGTTAATTGCGGTAGCACAGTCATAATCACTTATCATTCAAAGGAGGCCGAGCCCAAAAAGTAGAGTTTACTACCGGTGATGTGGCCGATTGGTCTCGATGAGCGGAGTCCTACCGACATTATTATGGTAAGTTAGAGGGGAGGATGTTGCATGGTCCATGTAATCCTTGTCGTTCAAGAAAAATTTACCTTGGACCTTTTCGAAGCGTCTGAAATCATGATCTTATTCCGGGGTGAGGTAGCCTTGTGAGCCTAAATCTAATCAAGTGGTCATTGTGGGGTTTTATTTACGCTCGTGCTTGCATTTAGAAGTGTAAGGCATAGAAAGACATGGATAGTCGGTATTTGGGGTCATCTTATGGGAAATAACTAGGTTGGCCATGTAGGCATCCTGAGGTCTATTTAGATAAACATAGTGATCTGATAAATAATGAATCTTAAAGAATAACACTTATGATTTTAAAATTTGTGAACTCAGATCCCAATTGAGGCATAATAATATATCATTGAAATATTCTTAGCAAAGACAATGTGATGGTATCATTTGTTTCGAGCTTTGGAGAAGAATAATAAAGGTGAAAAATTCAAATCCTGATTCATATTTGGACCATGGATATTGGGTTAGCATAGTGAATGCCTTTTTCTAACCCTTCGTTAAGGTTGGGGATAGTAGGGGGTATTTTATGAGATACGTTTGCTATATTCCAGCTTGTCAATATTTCTTGTTGGACTAGTGAAGGCTAGGGGCATTCATTTGAATGTTGATGCTATATAAATAGTATGGTTTGTGAGTGCATTTATAGATAGTAACAATGTAAAAAAATGTGATTTGAGGTTCAAGAAGAAGAATAGTTTGAAGGAACAAAACCGAGATGAATTATTAGGTATTAAGGAAATTTGGAGCTTTATATTAGAAGCACAAGGATGGATTCACATTCTAAGTCTAAGGCACAAAGTAGACATTTGTTCAAAAATCTTTGGAAGTTTTCAAATTTAATTATAACGTAAAATTGTTGAAAATTGTTTGTTTTATTTTAATCCTTGGGTTAATATGACATATTTTTCTAACAGTAAACATTTTTTCTGCTAGAACCTTCGACATATTGAGATATTTGTAAAGTGTGCTCTATATTTTTCTCAATATATTGGCTCCTAGTCATAGACCATGCTTATGCGGTGCTAAATTGTAGCACCTAATAGCCAAGTGTCCACTAGCATAGAAATATCAGCCTTTTTATTAAAAATCAAGGTTTAATGTACATTCTACAATCCAAGTGCAAGGTGAGCATTTGTTCGAAAATTCTTTGGAAATATCATAATTTAATTATAACGTCAAATCATTGAAAAGCATTTGTTTTTTGTGTCATTCTCATCATTTAACATGACACTATTTTCAACATTTGATAGTTTTTACACTAGAACCTTCGACATGTAGACTTTTTATAAGGTATGCTCTATGATTTTCTCCATATATTAGCTCCTAGTCATATAAAGGTAGTAAAAAAAATCATTATAATTAGATTAAAAGGGTTTATAATTTTGTATATCTAAAGAAAAAATTAGGTTTCTCTTTATTTTTCAAATATTAGATGCTATAAGATTTTCCCAAATCATGCTATAAACCATTAAAATTGGAAACTATCTTAGTAGAGTAACTATGAAGCTCGATATGAAAAAAGAAAACACATGGAAACGTTCATTAGACTTTTTTTTTTTTTTTTTTTTTTTTTTCAGTTTGTACTTATGGAAAAATGAATATGGATAAATAAACTAGATAATGGGATGCACTTGGTTACTAATATTGCGGTGCTTTCAATATGATTACCCATTTAGTTTTCTTAAGTCCTTATTGAGATAATATAATGTTTCTCATTATGCCCTTTATTTATGTTAGTTAGAAGTTTGATTATACTTTTATATGGTGTTAGAGTTGATGGTTCTATTAAGGAGTTTTGGTAACTTGGTAAGAAAAGTTGACAAACTTGTTGTTCGTATATGATATTCTCTATTTTGGGGAATGAATGGTAAGGGACACTAATACATTTGGCAAAAATTCCGACACTGATTCAGCACTTTTTGTCGTAATGTCGGAAATTTCCCCAATTTCTATCAATTTTTCAAATCTCACCACAAACCATCGCTATACCGACATTTATGGATATCGTTTCTTTTGCGACATTTATGTTTGTCATTGGAATTGCGACGTTTTAAACACTTCGTTGGTATTACAACATTTATGGGATGAAACGTTGGAATTGCGACGTCGCCTACACATTCGTCAGTCTTGCGACGTTGTGAAGCCAAACATCGCAAGACCAACGTCTATATGAAAAATGTTGCTCTTCCGACGGTTTCTCCCAAGCGTCGCAATACCGACGTTTAAACAACACAACATTTTAATATGAAAAGCATTGTATTATTTAACATTTTATTAATATAAATATGATTTATTTGGATATAATAAATATTGCATCATTGGATAACATTTGTTTGGTTGGACAACAAACTTGGACATGAAAAACAATTACATGTGTGGACATGTAAAGTATTACTTTATTAACAATTGTTCAACATTTGAATATGAAAACATTATATTATCTAACATTTTGTTTATATAAATATGATTTATTTGGATATAATGAGTATTACATTATTGGATAATGTTTTTTTTTGTTGGAAAACATGCTTATACATCAAAAAATTTACATTACACAAGTATACATGAAAACTTGCACATTTTGGTATATTATTCCAAAGGCTAGGACATGCTTGGGATCTTTTAAATCTTTGATTACAACTTGGTGAGATGAAAACTCTACTATTCTACCTTTACTTGAATGAGTGATTTGATATTTTAATTGAAGGTTGCAACAAAGACTCGGAACACATAATACATTATTGAAATGTATGTTATATTCCTTAGTTGTTATAGACCCTACATCACCAACAACAAAAAAATAAATAAATAAATAATAATAATAAAAATTAAAATTAAAATAAAAATTAAAATAAAATAAAATAAAAAATAAAAAATAAAATTAAAATAAAATTAAAAAATTAAAAAATTAAAATTAAAAAAATTAAAAATTAAAAAATTAAAATTAAAAATTAAAAAATTAAAAAATAAAATAAAATAAAATAAAAAATAAATAAATTAAAAATTAAAAATAAATAAATAAAATAAATAAATAAATAAAATAAAAATTGGTGTTACAATCATTACAAGCAATAAAATTGCATTTATGCTTAACCATATAATAATATGCTCTAGAATAAATAAGCCACTCATTGGAATAAGTAGTAGAGGATGCATTGAAATAGAAACCAAAAGCAAAAGTGTATTTCCAAAAGAGCTAAGCCTGGGTGAAATATTTTGTGGAAACAAAAAACATGATAAGCATATCTCAACGTAGGTTTGACCTTTTGACATTTGGTGTGTAAGATGAGCGTGAGAACCAACTATACAAGTCAAAAATAAGTTACTAAAATACTCCATGGTTAGGGACTAATAAACAACCAAATTCACCATCCTTTCAAAGTATTACATCTATATGAATACATTGTCCAAGGGACCTCACAAGTATATGAGAAAAAAATATACTAGCATACCCTCAAAATAGAAAGTGAATGCAAAAGTGAATTAGGGTTGTTATGTTGTTCAAAGATCAATGGATATTTATTTTAAATAGAAAATGAATAATTCAAAAGGTATTCATGCAAGGGTAAGTATGAGTGGACATATGATGGAAGGATGTGATGCCAAAGGTCATGAAATATCTATTCTTCACTAAGGAATGAAGGATTTTTGTTATGTATCAAGTAATTTTTGTTACAATTAAATTAAAGGCCGTGAATCATTGTTTTATATGAGATCCATAGTCCAAAGTGTACAATAGGGTCATTGTGATAGCCCGGATGAATTTCATCTTATTGTAAATATTATCTCTATTTTGTAAAATTAAAATCACTGATAAATTAGGAAACATATTCCATATTTTGGGGAATGAGATTTGATTAAGGGGGCCTGGCTGATGTTAATGTCAAATTATGCACTTTAATGAACTGGATGCATAATAAATTTGACTAGAAAAGGAATAGTTGGGAACTGTACTAATATAGGTATAGAGAGAATCAAAACTAAATGAACTCTAGTTGTGTTGACAACGAGCTAATAGGGGTGATGAAGAGGGTATTCCCACATAACCAAAGGAAGTGGCTAAAATGTTTAATGGGAGAAAATTCATGACTCTACACATATTGAAGAGGCAAGAATTGGAATAAGAAGGCACGAGAAGAGAATTATTTAAGGGGTATTTATTTTTCAAGGTGGTTCTAGGGGGCAGGAATATTTTATTTTGAAAGCGATACTTCACTCTCTAGGAGCACAACTAATGAAAATGAATTTAGAGAGTAGTGGCTTGGATTGAGGCTTATGAACCTATTGTTAGTGTCTTTCTCAAGGGTTGATGAACCCATTGGGAAGCTTTCAAATTGATATTATAACGAATGAAATATGAAAAGGATATTAAGAGGAATCTTAGTTTTGTAGATATTTCGCATGTTTATAAAATTGATCCAAATATATTATTATTGACGTTGTTTTGTAACATTGATAAATTGACCGATTTATTAACCATGTATTTATATGAAAGATACTTATTTTAGATATTAAAACAATGAGAACCAACTTGAAATATCAACCTGCATATTTTTCTATCAAAGAAAAAAAAAATTCAAGTCGCGCCTTGTGATCAGGTCGCCCGAATGGGCGCGTTCGGGTTGGGCCATTTTGTTCGAGGGTGCCTGTATCAGTTTTGCTAAGTTGTGACTTCCTGGGTGCATTATGCACGTTCGGGCGGCCCGTTTTCCATTTTCTCCAGTGTGGCATCGTTCAGTCCAGCGTGCCGTGTCGGGCTGTGTGAGGTCGCCCGATCGGGCGCATTCGAGTCGGGTCGTTTCGCTCGAGGGCGCCCGTATCAGTTTTTCTAAGTTGTGACTGCCCAGGTGCCTTGTGCACGTTCGAGTGACCCGTTTTCCATTTTCTCCCATGTGGCTTCATTCGGTCGGGCATGTCGTGTCACGCCTTGTGAGGTCGCCCGACCGGGCGCGTTAGGGTCAGACCGTTTCGTTCGAGGGCACCTCTATTAGTTTTGCTAAGTTTTGACTGCCTGGGTGCCTTGTGCATGTTCGGGCGGCCCGTTTTTTGTTTACTCCGATTTGGCATCATTCATTCAGGCACACTGTGTCACGCCGTGTGAGGGCACCCGACCAAGCGCGTTTGGGTTAGACCATTTCGTTCGAGGGCGCCTGTATCAGTTTTGCTAAGTTGTGACCGCCTGGGTGCCTTGTGCACGTTCGAGTGGCTCGTTTGCCATTTTCTCCCATGTGGCATCGTTTGATCGAGCGTACCATGTCGCGTCATGTGAGGTCGCCCGATCGGGCGCATTCGGGTCAGCCTGTTTTGTTCGATGGCGCCCGTATCAGTTTTGCTAAGTTGTGACCGCCCGGGTGCATTATGCACATTCGAGCGACTTGTTTTCTGTTTGCTCCCATGTGGCATCGTTCGGTCGGGAGCGCCGTGTCGAGCCTTATGATTAGGTTGCCCGACCGGGCGTGTTCGGGTCGAGCTATTTTGTTTAAGGGCGCTCGTATCAATTTTACTAATTTGTGACCGCCTAGGTGCCTTATGCACGTTCGGGGCCCATTTTCCATTTTCTCCCTTGTAGCATCGTTCAGTCAGGCGCGTCGTGTCACGCCGTGTGAGAGCACCCAACCAAGTGCATTTGGGTTGCCTTGTTTCGTTCAAGGGCGCCCATATCAGTTTTTCTAACTTGTGACCACCCGGGTACCTTGTGCACGTCTGGGCGACCCATTTGTCGTTTGCTCCCATGTGGCATCGTTCCGTCGGGCGCGTCATGTCGTGTTGTGTGAGGTCGTCCGACCAGGCGCATTCGGGTCGGGTTGTTTCGTTCGAGGGCGCCCATATCGGATTTGTTAAGTTGTGACTGCCCAGGTGCCTTGTGCACATCCGAGTGGCCCGTTTACCGTTTGTTCCCTTGTGGCATGGTTCGGTCGAGCGTGTCATGTCGCGCTGTGTGAGGTCGTCCGACCAGACGCGTTCGGGTCGGCCCGTTTAGTTCGAGGATGCCTGTATCAGTTTTGTTAAGTTGTGTCCACCTAGGTGCCTTCTGCATGTTTGGGCAGCCCATTTTCCGTTTGATCCCTTGTGGCATCGTTCGATAGGGCGCACCGTGTCGTGCCGTGTGAGGGCGCCCAACCAAGCGCGTTCGGGTCGGGTCGTTTCGTCATAGGGCGCTCGTATCAGTTTTACTAAGTTGTGACCACCTAGGTGCCTTGTGCATGATTGGGAGGGCCTATTTGTTGTTTTTTCCCTTGTGGCACCATTCGATCGAGCACGCCGTGTCACGTCATGTGAGGGCGCCTGACCAAGCACGTTCGGGTCGGGCCATTTCATTCGAGGGCACTCGTATCAGTTTTACTAAGTTGTGACTGCCCAGGTGCCTCGTGCACATTCGGGTGGCCTGTTTTCCATTTTCTCCCTTGTGGCGTCGTTTGATCGGGCATGCTGTGTCATGCCGTGTGAGGGTGCCCAACCAAGCGTGTTTGGGTTGCATTGTTTCGTTCGAGGGCACCCGTATCAGTTTTGTTATGTTGTGACCACCCGAGTGCCTTGTGCACATTCATGCAGCCCTTTTTCCGTTTTCTCCCATGTGGAATCGTTTGGTCAGGTGTGCCATGTCACGCCATGTGAGGTCGCCCGACCGGGCGCGTTCGAGTTGGGTCGTTTCGTTCGAGGGTGCCCGTATCAGTTTTGCTAAGTTGTGACTGCCCGGGTGCCTTGTGCACTTTCGGGCGGCCCATTTGCTATTTTCTCCCATGTGGCATCGTTCAGTCGGGCACGCCATGTCACGTTGTGTGAGGTCGCCCGACCAGGCGCATTCGAGTCAGCCCGTTTCATTCGAGGGTTCCCATATTAGTTTTTCTAAGTTGTGACCGCTCAGGTGCCTTGTGCACATTCGAGCGGCCCATTTTCTGTTTGCTCCCTTGTGGCATCGTTCGGTCGGGTGCATCGTGTCATGCCTTGTGATCAGGTCACCTGACCGGGTGCGTTCGGGTTGAGCCATTTCATTCGAGGGTGTCCGTATCAGTTTTGCTAAGTTGTGACCGCCAGGGTGCCTTGTGCACGTTCGGGTGGCCCATTTTCCGTTTGATCTCTTGTGGCATCGTTCAGTCAGGCGCGCCGTGTCGTGCCTTGTGATCAAGTCGCCCGACCTGGCACGTTCGGGTCAGGCCATTTTGTTTGAGGGTGCCCGTTTCAATTTTGCTAAGTTGTGACTGCTCAGGTCGGACCGTTTCGTTTGGGTCGAACCGTTTCGTTTGGGTCGAACCGTTTCGTTCAAGGGCGCCTGTATCAGTTTTGCTAAGTTGTGACCACCTAGGTGCCTTGTGCATGTTTAGGCGACCCGTTTGTTGTTTTCTCCCATGTGGAATCGTTCGGTCAGGCGTGCCATGTCGTGCCATGTGAGGTCGCCCGTATCAGTTTTACTAAGTTGTGACCGCCCAGGTGCATTGTGCACGTTCAGGCAACCCATTTTCCATTTTCTCCCATGTGGGATCATTCAGTTGGGCGCGCTATGTCACGCCTTGTGATCAGGTTGCCCGACTAGGCACATTCGGGTTGGACTGTTTTGTTCGAGGGCGCCTGTATTAGTTTTTCTAGGTTGTGACTAACTGGGTGCCTTGAGCACGTTCGGGCAGCCTGTTTTCCATTTGCTCCCATGTGCCATCGTTCGGTCAGGCGCCCCGTGTCGCGTCATGTGAGGTTGCCTGACTGGGCGCGTTCGGGTCGACCCGTTTTGTTCGAGGGTGCCCATATCAGTTTTGCTAAGTTGTGACTTCCCGGGTGCATTGTTCACGTTTGGGTATCCCTTTTTCTGTTTTCTCCAGTGTGGCATCATTCGGTCGGGCGCGCCATGTCATGCCTTGTGATCAGGTCGCCGGACCAGGTGCATTTGGGTCAAGCCATTTCGTTCAAGGGTGCCCATATCATTTTTGCTAAGTTGTGACCGCCTGGGTGCCTTGTGCACGTTCGAGCAGCCGGTTTGCCATTTTCTCCCTTGTGGCATCATTCGGGCGGGCGCATCGTGTCGCACCGTGTGAGGTCGTCCGACCAGGTGCGTTCAGGTCAGGTTGTTTCATTTGAGGGTGCCTATATTAGTTAATTTGTGACCACCCAGGTGCCTTGTACACATTTGAGTAGCCCATTTGTCATTTTCTCTCTTGTGGCATCGTTCAGTCGGGCGCGTCGTGTCACGCCGTGTGAGGGCGCCCGACCAAGCATGTTCGGGTTTGACTATTTCGTTTGAGGGCGCCTATATTAGTTTTGCTAATTTGTGACCGCCTGGGTGCCTGGTGCATGTTCAGGCATCCCGTTTGCTATTTTCTCTCATGTGGCATCGTTTAGCCGAGCGCGCCATGTCGCACTGTGTGAGGTCACCCGACCGGGCACGTTTAGGTCGGCCCATTTCGTTCGAGGGCGCTCGTATCAGTTTTTCTAAGTTGTGATTTCCCAGGTGCATTGTGCACATTCGAGTGGCCCATTTTCTGTTTGCTCCCATGTGGCATCATTCGGTCAAGCACACCGTGTTGAGCCTTGTGATCAGGTCGCCCGATCGGGCGCGTTCGGGTCGGGCTGTTTCGTTCGAGGGCGCTCGTATCAGTTTTACTAATTTGTGACCACCTAGGTGCCTTTTGCAGGTTTGGGTGGCTCGTTAGTTGTTTTCTCCCTTGTGGCATCGTTCGGTCGGGTGCGCCGTGTCGCACCGTGTGAGGGCACCCGATCAAGCGTGTTTAGGTTGCAGTGTTTCGTTCAAGGGCGCCTGTATCAGTTTTTCTAGGTTGTGACCACCCAGGTGCCTTGTGCATGTTCGGATGACCTGTTTTCCATTTTCTCCCATGTGGCATCGTTCGGTCGGGCACGCCATTTTGCATCGTGTGAGGTCGCCTAACCGGGCACGTTTGGGTCGGCCTGTTTCGTTCGAGGGTGTCCGTATAATTTTTTCTTAGTTGTGACTACCTGGGTGCCTTGTGCATGTTCAGGCAACCCATTTTCAGTTTTCTCCCATGTGGCATCATTCAGTCGGGTGTGCCATGTCGCGCCATGTGAGGTCGCCTGACAGGGCGCGTTCGGGTCGGCCCATTTCGTTCGAGGGTGCCCTATCAGTTTTGCTAAGTTGTGACCACCCAGTTTCCATGTGCATGTTCGAGCAGCTTATTTTTCGTTTTCTCCCTTGTGGCATTGTTTGGTCGGGTGCGTCTTGTCGCGTTGTGTGAGGTCGTTCGATTGGGCGCGTTCAGGTTGGGACGTTTTGTTTGAGGGTGCTCGTATTAGTTTTGTTAAGTTGTGATCACCCGAGTGCCTTGTGCACGTTCGGGCAGCCTGTTTTCTATTTTCTCCCTTGTGGCATCATTCGATAGGGTGCGCCGTGTCGCACCGTGTGAGGGCGCCCAACCAAGTGCGTTTGGGTTGGGTCATTTCGTTCGAGGGCGCTTGTATCAGTTTTACTAAGTTGTGACCGGCCGAGTGCCTTGTGCATGTTTGTGCGGCCTGTTTGCCATTTTCTCCCTTGTGGCATCATTCAGTCAAGCGTGTTGTGTCATGTCATGTGAGGGCACCCGACCAAGCATGTTCGGGTCGGGCCGTTTTGTTCGAGGGAACTTGTATCAATTTTACTAAGTTGTGACCGCCCAGGTGCCTTGTGCACATTCAGGTGGCCCATTTTCCGTTTTCTCCCTTGTGGCATTGTTTAGTCGGGCGCGCCGTGTTGCGTTGTGTGAGGGCAGTCGACCAAGCGCATTCGGGTTGTGTTGTTTCATTCGAGGGCGCCCATATCAGTTTTTCTATGTTGTGACTGCCCAAGTGCCTTATGCACATTCAGGCAGCCCTTTTTATGTTCTTTCCCATGTGGCATCATTTGGTCAGGCGTTCTATGTCGCACCGTGTGAGGTCGCCTGACCGGGTGAGTTCGGGTCGGCATGTTTCGTTCGAGGGCGCCTGTATCAGTTTTGCTAAGTTGTGACTGCCCAGGTGCATTAATGTGCACGTTTGGGCAGCCCATTTTCCATTTTCTCCCATGTGGCATCGTTCAGTCGAGCGAGCCATGTCACGCCTTGTGATCAAGTTTCCCAACTGAGCGTGTTCGGGTCAGGCCATTTCGTTCGAGGGCGCCCGTATTAGTTTTACTAATTTGTGACTGCCCGAGTGCCTTGTGCACATTCAAGCAGCCCATTTTTTCATTTTCTCCCTTGTGGCATCGTTCGGTCGGGCGCGTCGTGTTGCACCGTGCGAGGTCGCCCAACCGGGCGCATTCAAGTCAGGCCGTTTTGTTCGAGGGCGCCCGTATCAGTTTTTCTAAGTTATGACTGCCCGGGTGCCTTGTGCACGTTCGGGTGGCCCATTTGTCATTTGCTCCCTTGTGGCATCGTTCGGTTGGGTGTGCTGTGTTGCGCTTTGTGAGGTCGCCCGATCAGGCACGTTCGGGTCGGGCCGTTTCATTCGAGGGCACCTGTATCAATTTTTCTAATTTCTTACCGCTCGGGTGCCTTGTGCACGTAATTCAGGCAGCTTGTTTGCCGTTTGCTTTGTTGTGGCATCATTCGATTGGGCACGCCTAAACCCATTTAACCCCTAAAACCTAAAAATCTAAACCCTTAACCACTAACCCTTAAACCCTTAACCCCTAACCCATTTAACCCCCTAAACCCCTAACCCATTTAACCCCCTAAACCTAAACCTCTAAACCCTTAACCCCTAACCCCTTAAACCCTATTTCCCAACTGGCCTAACCCATGTAACCCCCTAAAACCCTAACCCATTTAACCCCCACCCTAACCCTTAACCCCAAAAATTCTTAACTACTAAATCCCCTAATCCCCTAGACCTCTAAACCCCTATAACCCATTTAAACCCCTAAACCCTAAACCTATAACCCCTTAACCCCTTAACCCCTAGCCCCTAGCTAAAATCCTTAACTACTAAATCCCCTAAGCCCCTAAACCTCTAAATGCACGCCTAACCCATTAAACCCTCTAAACCCTAAACCTCTATTCCTTAACCCCTAACCCCTTAAACACTAATTCCGAACCCCCAACCCATTTAACCCCCTAAAACCCTAACCCATTTAACCCCCTAAACCCTAGCCCCATTAACCCATAACGACCCCTAACCCCTAAAATCCTTAACTGCTAAATCCACTAACCCCCTAAACCTCTAAAACCCTAACCCATTTAACCCCCTAAACCCCAAACATCTAACCCCTAAACCCCTTAACCCCTTGATATGCTAGGGTTCAGTTACCTTGATATTAATGGTGGTGTAATCATACCCCCTAAACCTCTAAAACCCTAACCCATTTAACCCCCTAAACCCCAAACATCTAACCCCTAAACCCCTTAACCCCTTGATCTGCTAGGGTTCAGTTACCTTGATATTAATGGTGGTGTAATCATACTCCTTCTAAATAACCAGTAAAGGGTCAAGGAAATTTACCAATATGTTGTCAAGTTTTATCTTATCCATCTCTGGGGTAAGCTTCTTTTCGGCTAACTCCACATCTTTTGATCTAAATTTTTCCAATTTATTCCTTCTCTCATATGATACCTGAGCCTTTGCCTTTCTCTTCCCTTCTAATTCCGTAATAGTGTCATAGTGATGCCAACCAACTTCTTTGGAAAGCCTTCCTAGCAGAAAATACTTGTGACCTGGCTGAAGCCTCAACACTTTCAGAGCATCTGGAACGAACATTCTCTTCCCCTAACCCCTAAGCCCCTAATCCATAATCCCTTAACCACTAAATCATTATTCACCAAACCCATAACTGTGTCTAAATCCCCTAACCCCTAAGCCCCTAATCCCTAATCCCTTAACCAATAACTCATAATTAATATTCTCCTAACCCCTAAATGCGCTTAAATCCGCCCTAACCCCTAACCCCCAAATCCCTAACCGTTTAAACCCCAAATCCCTAACCATTTGATGGATCTAGGACTTGCATTGTTCTCGGGATTTTCCCATTTCCTTGGAGTCATCTCCTAGGACACATTTGACAAAGATCAAAGCCCCTTGTAATACTTCAGATCTTTTATAAATATCTTTACCACACCTAAGATGGAATAACACTTCTTCCTTGAGTTAAATAAGTGTTGGGCACAACATGATATATCTTACTACAGCCCTGGGATCCTCCCCACAGTCACCAAGCAAGCCCTTAAAGGGTTGCGTCACACATCAAGAGGCCTCCTTCCTTGCCACACTGCACTCTATCTTATCTCTATTAAAACATATTATCAAATACTAATCATGCCTATTCTATGCTGAAACATTTGGTATATAGGTAAACAAGAGAATTCTCCACAAATATATTTGAGTCGAACCTAACTTTAATGATGATGATATATTGGAACTGCATCGTAAACTAGAACATGCTACAAAATTAGTGGAAAAGGTGAAATTATCGAGTGTCATCCCATTATGTTGCATCTAATTGAATAGTTTCAACAACTCCTCATAAAGACCATTGTGAGCATATTATTCATCATAGAGAAGACCTTAACATGCTAATACTTCAACATAGCTGACATTTCTATATCCGACCCCTGAGAAACATAGCTAACATTTCTATATCAAACCTCCCAGCGTCAAATTGTTTAAACATGGATAGTTCACTAGTGTTAACCATATGCCAAAATAAAGGGTAACCCAGGCTCCAACTAATTAGATATATTCTCAATATGAAAGGATATTTATTGAGCGTGTTACATGAATAAAAAACCTTGCATATTGAGTGTGTTACATGAATAAATAGCTCTTATGATTCTTGATCATGGTTGAAAATGCAATATTTAAAATACAACATAATTTAATAGTGTAAAGTTTAAAACTCCTTTTAATAAAGATGATTGATTTAGTAGGGTAGAAGGATTACTATATGCAAAAATCAGTCCATTATTTATTCATATAATCTAATTGCTTCTCAAAAATATATGTTTTATTTTTTTGATTGTAAATATTTGTAAACAATCAAAATAAACAAACATTTAATTATTTATAATTTATTTTAATTATTTAAAAATTATTATAATTATTAAAAAATATATATTTTTAAATTAATTTGAGTGGCCTTAAAAAAAAACACACGTTTTTCGTTTCAAAATGTCAAAAATTTTCAAATATCAAAAGTTATAATTTCCCTCGTTCATTTCCCTCCGGTTGCATGGTTTGTCCAAGAAGGAGGGAGGATGTGGCCATACTGTCGCCAGTTTTGAGGAAGGATGCAACCATACTATTGCAGGTTTGGAGGATGGATGGGGGAGATTTGTGCCCCAAGCCCTTCTCATGGATCTGGAGCCTGGCACCATGGATAGTTCGAGGATATCTGCATTGCTCTCAACTCCATAACTCCAAAAACAAGTACTATTATTCTTCAATATAACAAGAATTTTGCAGGTTGGCGTTTTAGCTTTTTTCAAGATCTTGTCTCATGGGTCTGCTTGTAATTTTTTCTATTGGGACTACCTTTGGTGGTACATTTGGAGCATTAATAAAATGAAAATATGTGGATTTTTGGATTCTATACCCATTTTGGTTATTAGGGTCTTGGAAGGCTTTTCTGTATGCAACCCATTACCAACCCGATCTAATGAAACAAATGCATAGTGGCCTCTGTGGGAGCTTATAAGCCTGATCCAGGTGTCTTTTCCTTGGATCTGCCTCTCCAGGGAAACAATACCCAACTGCGATCTCGATCCAGTTTCCCAGACAGTGTATTTTATCTCTTAGGTTTGAACAGAACTAGCGTCACAAGCCATTGTTCTTGTACTATATTTTATCGTAGTATAAATACCATGAAAACCTAGTCCCATTCCCTTCCATTCTGTCCATATCCTAATTCCCTTCCCTGCACACAAATTTATTTTCTCCTTTCCTCGTATATTGAATCCAAAATTCCACAGAGAAATGTGTCTCCAGATCGATCCCCACAGCAGATATTGTAGCTCCAACCAGACATACTACCGCAAGAGAAAACTAGTAGATTTTCCCTAAGACAAATACCTGTATCTCTCCACTTAGGTCTCCTTCGCCACAATGGCCCAATAGCCCTCATCAAGTCTGCCACTGGGGAAACCACCACATTCCTCCGACTATGGAAGAGCATGAAGTCACTCTCCATTGGTTTAAAAATCCTCCTCTCACCAAATTGAATCCATTTTCCCATAATTTGCATGACTATCTTGTCCATTGGAGCCATCATTATGACCATCAATCCTCTAAAACATCCTTCAGTGAGGTATAATGATATTACTCTAAGGACGACTCTGGCTTTATTATACTTAATGAAGGAAAATTTCCAGATTTCTGTAAAGGAATTATACCCAAGAAGATAGAGAAATTCTTCAAGAACTATTATGTTAAGCTACACTTTGGTTAATGGTATATGAAATGTGAAAAAATTCCAACTTTTTGATTAAATGATAATTCTAGGATATGTTTGTAATTATTTTCAAACACTAGACTGAATCAAATGGAAAATATGGTTTATAATATGCAATAATATATTCCAGATAATCTTAAATTGACACATGACTTTATGTGAAAGATAACTCTAGTGAACATGAAGCTTAAGGTAAATCACAATTTGATCTTTAGTATGCAAACCTTGAAAATAAATTCCAATTAGGATTATGAATAGACAAGTGTAAAGTGTGGCTAGGATTATGTGAAATACTTGTTCAAAATTGCTTCATTGGGACAGAGGCCTCTCTCTAACATATTTTTTATCAACTAGTCTGCCTCAAGGAGTCTGCTTGATTTGCATAATCCTGCAATTAAGGCACTATAAGTATCTACAGTAGGTTGACAATTCTTCTCCATCATTTTTCAAGAAGCTTAAATGCAAGAACACTGTTTATTTCGAGTGGCATTCCATCCAGGTCATGAATTTTATCCAAGTTATCAGGATCTGAACTACCTACTGCATCTTCATTAGGAATCAAGTGTTCTTTTTGTATTTTGTTTTCTTGAACTATACCATTCATAAGCTCACAATAAGTTCGATAATTAGGTTTGGATCCTAGATTCAGGAGAGTAAGATGAGGTTATAAAAGAGCGCGAAACTTCATGCTATTGACTATAGTCCTTCAAAGCTAAAGATCTACCTCAAAATATTCTTATAATTCTAAATTCCAACTAACATCAATCTCCCTAAAATTATACAAAAGTTCTCTGTCACCTTTGAAGCTATCTTATATGGATGTTTAAATTTGCAAATTCAAATCTTCCTTGTATTGGCCTTAAAAACTCACCAAGTTTTCCCGAAAAATTATAATTATGTTTCTCTGGCCCATGACCATTCCAAAATACACCAGTTTGAATAACATCGATTCCTCCATCTTTGTACTTTACCATGAAATATAGACACGTCTCTGAGATGCTTTGGAGGTAATAGATGGATCCAAAAATTAAGAACAGAAACTGTCCATTGATGAGCAAAGCTCTCCTTTCCTAATGTACCGTTTATGATTTGGTATTTAAGCTTCCATGGTATTACTTTAGTCTATTCCACCTTATATGGAGAATGGTGACTAGATATTCTATAGATATTTCAAACTGATTCCTTCTAGAGCTGGTCATCTCACCATTACATAAACCTTGCCTTGCACTGCTCCTTAGATTTTGTAGATATTAATGACACAAATCTGCCTTTTGGGCTAAAGTAGAGGGCAAAGTGTTCATCATAATACTAGTGTAGTATTCACCTAAAATTTTGTACACATAATGCCAATATTTGAGCATCCTCGAGAGACATCAACTTTATCCTCCCAATGTTCTACAGGTTGGAACTAGCTCTATTTTTTCTGAATTATTGTCGAGGAATAAACCCAAGATAAGCTTGTGTAAAGGTTTTGCATTGAGAGAGGAAGAAACTGAGTACTATTTAGTTGAAAAAATGTAGAATTTCCAATGGGAGGGCCCTCATTTTTCAATTTACAATTTTTTGAAAGTCGCTCTTGTGTGAAGAAATCATTGTCTATTTTAAAATGTAGGCTAAATTCATAGTGATGAAAACAAGCCTTTATGGGATTTAGTATAACTCCATCACTGAGTCATCTTGTTCAAAATGAGGGAGTGTATCATCTAAGATCAGGTTCAAAAATTTTATAATGATGTTTTTTACTGGAATGAACCCTCTGATTAAGGCCTAAGTAAACAATCTCTGTAGAAAATTTGGTTTCTCCATGCCAACAGCTTATCTGTTTGCTTGCTTTATTTATATGAAAGTGACTTCCCATGAGCATTTTAAAATGAACCACCTTTATGGGAAATCACCGAGCCTGCAAGTCTAGTTTTCTTTTGTTGTTGCAATCTATGTCATTTGAAGCAAAGTTTAATTTTTTTTTACACAGACTCTTGATTCTCTTTTTGCAAACATGAAGGAGCAAAGGATGAGGGCACAACAGGCTCAGATAGGTGGGAGACAAACAAACTATCCCATTCAACAAAGAAAATTTGGAGGTTGGCAAAGGAACTTTTTTGGTTACCAAAGAAATTTCACGGGATGCCAGAGATCAAATTAATATAGAAGTGTCATGATGCATCAACTGCCTGTACTAATTACATCCTTTTCGAATGAAGTAGATACTGAGTTGGTTGCAAGGTGATCCTGATTCATGGTGGAGCATAAGCTAGCAAAAGATAAGAAGGTGATGTGTTAAGTAGCACAAAATGATAGCTGCGAAGTTGCAGGCCTTCCAAGATTAAGCACATGGTATTTTGAGATTTTGGTTGTTCACAAGTCCATTTGTTTTCCAGGTATTTTCTAGACAGATATTTTTTGATAAAAATATTCTTCAGTGAAGAAAGGTATTTGGTCAAAACCTTGTGTCAGTTTTTGTATTATGGAGCTGGCTAGTAAAGCATTCATTACGGGAAACTTAAACTTGCACCAACAAATTGTTGGTGATTTATATACTATCATTGTTTAATGTTATACAAAGGATCAATACAAAACTGTAGGTTGAAATTCAGACTATCAAATGTGTTATGGTATGTTGACATTAGGGTCTCTATACTCGTTATATACTTCGGTAAAGGCTTCAGCAATTGAATTCATGACATTCCTTTAGGAAAACACAGGTTCAAATTATTTATGTGTTGACTTTTCCGTTTAAGAGTGATTTTAAAACCAGTGAAAAATCCAAATCCATGGTTGATGCAAGACTGTTGTGGGTATGTTTTAAGAATATTTGGTTACGGTTGTGCATATCACATTTCTTGCTTTGAATTCTCATTATTACTTCATTTTACAAAGATGCCCATTGATTGCTAATGGGATGATGGATCAATTACTAGTCTTCTATATATTATAAATGACATCTATTATGTATAATTGAGAAATTTCCTGTCCAGTTTAAAGAGGATATTTTGCATTGATATATGATATCTTTTTTTTCGGGGGGGCGGGGGGGAAGGGGGGCGCGAGACATTAAACAAAATCTGTATGCCATATGGACATTTTAAACAAAAATTTTCTCTTTTCATTACCCACACCAAAAGCTTTGTCAATGTGGAGGTTATTGAGAAATGTAGCTTGAGCAGGAACTCCTGGCACAGGTTTAGTGTGAACGTGTGGGAAGTGGTTTGAGACATTTCATTGGTGATAAAATTGGAAAGGTGGTCACTAATTCCATCTTGTGATTTCACTTGAAAAATAAAAATAAAAATGACTGTCTAATGTTTTGAAGTTAGCTTAGTCTTAAGAGTCTAAATGAAATGTTCTAGAAGTTCCATAACATTAGTGACTTAAAATCTTAGATTGGGATTTAATCTTAGCCATACATCTCAAGAATGAGATAGGTGGCAAGCTAGGATCGAGGAGATTAGTTATCTTCTCTCAAAGAAAAAAGAGGACAAGATAGGAACAGTCAATCTCATAGGAGAAAAGAACAAGAGAACTGGAGGAAGGAAGAGTGCATTCAAGGACAAGAAGAGCATATTGCTAAAGAGACTACTTATCGGCATGCCCTACAGGTCGTACCATTGTTGTAGACATATTTTCTTCATGCACAGGCCATGCACCTTTAGATATGGTCATACACTGTCTTGCTGGAGTGTGCTTTAGTGTTGAGAGGAGAGGACAAGAGATTTTATGTCCAAAGGTAGCAGAAACAGAGCAGGCCATATTGTTGTATTTGTACCCTCTTTTACACAGGCTGTACACTACTGTTTGAGATGATTTTATTGACTGCACAACTATTTGTTCAAGCAGGCTGCAGAGGCCACCTTGTAAGCTTTGATTAAATGATAAAAAGCTGATTAATAGGAAAAATCACTATGTATGTATTTTATTTCATCCACTGTTCATTTCTCAGCTGTTGTGTGATTGATGCAATGTTCAACAATTTGATTTTCTACCTTTAAATAAATTACGTTTTGAGTTATTTAATCAGAGAGCATTAGGACAGAAATCACCTAGGTTTGAAAAATTTACAAAGGTTGTCATTGGAGTGCAAGTCACTGAGTTTATGTGAATTTCTCAACCCTCATTCCAGTACTAACATTGCCAGCAGTTTTAGTGTCATGTCCTGTGTGATGTATTTGGTTTATAGTTGTTATAGCTTATGTAGTTAATGTTACAGGATATCTCTATAATTGTTGATCACTGTGTTGGGATTTTTCTTCACATTAATACTCATATTCTTCTCCTTTACATATTGCTTGGACTTGGTCATAAATAGTCTTAACACTATTAAGGAAAGCTTATTGTATTGGAAAAGTTCGATATACTCTTTTCTTTTATAGTTTGGGGATGTAACATAGACATTTAGGTTCACTTTTGCAGTATATTAATTCATTTTTTTTAAATATTTTTAACTTTTCCTAGTAAAAGGGAGAATTGTTATAATACTCTTTGTTGATTTGTTTCCACAATTTGTATGTGCATTAAATGGAGACCGAAGTGCAAGAGAACAACAAATTTTCTACCACTTAGGGTCTAACTGTGAAGTTGGAGTGTTTCCCATATTTGAGGCTTAATTTGTTGTACTGATTGTAATTAATGGTTATAATAATCCAAATCCATTACAAGTTTCAGCTTCTAGTATAAAAGTGTCGGGGTTCTTCCAGATTTGATAATGCCCTATATGTTGCACCATATGAAAATGGATGTAAATGCATATCTTACAAATAAAACAAAACATGTTTATTTTTGTAACTTAACTGAGGAGAAACGAATAACATATCATCATTTTATTGCAATTTTGGATGTATAAATATTCGAAGGAAGTAGCAAATCTCTTTATGGAATATATATATTATGAAAAATATGCAATCATCCTGGTTTGCTAGAAATGGATCACAACGCTACACATCCAGATTTTGGAAATATAGAACACAGTGAAAAATTGAAGGTGGTTTCTCAAGTCTTGAAGGTATGGAGGGATCAAGGTCATTGAGTTTTGATTTTTACTCAAACAAAGCAATGTTGTAAATCATTGAAAATTACCTAGTTTCTAAAGGCCAAAATTTTAGGCGAATGGATGGATTAACTCATATTAAAAAACATACAATCTTACAATATTAATTCATTTTTTTAAAAATATTTTTAACTTTTCATCGCTCTTGCGATGCTTCCTAAGCGTCGGTCTTCCGATGTTTTCAATGCACGGCTTGTTTGCCTTTCGTCGCTCTTACGACACTTTCAACCTACGATTTTTTTGCCTTTTTGTCACTCTTGCGACGCTTCCTAAGCATCGGTCTTCCGATGCTTTCAACCTATGCAATTTTTTTCCTTTCGTTGCTCTTGCGACTCTTTCAACCTACGAAATTTTTTGCCTTTCGTCAGTATTGCGACACTTCATATGCGTCGGTATTGTGACACTTCACAAGAATCGGTATTACGACACTTTGCAAGAGTCGGTATTGTGACACTTTTCAAACGTCGGTATTGCGACACTTTGAAAGCGTCAGTATTGCGACATTTTGCAAAACGTTGGAAAAAGTGTCGCAATACTGACGCTTTATTGAAGTGTCGAAATTGCGACGCAATGGCTAACCACATTTTTTCCAGCCTCAAACTATTTCTCTTGCGACGACTGTGTCGGAATAGTGACGAAGTGGTCGTCAGAAATTGGGCCAAATTTACTAGTGCTTGTTTGAGCACAAGGTCAGGTTTCCCTCCAGGATAGTCAATTTCTAGTAGGTGGAATTTGTTCTTAACACAGAGTTTCCTTAATACTTTCATCAGCGACATATACCTGGCGCGTGATCTTGACTAGTGAAAATGGTGCACGGTACCATAGCGTTGACAGAGTAGATAGTGTGAGATTCTACGCTACTCATTGTCCCTGATGTGGATGCTTGGAAAGGGTCGGTCATAGAATAGGTCGTCTTCTGCTTCCATTTTCGTGTTGTAGGGGCAGACTTGTCTCCCTCTTTGGTGGATGGTTGAATTAATGCCGCTTTAACTGCTCTTAGCTTGGGGAGATGCGCACACTTAAACATATGATGAAAGTGTGAGAAAATTCGGCAATAAGTGCATGTGATTTTCTCTTGATTGGAGAGAAGTTTCTGAGGGAGTGAAGAGACTATGCAGAGACTGTTTGCAAGGGGGTTGAGTTCTCTGCATTGGTTGACTTGGTGATCATTTAGATCACATAAGTCACATGTTATCCTAGGCTTTTCCTAGGGTACACGTGGTTGGTGTGCGGCCTTGTCAGGTTGGACACACTATTGCGGTGGTGGGGACATTGAGCTGACAATGTATCTTTTATGCCATTCCCAGAGATCATCCTGTATTTTTTCGACGACATTAATCCTGTCAATAGTGGGACAGATCTGCGAGACATAAGTGCAATGTCACTCGTGATGATTACCCTGACATATCAGGAAAAATATCCATGATATGGGGGTCCCATCGTGCTTGGTGTAAGGCCAGGCGGGGAACCAACGTCGTAACACTGCTAAGTCAGGGCAGTGGACGACTCTATGGTTTATCTTTTTGCATAATGTACATATTGGATGTTGCTGCGAAGTGCCTTTGGGGGTAACTAGGGGTTCCCTAATGGGCCATTCTTCGGCTGACAAGAACATGATAGACCCGCTCGTCTCCTCTGCTTGGGTCATTGAGCTGCTTGTGAACTCGACATCCATATTGTCTTCTTGGGAAAGGTGAATTTTGGCTGAGTGGAGGCTATCAAGGGCTAGCCGGTAGCGTGGTATGTAGTGACAATCTTCCAAAAGGTGATTGTTGGCACATAATGGGCATGTGAACAACGCTGCCTATAGCCCCACGTAGTAAACCCTTTCGATTGGATACCATCTGTGAATGGGTTCCAATGTGGCACAATCTTCGAGGTAGTGGCCGCATTCATCGCATAGCATACAATGTATAATGGGCATTACTAGGGGTCTCTCTAGAAATCTATTCTCCTCTTGTAAGTATAGGATGGTACGTGGCTTGTCATTGATAGACTAGAGGGAGGGATCCTCTTGATATGATCGCTCGACCACGTGTAAGGCATCCCTATATCGTGGGACCTCTAGGAAATGATAGGTGTAGTACCCATAGATGCCACAGAGAGCACATGCGTGATTGGTACACAGTGGTTTGCATGTACTTTTGGTGGTAGGTTCCTTTTTACGGGAACACAGTGTCGAGATGCCTGCTTCGGAGCCAAGGAGTGGTTTTAACTCGTCTAACTTCAGACATATATGGGTAGGGTGTCCTATGACATCACATATAGTGAAAAATGGTGAATCCATCTGCATGGTGGGGGTCACCGCTTTATTTCCTCTCTTTGTGGTTTTCTTGGCCGTGGTAACCGGTTTTGTAATGGGAACTTCCCTTGCGGGGGCGGTTTTGACTGTTTCTTGGGTAGGTTGGGGCTCCTCAGGACTAAAGGCTTTAACCCTATGGCAGTAACGTTGGTGGATCCTATTATATAAGGGGGAATTAGTTACCAAACTGGGAATGCCAATGATACGTTGGGTAACACCAGTGTTGCCAAAACCTGTTGGGAGACAAAGTGAGCTGGAGGGTAGAGAAAAGGGCTTTGGGAGGCGACCTAGGCTAGAGAGGTTTCCATGGATGATGCCTCAGTGTCGTTACTGTTTGAGTCCGTGTCCTAACTAACCTCAGTGCTTGATGTGGACATCATGCACACTGGGGCCCCTGTGGCATCGGGCAATACCTCAGGGATAATGGGAGGATCTCTTAGGAATGACCCTAGGACGGACGACGGTTTGAACTGGCCAGGGCCATATTCTTGATACCGTGAAAGATCATTTGTGGTTGTATCTAAATAGGGTATAATTACATCCGTGTTTGTTAGGGGACGCTTTTCACTATGCATCAGCTGGTCTACCGTAATGATTCGATCCTCGTGGGGGAACATCATGATGCATAAGATGGAGGATGCTATGGCAGACATGGCATACATGTAACTCCACCCAAGGAGTATATTTTAATCCAAGTGAGCGTCCAAGACTTCAATGTCTATGTGTACCATCTTCCCGGTTAAGCAGACCAGTACATTTTGGTAGAGGCCGACAGGAGTCGAGGGACGACCGTTGTATGCTCTGAGCGTGATGACTGAAGGTTTGATTTTCGGGGATCCTAACTTTTGCCTCACATTTTTTGACATGATGCATGTGGATGCACCCTCGTTTATAACACATCGGTGAATAGTGATATTTTTTACTGATACTAGTATCTGGAAGGCGAACATGGAGGGAAGCCTAAGGTGGCTTTGTCTAAGTCAAAAGACATCATGCACATATCGGCAGGGTTGATAGCGCCTAATGCAAAAAGGAGGGCTTTTCGTTGCTTTGGGCACAACTGCAGTACTTCAAATGTGGACATAATAGTGGGTGATTGAGCTAAATCATCCATGATGCTATAATTATGGGCCCTTTGGCATAGTTGCCTACTCGCATATTAGGCCCTTTTACCATTTTTGGTAATATTTCCGTAGGAATATTTCGAATGGTCAAAGGTGCAGTCGGCGCGCTAGTACTAGCCCCTGACGTATTGGTGTCTGGTGGGTGTCATAACTTCGATTTCAAGTTTGGAAAAACATTTCTACTCCAGTCATGTAAATTTCATGGTTTCTTTTTCTAGAATCGTCTGGGTTTTGCTGCTAAGTTTTGACCGTCCCTTGATGGGGGAAAGGTTCTTGCATCACCGCATTTTGGTGGGAAGATCCTCCTTGTCCTCAGTTACTCTGTAGTTTTTTAAGCTCAAGGAGTTCGAGACAGTGGTGAGTATAGTGCCTGTACTCACCACATATTGAACAAGAATGGTTTGTTCATAGAGGTGGCCTTTTTCCTTGCCTTTGGGCATTGCTTGACTCCTGGTTCTGACTCCGGTTGGATTTACCTCCAGCCTGGGATCGTTGTGGGAACTGTTGGTTGCTACCCTGCTGTCTAGGGTTCCCTTTGGGCTTGTTTTTTTTCTTTTTCTTAACCACGTTAGGAGGGTAGTTCTCCTGATCATACTGGTGTGGTTGATTTTGGGATGGTTGCAAAAAGTTCACCTATGCATTATTTTGCGTAGGTGGATTGTGTGCTTAGGACTGAGCATAATGTTGTCCCGTTTTTGTACCTAGCCGTTGGGGGGGAGCTCTTCCGTTAGTATTTCTTCCTACGTACTGGGTCCCCTCAGTCAGAGGATAAGGTCCTCCTTGGTGATACACTTGCGCCCTATTAGTCAAATTTTGCTACGGCATATGATGACTTTGAAATCTGGGTTGAGACATATTCTGGGTAGAACTATGTGTGTAACTGGTATTTTGACTGCTACTACCTAGGTACCCTTGGGTCATTAACCCAATTATTCTGTCTACAGAGTTAGACGTGCATGGAAATTCTTGACAAGATTGTAGGCATGGGGAGCTAGGCAGGATATTGTAGATGTATCCTGACTGAGTATAGATCAGTTCAAGCTGCAAGGCTTTACTGGTTGCGTCCTCTTTAGAAGTGGGGTTGCACTGCGCCACATCCTTTGAAATCTCCGATGTTAGAGTTTTCAAAAATAAATCTAAAAAGACCAGGTCGTCGAGTTTAGCTTTGCATAAACTGCTACGCCGCCTCCATTCATGGAGGTGCTCTGAGATATGGATGGAGGGGGATTGTCTGAAATGAGTTAGTAATTCCATTCTCGAATCATGGTGAATGGGAAACTGAAACTATGTGAGGAATGCGGTAGCAAGGGCGCTAAATGTTCCATGTGAAGCAGGAGGTTTCTCCACATACCATTTTGCAGCTACTCCCGTAAGAGTGCATTGAAATAACCTCAACTGAATAGTATCATCAATGATGCTAGTCGATGAGCACCAGAGCTGAAAGGTCATTATATGATTACCTAGGTCTTCCGCTTGCTTGCCTTCAAAATTTGGTATGTCTGAAGGGAGTTTCATGGGCATGGGAGGCCAATTGGGGTCATGTGCGATGGGGTCATTTGTGAGCTTGGTTAAATCAGGTAGATTCAATGCCGCTAAGAAGGGTGACTGGGAGGTTGACGCCATGGCAACATGTGAAGACACGAATTTCTGGTTAGAATGAGGGTTAATATGTGTCGTACCTTGTTGTGAATTCAGCTGGCTTCCCATATGGGATCCGCTCCTCTGCCCCCAGGGGACGAGGGGGGAGTAGTGTGCAGTGTGATGTTGGGATACTGAATAGGGTTCCGAACTAAGGTTTCTCCAAGAAAGGATGAACCAAAGACTGTGGTAATGTTCCTTCTTTGACACCTAAATGGAGAAATACCTGGAACCCCTCCTGGTAATGGGGGGAGGTCCAAAAGATTGTTGGATCAATGAGGTTCCGTTGGGAATATTTGAGTGTCGAACAGGTTAGGTTTTGGAAAAATTTGAGGGGATCGAGTCTATGATCATGACAAATTTATGGCCAAATACATAAAATAAAGCGAAAATGAAATGAATTTTCCCTTTAACTTAATCTATCTGAACAATCAAGCAAAAAATGGTTTTGTTTGTTTACACGTGATACTAAAAATCCTAGAGGACCTATTACGTCCTCACACACTCAAAAGTAACTGGGCCTTGAGAATATTTCTTGCGAGTGTTGGCACAACGTCTCGTAAGAGCTGGCGATGCCCCTAGTTAGCCAAAGAGAATCCACCAAGGTAAGGGTAGAGGGTATGGCGCTTGCCTCCACCGTCACCTATAGGGTAAAGGATGCCCTAGTTTTTGGCCACTAAGAACCACCATCCCACATGAGCGTTCGAGTCTTGGGATTCTTGGTAGTTAGCTAACAGTACTGAGTATCAGCTGGGTTAGGTTGCCCCAACTGATACCGCACGCACTGCACCTAAGCCTAACCCCCTCTAAATGGGGTCTCTGCCGTGCTCGGGTTTTCTTTTCCATGGGCTAATAGGTGGATTTTAAATCTCCCTAAATACACGACTTCTATGTGAAGTGTGATCAAGGGCTTATTGGATGCCTACCCTCTTGATCCTAACTTAATCTATAAATTCTTTTGTGGCCCCTGTGGGGAGAATTTAGTGAGTTGTTTTAAGTTAGTTTTAGGTGGCTTTCTTTGCTTAGTGGGTGAGCATGTGTGAGCGTATGTTGAACAATCTCATAATTGGAACACATGGATATCATTTTTCCTTTACAAAAGTCCCCTAGTTAAACTATGTGACGTTGTTCCTTGCTCAAATGGAAAACATTCGCGGATAATGGGCCGCTTCCAAATCTTCCTAGTTAATCTATATGAGTAACTAAAGGGAGATGGTGAATCAAAAATGTAGAGCATTCATATGCTTTCCTAGGGTCACCAAATGGTGCAAAGGCAGCAGAGATTACTTTCTCTAATCGGTAATTCAATCCTAGTCCCGTAATTCCCTAAATGCAAAAATTGAATTTCAGTTAAACAATTTCTACACTAGCTTATGCATGTGTGGTCTTGGGCCACTTACTTGGACGAGTTAAAATAATTCTTCATACCAGAATTTGCAAAAAAATAAATTGTTTGAAAATCAAAGGTTAATTCGCCCCCTACTTAAACTATTTGAACACTTTTTGCAAAAAACCAACTTGAATGAAAAATAACTCTATGCCTATAGAAAGCAGCAAAGAATGAGTTCTCAAAAGCTGTGGGTTATCAACACAAGTGTTGGCAGATGCATTAGGGGCTACCCAGCACACTTACAAGTAGAAAAATGCAGAATATGGGGAGAAAAAAATCTTAGTCTGCAATTTTCTCGCACAAAGACTTGACAGGTGTGCCTTCCTGCGTGCAGGTCAGTCCTGAATGCACGCAATGCGCCTCTGTGAGGAAAAACTGCACGCAAAAGTCCTGCAAGTAAAAAGATTCAGAGCTGCCTTCTTTAGTCTGTCACTTCAGTGAGTCTAGGGACTGCAATATGGGTCAGAGGATTTTCTACTCCACTCCAGCATAGACAAAGGGTCTCCTGCAAAAGATGGCACAACCACATAAACTTGGAACACGTCAATGGAGTCGCCAATCCTGTTGTGGTGGATTTGTTGCTCGGTTTTATGAAATAACACCGTCTTAAAGAGTGTGTTATAGTCTTTAAACTATCGGTAACAGGCAGAAAGTGGGGGAGCTCAAAAGCGTAACATTTAATGAAAAACACTATGCCAAAGTACGCTCTGGTTAAACTAAAACTAAAACCCAAATATACAGAAGCTATAAAGAGATTCAAAACTATATTAATGAAAACAATGGCTTGATGGCCTCTTCTTATTAAACGTTTGAAATGGAGAAGAAATTTTACCCACTTGCAAAAGGGACCCTAGGCAAAGGTTCTAGGTCCCAAGGCAAGGATGTTTCCTTCCAAGCTCTGCCTCTGATGCAGTCTCCCTCTCTCTCTCTCCTGTGGTGGAATAAGATGTTGGGTGGCCAACGATCGAGTCCTCTTTAGCTCCAGCTCTCGGTCACACACTGTTGGTGTTTCTTGGGTATCTTTGGCCAGCATAACAATGTGATCACCATTTCTTCATCTCTTGGTGGCTTTATATAGGTGAGTTTCAAATCCTCCTTCCCTCCCTTGGTACATGATGGATAGTGACCGAAGGGAGAGGTATGATTCCATTGTTTGCTCAAATATTCTTTTGTGTGCTCACATAGTGTCTAAAGAGGCGCTGGTGGCTGTCCTTAGGCAGATTTCACATAAGGAGTAACTATCCTTTTCTTGGTGTGGTCCCGGAAAGCGAATTTTTTCCATTTCCAGGAATGCGCGCTTATTGGGCAAAAAGGCGCGCAGAAGGCGCTCTTCTTGAAGGATAAAGCACGCAATTTAGCATTTATGACTAGTTCAAATCTGATTTTCTCAAAACCTTAGAGATTTTAAATACTTCTTGATTCCATAATGTGTTCCTGCCCTGTAAATACTTAGGCTTGAAATTAATTGATGTTGTCTTCTGTTGTACGATTTTCCAGTGTTAACACCCCTCAAAAGCTATACCAAAGTTTTGTTGACTACTTCTATTTGTGGATGGGATGTTCCTCTTCAATTTTGTGTCCATATTCTCCCGTAATGTAGCCCAAAATGGACTAATAAATCAGGTATCCATGTATCAAATGATGCTCTTTGGTATCCGAAAATGCACCCAACCTATTCAAGGAACAAGTTTGTTATTTATTACCCCGTGATGGTATTTTTACAAGGCATGAAACTGCACATTGTTTTGAATGTGTCAACTATCGTGAATAGGTAGTCATGTCCCTTCTAGGTTGTTGTAAACCTCCCACAAATGTAATGGAAGTTATTTTCCAAAGAAAAATGGGTACAAGTAAGGGATGGTATAGACCTAATTTCTTCTTATTGGGCTTGTCAGTACGACAAATTACACATCCTCTAATAAACCTAGCTACATCTTCTTGCATCCTGGGAAAATACACATACCTATGGAAATTGGAAACTATCTTCCCAACATCAAAATGCATTACAACCTTGGAGGTGTGAGCCTACTTAATCAACTACAATCGCTCACCTTTAAGAACACATAGTGTGTCCAACTTGTAGAGTGAATTGTTGTAGAGATGGTGGTCATATGTGTTATCACCATAGTTCACATGACTCTGGTCCTATAGCTATTCATACACCTCCCTGGAGTCCTCATACTTTGTATATGCCTCTCTATATGCATCATGGGTGAAAGGATTCATGTCCATTAGAGTTCCCAAAGCTATGATTTTTTATGTGTGTGTCCTTTAAAGCATGTCAACCAACTTGTTTACAATTTCCTTATTATAGTTTATAACTAAATGAAAGTGCTATAAAAACCCCATTCACTTGTAATGCATGGTTTATTATAACTTAATATGGGCATGTAGCTATTGTATTGGTTGGTGATATGTGTGGATGAGTTTCTTATTTTCCATTAGATAGTGTTTCTACTTTTTGACAACTTGCATTAAGGAGCAAACCTCCTTGTCATAGGAAGGTAGTTTAAAACCACCCCATGGAACACTTTAGAATTGTAGCATACAAGCCTTCCTATACCTTGCATCAAGACCACTCCCACAACATACCCACCTGCATCCATCTCTAGTTTGAAGGGTTTCTACAAGTTTGGTAATGCAAGAACTAATGCTTGATTGATTTTCTTATTGAACTCTTTAAAGCCCTTATGTTGACCCTTCTCCCACTGGAAACTCTTGTCACTTTTTTTTATGACATGGGTTGGTGTGGCTGCTACTAAAAATGAAGCTATGAATTTTCTCAATTATTGTGATGCTCGAAAAAAATGATAACTTATAAAAAATTCATAGGTATTAACCACTTCTTGATGACATCCATATTTGCAAGATATATCTTAAGCTCCCCTCCACCAATAACATAGCCTAAATACACCAAATATTTTTGTGCAAAATCAAATTTCTTGATATTTTTTAATAGTTGGTGCTTCCTCAAAGTCTCTAACACTTGCATTTAGCGTGATATGTGCTCCTCCCAAGTAGCATTCTAAAATAGTATATCATCCAAATAAATAATAATAAATGAATCTAGAAAAGGGTGAAATACATCATTCATTAATCTCATGAATGTCATTAGTGCATTTCATATAATAAATGGCATGAATTACTAACCGCTCATGCAAACCTTGTTTGGTTTTTAAGGTAGTCTTCCATGTATCTTCTTCTCTGACTCAAACTCGATGATATCTTGATTTTAAATCCATCTTGGTGAAGTATTTTTCTTGCTGAAATTGGTCCTACAAATCATCAATCTTGGGCCAGGGGTACTTGTTCCTGTGCGTAATTTTGTTTAACACCAAGTAATCAATGCACATTCACCAAGTCCCATCCTTTTTTGGCACAATTATGATGAGTGACCCACATTATAAGGTACTTGTTCAATTAAAACCTTGATTTAGAAATTTCCACAACCACTTTCTCTCCTTGGTTAATTCTAGAATGGACTTGCTATACAACTCGATGTTTGGAAATGGAGAGTTTGGAAATATTTAGATCTCGTACTACACTCCCCTTTTAGGTGGTATCCCTTTAGGCTCTTGGAACTCTCTCACGTATGCCTGTAGAAACTCTTCCAATTATTGTCTTTGTTCCTTAGTGCACCCCTCTAGGGATGAATTTACTCTCATTGATTCTTCTATACATCAATTTTATCTTAAGAATAATGAAACATAATTCCTTCCAGAAGTGATCAATTTCTTAGATTTCTTAGCACTAACCAGTGGAATATTTTACATTCCCTTTTGTGTGTTGATGATGAAGGACTTTATATCCTTGATGAGGTGGTACTAGTTAGCTCATCACATGAATATTACATCCCAAATGCACATATAGGGACTCCCAAACAAAAATCCACATATATCAAGTGGAACTACATCCAATTTTATGTCATCAATTAAATTGGCATTGATAGAAAATTTAATTTTACACTGTTTGGTTACCTTGATCTATGCCTCCTTTTTGACCCATCCCAAAGGACACATACTAGGATTATATCTAACCTTGAATCCCAATTTTTTTTCCAACTATTTTGTAATGAGATTTTCCTATAGACAATATTCTCATTCACATTAGAGGTACTCTCCTCCTAGTTTCTCAAATTTGTGGTTATGATATTTTTCTTCTTTATATCCTTCTTAGGGTTCTTTGAGTTGAGTTTTGAATGAAATTTATAACACATATCCTCTTTTTGATCATCAATATTACAATGGTTGCTAGGATATTTTCACTGGTGTTTTTTGGTTACTATATTATTTGTAACACCCTCATCCCACATCTACCTAAGTAATCGTCCAACTAGGGTAAATATGCAAAAAGAGGCCACTATAATGGAATTCTACCTCCTAGGTGACCTTATGGAAGTGGAATCAATGGAAAAACATCAAAAATACCTTCCACATTAGCAAAAAAACTCCTAGGTCCCATCTCAACCAGTCAAGTAACCATCCCCTGGGTCCCACTAATTTGTATACCATTAAACCCCCGGAGGCTCCCTTGATATGGCCAAAGGTGCATCTAAGAGGATCTAGACGCTCCCATAGCATGGGCATGCATGCATCCTAGGAAGTTTTTTCCTCATACATGTGCCTTTGTCCACAAGTTTTGTGCCACTTTTTCAGGCCCAAAGCCTAGGTCACTGCCCAAAAATCAATGACAAGTTTAAAAATGAATTTACATAGCAAGACAATGATATATTTGCAAAAAAATTGACAAAGTATAGACTAGACCCCTACTAACCACAACAAACATTTCATCAAACATGTCACAAATAAGTAATCTACATGTTTCAACAACAGATCTAAGCATGGGGATCTCATACTTATATCAGAATTGCTAAGAGCCATTGTTACCTTACATCATTAGTTGCATTATCATCTATTAAGTCATAGATAAATTGTTCATTCATTTACAAATCAAAACATGAGGAGTGTTGGGAAATCCTAGGAGTTGGTAGTTAATCGATTTCCCTTATTATGACATTAAATTGTGTTGTTTTAGTTATTATTATTAGTTCTTTCGATTTATCTTTTATTATAATAAAGAATAATGCCAAGCAACAAATACAAGAGTACGCACGATGTAGGCACATTTCTAGGATAAAACCCCACTATTTGGGGAAAACATGGTCAAAATCCTTCCTTTAGTATATTCAATATGAGATAACCAAGACCCTTACAACATAGACTCGAGGCTACCTCCATCCATAAAGTCAACCATGTCATGCCCTTCTTCATTTGAGAAGTAGCTTATTCTTCAATTACTTCCTTCCAATAATGAGATGCTTTAGTCCTGTGATCCGAAATTTTGTGACAACTGAACTTCTTTGCATCACTGTAATATACCAAGACTGTGGAGAATCATCACTGTAGTATCACCGAGATTCCTCGCTCCTCGTTGCAGTAGTCTGAACTGTAGTAGCACAAATATTTGTCACTACAGTAGCACAATACCCTTATCCACTGTGATTTATGAACTCATTTGTAACTAACCCAAGTTCTTTGTGGTCATTATAATAGCATTTATATAACAAAAGGTATGCCGAAAGTGTCACTGTGTTTTGTCTTTGAAATCTGAGCTCCTTCACCGAACCCTTCTAATTCTGAAACTATGTCCAAGATTATCTCTTGAGATCGCCAAAATTAAATTATGAAATGGGAGCTTATGTTTTGTGCTTTTGGTCTAAGGGTGCACTCCTATTTATAGTAGTTTCCCTCTTGTAATGAGTTGACATGAAAGTGTGAACTGTTTTCTCATTATTATGAGCTGACCTTCATTTGTGTAGGCCGACGTGTGATCTCCTTATGTAATTTTACTTGATGGAGATCCTTTTAATAGCAAGGAGACTTCGATGGATGGAGGAGTCTTCACAAATTTATTTTTACAATAACCTAAATCCTACAATGGAGGCTTGACCTATACATTTTACCCAAAAAAGAAACATGTTCTTTAATAAGTCAAATCAAATTAATATTAAAAATTATTTTCACTTTATTTTGACAAATATATTACATTTGACTCAAGTACAATAATGAAGGCCGAACCTAGTTACATTTTCCAACAAGGAGAGGCATACATCATCACTGTCATAATACATTTTTATAACCAACATAATAACAACATAAATATCAAGGATATATTAACCATAAAATCCACATATAAACCGATACATTTAGACATATGATTTCAAGGAAAGAACCTCTTATTAATGAATTCAAAAGCAACTCGGGATGGGACTACCACGTTCCACCCGACCATAGATTGGCTGAGCCAAATGTCTCTTCATTCAATCAGACCTGTGCCATATTCCAATCATGAATGTGGGACTCAAACCAAAAGAACCAACTCGGTCATCCTAAGGCTAAACCACCTCACCCTCATCAATAGAAACCAGGTTGTACCACAATCCATCCCCAATCACTAGGCCAGAAAACAAGCATGAATGTTACCAGATTTCTCCACCTACACCGTGAGGAATTTTCCTATCTCCTAGTCTCTCAAGCTTTACCGCAATCCACACCGGATCACTAGGCCCTAAACCTTGAATCCACCCTCTAGGATTTACCATACATCTCTCCATTCACTAGCAAGGATTCATAGGCCTAATCAAGGGAAACCACCTCTAGGATTTACCGTATATCTTTCCATTAACCATTCAAGGATTCATAGGCACACAATACCTATCTTTAACGCAACCCACAATCTGGTTTAGGGGTCACTAGGCAGTGGCTTTACTGCAATCCACAATCTAGTTCAGGGATAACTAGGCCATGTGTTCTTCCTTTCAAAGATCCACCTCACTCAACTTCAAATCCATCTGGAAATCTAGCTCAACCAAAACATGAGAACCACATCACACCATGGCTATCCAAAAATGGAAAGGCTAGGTTTAAAACACTGTCACACCTAGAAAAACTCATGCCATGAAAACAAATAACCTAGGTTTAATAGTCTAAAATGCATTAGTGCAAGCCTTTCCACTTGTAGGAAACTGGCTAGCATGGAAGATTAGCAAGGGGGAATATGTGAGGTTGTTGGCTAATATATGGGTTAGACATGCAAAATTCTATAGAATGTCAAATGGAATACCAAAATTTTTTCATGAGAGAGAAATATTTTTTATTATCGATGGACAACTTATATTTTGCAATAGGGATATATGAGAGAATATATAGTGGAGCTAAAAGGAAGAATCCTTAATAAAAAAGCATGCGTGAAAAGAGGGGAATAAGCCACATTAGTATTGACTAGAAACCATTCCTTAGGTAAATATACTACTAAGTTATGCTATTGACCAATGTTTTCAATTTAGGTTAAAAATGAGTTGTCCTCGTGGTGGCAACATTTATGGGAAGTTACAACACCAAGGAAGACTAAAACATTCATGTGCATAGCCTTAAGGGATAAGGTAAAAACATGGGAAGTCCTTCGAAAAAGGAATAACCGATGATCTAGGAGGTGTGTACTATGTAAAAAATATAGAGAAGCTATTAATATTTTGTTAGTAAGTTTCCTATACACAAAAACTATATAGATGGAGATGAAAGGATTCATAGGCCACAAGGAGACTTCATTAAGGGATATTCTAGAGAAATGTTAAAAAGAGTGGATTGCGAAAAAGGAGATCAAACTTGTTATATAACTCTTCTTCAACCCAAATGTAACATGGGACCTACTAATGCCATCATGATGAAATCACATGTCTCTATAAAAAAATCCATGTTTTTGAGCACGTATGCTACTTGTCTTGTAAGGTATTACTAGCCACTTCTTGTCTCTTTACAAGGTGTAATGAGTCCCTACTTGTCCCTCTACAAGGTGTGATGATCCAAATTGGATCATTATATTTTCTTTCATTCATCTTGATGCATTTGGAGTGGAAAAAATAGAGGAATCAGCTCACGGGACCGTTTTTACCGGTGGTACCCATTTTGGAAAAATGGGGTCTAAAATTTTTTGGGAGTGTTTTGAGGCATCAAACGACATTTTTTGTGGGCAAAAATTTTCTGATTTGATGTAGCATAATTTTAATACTATTCTACACATATATATCTTTCCAACGATGCAAGAAGCACGTCAATCGAAGTTCGTATGCAAAAGTTATGCCACTCATAAGTTGAACTTCTTGTTTTCACACCTATAGTTCGAGAGGATGTCACATCAACCCCCATTATTCATGGAAAATGGGATATCCATGTGATTATGATGTAAAATACTCTAGAATATTCTATATTTTAAATCTAGTTAAGAGTTGATGTAGTCAAAATTAACCACTAGTGGGCTATCAGGCTTTGTTATAATTAGGCCACTAGGAGGAGGAGGCATTCCATTCTTTCGAGATAATTTTATTCCATAGTTGAGAAAAGATAGACAAAAGAGAATTTGTGCACTGTAGCATTCCATGGGCTAGAGACATTACTTCTTTCTACATGTAGCCATATTTTCCAGACAGAGAAAGAAAGTGAAGCAGCCTCACCTTCCATCCGAGTTTTCTCCCAAAAGGGTTCCTCATAGCATATTTTGTGTCTTATGTGGGCGTGTGAGCTTAATTTTTTGTTCTAGATTTTTTTCGTAATTTCCATTCGCATGCATGCATTAATTACAATCGAATCTACAAATTGAGAATTTTAATAAATTTGTAATAGTGTAAAAGTTTAGTATTCTAATATATTATTATGAGATCCGTTGTGACGAACTCTCCAGTGCAATATCGACGATAGTTTATAGATCATGTGACTACCCTAAAATCTTCTATATTTGAATATTTATGAGGATATTAGCTCGAGATAGGTTGTGCATGATCCATCACAAGTCTTGGAACTTGTGTATGACCCATTTCTCATCAAATTCCAGGCATTGAACCTATCTTTAAACCTCTTCCATCATTCTATAAAGGAAAGAAAATTCAAGGTGTATGGGAGTTTAATTGGATGATAAACCTATGCTGCTAGAATATAGAGAAAGTGAGACATTGTTGCTATTATCTTTAGAAACTAAAGAGAGATGGCTAATGAAGTCCCAAGGAGTTTGGATCCAGAAGATACCTCAACAATTCTTAAGGTAATATTGTGTTGCTATACATTATCTTTATTATCAACATAGATATATGGAATTTCCCCTCTAATGTGTGTAAATTACTATTATTTCTTTCCAAGCATTAGTAGATCTACTTTTACTTGAGAAAGGCAGATTAGATCTAATTTTAACTTATATTATCTTTATACCAAATGGGTTTGATGGAGGTGTCAATATGTAAAGTACCATGGATATTCCACTAGATAGTTCATTACAAAATATTTTTGAAAATAAACCAAATCTATACTATTAAGGGTTAATTCCTTTTTTATTATATATTTGTTATTACTATTTTATTATTTTTGTCTACAATAGATAATATGCGGAAAATGGAGAATAGATAAATGCAATCACTTGCAAACCACAATAAAAACAAAGATATGTTATAGGAGACCCTTATGATATAAAACCTAGCTGCAATGGAAATTATGAAAGTGCAAAGGAAAAGATACTCTCTATGGAGTTTCTTGAGGCCTCTAGCCCATGGGTTGCTACAAAACAAAAACCCCCTCTATTATGCTCTCTCTCTATCCACACTCAACTACTCATCTCTACTATGGAACATAATGCCAACAAATAGAATGGAACCCCTTTTCTTGCTAGTGGTTTAGTTATAACACAACCTGATAGTCAATTAGGGGTTAGGTTTGACCCATTCAACACTTAAACATTAGTTACAATCCAACCCTTCTAGAGTATTCTTCGTAGTGACCACGTGACAAACCCCTTTTTCATGAGTAACAAGGGATAATGTGGCATCCTTTTAAATTATGGTAGTCAGTGACAATTGGTCAACTTCTAGGTGTTGAGTTACGAAATGGGTATGTATTTACTATTAAGTTCATCATCATTTTCCTTGATTCTTATCTTTTTCATATCTTAATGCTCTAATATATTGAGGAATTATGGTAAGAAATGAAGGATTTATTTGCAGTTACGATTTAAATAACTTTTACCCTTATTTATGCAGGAAAGCGGCAAAAGGAACAATTGTTGTTCCCTGAAGTTGGGAAAGCAGAATCTGACAAGCAAAGGAAGGAACACGTCAGTTGCAGACAAGGCTAAGAGAAAACCAGAGGGATCAACATGAAATAGAAAAGATGCCTTAAGTTAGAAATAGGTTGTAAATCCCTCAGGATCAGGAGATCTTGAGGGATATCATTTACCATTTACTCTTTAACCCTTTTTTATTATAAAAGAAAGCGATTGTAGGAAGAAAGGAGGGAATCTCTATTATTTTTCAAGTTGTAAGTTTAATAACAAACTTCGTCATTGGAGAATGCGATTATATTGTAATGCTGCTCAAGTTCGATGATTAATATCTAATTGAAGTTGTTGTTCCCTCGCATTATCTGAAGTAACTTAGCAGTGCTCGTTGGCGGCTAGGGGCTCGGCCTCTTGTGAAGTTAATTGCTTCTTTGTGTTATATTTCTGATTCTTTTAGAGTTTGGTTGGTTTGATAATTCCTTGTTTCAGTGAGTTTATTTTATTAGTTGTTCATTACTTTCTTGTATCGAAGTAGTGTATGTTCTGTTTATAATTTACATCGCTATCATTTGATTTGATTCTTGTTCATTACAGCGTGAATTATCTAGATAGTGCATTGCATTGATTTAATCATCTGTAAGAGTTTGATTATTTATATTTGAATCTCAGAAGTGATATCATTCCTATCTTGGTTGCTTTATAGAGATTTAGTATAGTTTAGATTGAATCAACTAAGTAGAGGTGAGTTATTGTTACTGTGCTCTCAGCTGATAATGTTGATACTTGAATTGTTGTTAGATTTGAATTCAGTAGAGGATTGAGCTTTGATATTTTCTTTAATAATTTCAATTGGAGTTTATTAGATGCTTCCATTTATTCTTATGTCAAGATCTATACTACAATTTAGGAAACATTACTCTTTGAATTAATAGCATCCACATACTGTGTACACTCTTGAAATAAGAGGACTTGCCCAGATTGATGATTAATGTGGGATAATTAGGAGTTTTAAAAGGCACCTTTTATCAGCCAAAATTTTGGCATCGTTGCTGGGGAGAGTGTAGCCATTTACAAAGAGTGATGTATATCTGATAATTGTTGTTGAGGAAGAATTGGGTATTGAAAACGGAAGGTAAGAACCTACGTAACGAGTGAGTAAAGTGCTTGCTCCTCTGCCTGCTTTTCAGCACAATTAAAGAAAAGTGAAGTAGGCGTTTGATGCTTGTCTGTTGAGAGAAAACTGGGTATTAAAAATGGAAGGTAAGAACCTGCGTACGGAGCAAGTAAAATTCCTACTCCCCCACCCACTTTCCAGCATAATTGTTAGGAACTTAAGGTAGAAATAAACATTTGAATTTTTTTTTCATGAATGACTAAGAAACCCGACAAGGAAAAAATTCTTCCTCCTAAACCCGAAAATCTAAGGGACCAGTGACCCTTGGATGATCAACTTTTATTGACGAAATATTAAGAAAAGTTGAGTCTCAGACATCAGTAGGACCCCAAATTAGTGCTACCAAACATTCTATTGACTTCCTTCAAACTGCAGAATCACCATCTGTAGCTAACACTGAGATTCATAGTAAAACCGAAGGGGATGAGCAGAGTTTTCAAGATACTGATAGCGTACAAGCCTACCCTTCACAAGAAGGAAATTATTGCAACCTCCATGAAGGAGAAGGAGAAACAGGTAAGCCTGAAATCGAATTACCAAAACCGAGATCTCCTGAAATAGTGACTGAGCAGAGGATATCCAGTCTTCCAGATCAAGGTAGTGCTATTAAAATTTTTCCAGCCTTCGTGGGTATCCTAGGAAAAACTCTCCAGCTCCAGAGATCCCTGAAGGATATTGGCATATTTTTGACCAAATGGCTCATAACCAGCGAACTCAAACTTCTACATTGCAGTACCCTATCGTTGACACAATTGTCAATGCTCCCATGAAGACCATCCCATTACAGAACATTCCTACCTTTCATGGGCTAACTTCAGAAGATCTCGATGCATTTGTTTTTGAATTTTTTGTCTTATGCAGGGGCTATGATAACACTACCGACCCCCAAAAACTGAAGCTATTCCCCTCTACTTTGAAGGGAGCAGCTCTGTGTTGGTTCATGGGACTTGGTGGAGGCACCATCAATGATTGGGACCAAATGAAAACATCTTTCCTTAAAAAATACCAAGATTATTGCCAAACTACATAACTAAAAGATGAAATATTTAAAATGGTAGCCAAGCCTAGCGAGACTTTGGAAGAATATGTAGAACGTTTCCAATATAATCTACAAATATCTCCTTATACAAATTTGCCTGATAATGTTCTAAAAACCACGCTGATTAGAGGAATGAAAGACCAATGGGCACAGACACTAAATATAATGGGTAAAGGTGATATTTATCAAGAAAATTATAATGATATTGTATATTTGTGCATCAAATGTTCCAGGGGAAGTTCAAGGCTGAAACCAGTCAGACATGATGTAAACCTCAGAGACAGCAAAGCTTCAGGAGAAAGCCTCACACGAAGTGGAATCAAAAATCTGTTAGAGGATTTCAAGACTGATATCCTGGGGACCCTCACAACACAATTGGATGTCATGCAAGCTAAGCAAAATTAGGCTATAGCAGAACAAAACTTGGCTATTTTCTGCCCCCGTTGCAAACAAAAGCATAGTCATAAAGAATGCCCTCTAGATGTGATATGAACATGTGCCATATGCACTAAAGAGCATGCCACGAAAAGCTGCCCATCACTCCCAAGATTAAAGGCAGTCTTCAAGGAAGCGGAAGAAGAAGTAGAACCATTATATCTATTGAACCAGCATCGCTAATGGAAAGCACGTCAGACAGGTATGCCTACCGATCCATCTTTGTTTTCTCCTTCATTGCAATATAATTCTCAGCAATATTCAGGGGAAACATGGCAGAATCAACCATATTTTTTGCAACCTCAAGAATTTTTTATGCCACCATAGCCCAATTAGTCAAATCCAAATAACAATAGTTGGCCAAATTTCCCTTACCCACCACCATTCTGGCAGAACAACCCCTATTCTTCCCAATGGTCCCCTTCCACTTCACAAAATCAGAACTGGCAATCAAATTGGCAAAGAGCTACAAACCAGCCTATGGGAATAGTCCCTCTGCCTCAACCAAATTTACCAGCACCTTACACATTGCAGAAGAACCCTCAATCCAATCTATGACCACAGCTCCCAGACCAGCCCAACTCAAATCCCAACAATAGAATAGTCCAATCCATACAAATTATGGAAGGACCGGAGCCAGAAACTAAGTTGAGGGAGTGTAATGAACTCAAATTAAGGTCTGGATGGATATTTGAATCAGAGGGGGATAAAAATATACAATTAGAAGATCCGTTACCTATAGAAAAAACACCTCAAGTGGGGAATACGGTTAAACAGAAAATCCACAATCAAACTATTACCTCTTCTCCACCATTACCCGAGAGATTGATTATACCCCGCTCAATAGAACATCTTGATTTTGATCTTTTGGGAGAATTAAAAAATTTGTGCATAAAAATACCTCTCCTCCGGGCTATTCAGGACATTCCAATTTATGCAAAGACTATTAAGGAATTGTGTACGAAAAATCCGAAGAGGAAAATAAAAACAACCCCAACTGTCCATGTACTCGGAACTTTGTCTGATTTATTACCAGGCAGAGAAACACCGGTGAAATATGAGGACCCAGGAAACCCTATAGTCACGGTAAACATAAATGGATTTTCCTTCCCCAATGCATTAGTTGATTTAGGAGCAGCCACTAATATTCTCACAACAACAACCTGTCAAAAACTTGGCATTACAGCCTTGGATCCAACCACGACCTTTCTAGAATTGGTTGACCGATCGGTTTTCAAACCAGAAAGGAAATTACAGGATGTAATGGTGTCTGTATATTCTTGGGAATACCTAGCAGATTTCTTGATCATCAATCCTAGAAACTGGATAGATGGACATTCTTTAATATTAGGAAGGCCTTGGCTAGCGACTGTTGATGCTTATATCAGCTATCAGATAGGCAGTATGACTATAACCAGGGGGAATGATGTGAAAAATTTAGCTTTATACCCCCCTTCTCATCCAATATTAGCTATTATAAAAACTAGGAAACAACCTGCAACATACTTCACAGAAAATTTTCGGTCACCATTAACTGTGGGAGATGCCCTTGAATTCAAAAACCAAACTAAAGACGATATTATTAATACTTTTATCAATCATCCTGCCACATTATCAAGTTTAAAATGCCACATGATTAAAGCAGTCCTTGATAATGAAATCAAAGAAGATCCCCTCAGAGAAATCAATGACCAATCAATACCAACAGCCACTATTTATAATAGCAAACCTATCGAAATTGAGCCAGGGAAAATCTTGAACATTAACAGTAATATGAGTGATGACCAACAACAAAAAATTACTCAAGTTCTTAGGAAAAATAAAGAGGATTTTGCTTGGGACTACTCAGATATGAAAGGGATTAACCCTCAGCTATGCATGCATCACATCTACACTAAAAGCATGAAAAAACCATTCGACAACCTCTACGTAGATTAAGCCCTCACCTAAAAGACATTGTTAAAGAAGAACTTCAAAAACTGTTAGATGTCAATTTTATCTATCTTATATCTAACAGTAAATGGGTTTCTCCATTAGTTGTGGTTCCCAAAAAGAATGGGAAATGGTGAATATGCATTGACTATAGAGAACTCAACAAGGCAACGCAAAAATACCACTTTCCCCTTCAATTTATTGATCAGGTCCTAGATACACTGGCAGGGAAGAAATTTTTCTCTTTCCTGGATGACTTCAGTGGCTATAACCAAATCCAAATTGCCCCTGAAGACCAGGATAAGACTACCTTTACTTGTTCGTGGGGAACATTCGCCTACAGGGTAATACCTTTTGGATTATGTAACACACCTGCCACATTCCAATGGACCATACTCAGTATTTTCACAGACTTAATAAATGAAGGATTAGAAGTATATATGGATGATTTCACACCCTATGGAGATGACTTTGAGCAAGCATTACAGACATTGGAAAAAGTTTTGGAATGGTGTATTTCTACCAGCCTATGTTTAAGTCACGAAAAGTGCCATATGATAATGACAGAAGGCCTGATCTTGGGTCATTACATTTCAGCAGCTAGAATTTAGGTAGATCCGGAAAAATTACAGGTAATTCTCTTACTAGGTACTCCCTGCACTCAAACAGAGGTACGTAGCCTTTTGGGATTTGCTGGATATTATCATAGACTTATCAAGAATTTTTCACAAATTGCTTCACCATTATATGCCTTAACAGGAAACACTGATTTCATATGGACTGACAAATGTGACACTGCCTTTATAGATCTAAAACAACTAGTATCAACAGCACCAGTTCTACGAGGACCGAACTGGGATACACCATTCCAGATTTCATCAAACGCATCAGACACAGCCATTGGAGCAGTTCTTGGCCAAGAAGAAGAAAAGAAACCCTATGCTATATATTACATTAGCAAAAACTTATCCCTTGCTGAATTGAATTACACTTTAACAGAGAAGGAATTTTTAGCTATTATTTATGCTATTAACAAATTTAGACACTGTATAACGGGATACCCTGTGGTTTTGTATACTGATCACTATGCTATTAAATATTTAGCTAATAAACCTGTTACGAATGGAAGAGTGACACGATGGTTGATCCTTTTGCAGGAATTCGACATAACAATCAAAGATTGACCAGGAAAGGACAATCCAGTAGCAGACTTCCTCTCACGTGTTCCAAATACAGAAAACTTGGCAGCAGTAGAAGACTAGTTCCCTGATGAGCACTTATTTGTTGTAACCATGAAAACATCGTGGTACGCGGATGTCGCGAACTACCTAGTAGTGGGAGAATTACCCAAGAACCTGACGCCCAGTGAAAGAAAAATAATAGTACAACATAGCACTCGATTCTCCTGGATTGGAGGATATCTCTTTAATACAAGAATCGATATGCATATTCAAAGGTGTGTCAGGGAAGATGAAATATTCGACATCTTAAAAGCTTGCCACGATGGGCCTTGCGGTGGAAATTTTGTAGACCATAGGACTGGACATAAAGTCTTATAGATGGTCTATTATTGGTCCACCATTTTTAAGGATGCCAAGAAGTTTGTCCAGGCATGCAACAGTTGCCAAATAATGGGCCACCCTGGACAGTCTAACGAGATGCCCCTGCATCCATATTTATTCATTGAACCTTTTGAACGATGGGCGTTAGATTTCATTGGCCCAATAAACTAATCATCTAATCCAAAGACATATATACTGGTTGCGACATAATATGTGACTAAATGGGTGGAGGCAGAAGCATCACCAAGGGCAATAGAGGACTCAGTAATCCACTTTATTTTACAAATTTTCGTGCGGTATGGTTTTCCTAGAGAAATAATCATGGATGGAGGGCCACAATTTGTAGGCCATGAGATTGTTGCAACATTAAAAAATCATCATATCATGCATAGAATCACATCTCCATACCACCCGCAAGAAAATGGCCGGGTATAAAGTACCAATAAAGTAATCGAGGCAATACTAACAAAGACGGTCACATCTCATAGACATGACTGGGCTACCCGATTGCCAGAAGCCCTGTGGGCATATCGCACGACATAGAGAAATACCACAGGATACTCCCCATATCAGCTAGTGTTTGACAAAGAACCTATCTTCCCAATAGAATTTTAAATTAAGACATTAAGGATAGCTCAAGAAGTAGGCTTGGACTTGAATGAAGCATAGATCAACAGGCTACATAAAATCAATGAATTGGATGAAATCTGGCTATCATCTTTTCAGCATACTGCACTAATCCAACAAAAAAGAGTGAAATGGCATGATGCCCTCATCAAGAAGAAGATATTCCATGAAGGTGATTGGGCACTTTTATATGATTCTAGGTTCTAGGATTTCCCAGGAAAACTCCAAACCAGATGGTTAAGCCCATTGAGATACAAGAGGTGCATGATAATGGCACCCTTACATTAGCCACCATTGATGGGTCTGGCTACTCTTTTAAAGTGAACGGACATCGAGTATGCCTCTATCACAAACCACTTACAAGGGAATCCTTTTGCCAATAGATATGGGAAGATTCCATAATACAAATTCTTGTTGAGGAGGGAAAACCTTCCACAACGCCAGTCCGGTGACGAAATGTACTTTTTTCTTGAAACCTATACATAAATTTTCCTTTCTGTTTGATTGGATTTGCTCGATAATAGATTGTACATTATTTTTTTTCTTTCCTATATTTTTCCTTTGTTGTTACCTATAGGGAACAACTTTTGTTCCCTCTAAGGAACAACAAAGATCTTGTGTATTCTTTCTTGTTGTTCCCTATAGGGAACAACAACTTTTGTGTGCATTTCACTTTGTTGTTCCCTACAGGGAACAACAATTTTCGTGTAAATTTTTTTTTACTGTTCCCTACAGGGAACAACTGCTATTCCCTCTAAGGAACAACAATTTTGGCGTGTACTTTTTCTTACTGTTCCCTACAGGGAACAAATGCTATTCCCTACAGGGAACAACAATTTTTGTGTGTAGCTTGCTTTTTTGTTCCTTACAGGGAACAACTATTGTTCCCTATAAGGAACAACAATTTTTGTGTGTGTTTTCTCTTGCTGTTCCCTATAAGGAACAACACATTTTTTTTGCGTATTTTCTTTTGTTGTTCCCTTTAAGGAAAAACACTTTTTGTGTGGGTTTTTCTTTTGTTATTCCTTTAAAATAACATCACTTTGTGAATATTTTTGAGAACATCCTCTTTCTCTTCCTTGCATCATCATCCCTAGACCACCCCAGTTTCACTCTTTATGATCTTCTTAATGGCATGAAAGGTACAATACGTATTTAAAGACAAAAAATATGGAGGTCTAGTGGAACAACAAAATACTTTGAATATTATCATCTTTAACAAGACTTCTTTGTGATGATCCAAAAAAGAAAAGGACACTGTTATCTATTTCACTTTACTGTCCCCATTTCCATTCTAAATCAAAATGATTGATTATCTGTACCATGCTGGTTCCCCCTTGCCTGTATAACTCTCTCTATATATTATTAATAAGATTATGGGTATATTTTTTATATGTTTTGATATGTCAAACTTCTTATGCCATCCCTAATCTTGAGTGATGAGCCACCCTCTATGTAAAAAAAAAATAAAAAATTTAAATTAAAAATAAATATATATTCACTAACGATTTTATGATTTTTTTTAAACAAATGGAGGATAGGGGGTCTCATCACAATCCAACCTACCATGATCATAAGGAAGCAGCGAATTTTCATTCCCACTATGACCACCACACCAGGGATATGATCCAATGGATGCAATAAAAATCTTTGGAAATAGGAGGTCTCATCACGAGCCAACCTGACCATTTTTTCTACTTCCCAATGAATGGAAATGTGTTCACCTGGTCACCAAGCCAGCAAATTGGTCTCTACTATGGAAATCATAAGACACTTCCCCAATTATACATAGAGGACCATGGTTTCCAAGGGTTAAAAAGCAACTCTGTCAAGGCTATGGACGCCTACAGGCAACAAAAGCTCTGCTGATGGTATTGAAGCTTTATTTTACATCAATAACTATTATAATAACCTCTTCTTATAATATTTTCTATGGAGATATTATGGTCCTAACATACCTTGAACCTTTATGCATGAATATTTTTTTAATCAATCACAACAGTTTAAATGGAATAACGACACTAAAGTATTATTTACTGCACATGCTGTCCCTTTTTCTTTATCATATCACATTAGGTTAGCCTATCATTTAATCATAATTCTCAGTACAAGCCTTGATTTCACCACTCCAATATATTTTATGATCCTATCATTAATAAGCGTACCTTTCCAATACTTTACCCCTGTACTTCGCCGCCAATGCCTTACCCTTTCATTTATTCGGTCATACGCAACCTATTAATTCGAAGGGGGGCAGGGACCTCTAGTGTACTTATGAATGTGCTGTCATTTTTTCATTGGATTTTGCAGAATGATACGACATTTCATGATCACAGAGCATGTGGTATGATAACAGCCCTCAATAACGGTATTTATATTTATAAAGTATCACTTATCATAACCATTTGATGTTCCATCACTCAGCTCTGTTCATTGCTGTGTTTTTTCTGCTACACTTATCGTTTGCAGAATTCCAGCACTATGGGAGGAAGAGCAGTACATAGAGAACCGCTAATACTGGCTGTTTCTAATGCAGCTAGGGAAATTTTAGCTCAAGCCGGGTGGATAACATACTTTACGAGATTTAAACCACCCAACGAGGAAATTTCCATCAAGTTCTTATGAAATATATAGAATGGAAAATATATGGTAAGGAGTAGGCAAATCACTGTGTCAGATGTGATGATAGCGGAGGTATCTGGGTTACCGGCAGAAGGACCTGTGTGGGCTAATAAGCGATTGAAGCTGCAGGATTCTATCGAGGCTTTCAAAGATGAAGGACAAGAGCTGGTCAAAAAGGGCAAAGGCATTCGACCATCTTCTCTTGGAGAACTATGGGGAGAACTAGCAAGAATCATCCAGAACTACATTACATGCAACGGGTGCAAAGACGTGGTAAGGCCGCGTCAATTTAAACTCTTAGTAGTTCTAAAACAAAATTTCTGTATTAATTTACCTGCATTATTAAACTCTTTACTACATGACACCGCTAAGAGGCTAAGACGGTCCCAACACATACAAGCTGTAGTAATCCACCACTACTTGATCGGGCTAATAGTCAGCTATAACCTCACCTAGAAGAAATCAAGCTGGGGTGATATAATATTAGCTCTCGAAGGAGGTTTAGCCCTGCCTACACCTAACCTGGTTCAGAAAAGGAAGAGGACTACCCTTTCAAGGAACATACCTCAAAAGCATAGACGATCCACAAGGTTGAGGTCAAGATTAGGAGTGGCTGAAAATCCTCAAGGTAGTACCAGTCAACCTATAGAATTATCTAGCCTAGTAAGTGAACAAAACTTGCAGCCAGAGTCAGAAGGCGAGGATAACCCTGAATCAGACCATCAGGAAGAAACAAGGCATTTTAGAGATGAACAAAGAAATGAATCGAAACTTCCCTTAACACCGAGCATGAGTACCCAAGGTGATTTTTTGCATGATTTCGAATTGTCCCAGGTCCTGGCCAACATGAATGATTACATGCAGCCTGAAAGCCCACTCAATATTAATTTAGGAGCAACCCAATCTCTTGAGAATGCTGGCGATACCAAAATTCTATCTCCCTTAAAAGATGCAATCCATGAGGCAGAAACTGATGTAGAGGCCATTCAGGAAGCAAAGCACCAATTCAGTGACACACTTTTAGTAGAAAATAGCCAGGTAGGCCTAAGTACAGAAAAAATAGGCCAAGGAGAAGAAGTAGAGACAAATATGCTTCGAGAAGCCGATATTCAATCAGGAGACACGGTCCTCTTAGAAAAGAGCCAGGATGAGTAACTAGGCTCTTTGGCGGTAGAAAATATTAATGAGACTGTCAACAGAATAGTTGCTCCTCCGAAAAAGTATAGAGCCAAATTGAAAAATATTAGGAAAGAACAACAGAAGTTGTGCAAAATAGTAAAAAGGCTCAAAAGAAAAATAAAGGAAATCACAGCGGGAAAGGTCTTAGACAAAACCCTAGAGAGAGAAAACACAACTATACAAACATAATCGCATGAAGGGAGGGCTACAGGGACTCAAGCCGAACCCATACACACTCAACCAGTCATCATTCAAGAAGAAGAACATGCACTTTTTGTAGATATATCTAGTCAAACAAAGGATGTACCCTCTCACAGCATGGCTACTCAGATAGAGGCTTGGACCTCCCATAATAAGGAGACTCAGACATAACACATCCTTTCTCATAGCATCAACACTCGGACAAGCTTACAAGCTAAAGAAATCATGACACACAATGACCCCATTATTCTGAATCTTCAGAAAGAATTAGCACAGGCTCGGATCGCGTTATAACGGCTTAAAAAAGAAATTGTTCCCCATCAAAGATATCAAGCGTTGCAAAAGAAACTTCGGAAATGAATGCGATAGAGAGCGAGAAATTCGACAGATACAGAAAAGAATAAGAGAAAATAGAAAGAATCAAGCTCATAATAGATAGGATCATAGCTCGGAAAAACACCATCTTCTCATTATATACAAACATCTTGGCATGCAGGGCTCCCGCCACACACTATGCCTTTTTTTTGTTATAACGATACTTGCTATTGAAAATTAAAGCCGTGAGAGATAGAAAACCAATTGAATTAAAAATAGTTGAAGATTTTATAAATTGTTGCAAACAGTATGGTTTAAAGGTTCAACGGTTGCTTTGTGAATTTTACCTACACAATTTTGTATTAGCGGATGAGGTGGAAAATAACCCCAGCCCTTTTGTGGGAGATGTTCAATTCTAGGCCTTTATCTCGTTTGCAGTCAATAAACTTAAAGGGTTCAAAGCTCATAACGCCTTCCAACGACAAGAGCATGGGTTGGATATTTGGGTAAGAAGTGAACCCAAGAACCCTTTGCAAATGCTTGCGAACCACAAGAGTCTGATGAAAATAGAAGGGGTGATTAAAATTTTAGGGCCTATTCATAAAGATATTGTACAAAATGGAGTATCATATTTTTTATCCATTCAAGAAAGCTCACTAGCTGCGTCCAAGCTTAGGTGGATGGTCTCTACTAGTAGTGTGCAGGATAGGGAGCCATTTAATTGTAGAAATCTTAAAGTAGTTGTAGCCCATTTTTTCATATATAGAAACCTCATTTTAAGAGAAGGACCCTATTGGTTAGGATGTCGGTTTCGTAGCCCCATCATTTGGTATCCTCCTGAAGGTTACAGGGCCATCTATGAATTGCCTGAAGGAAAGGAAGGGTCTGCTTTTGCACTCTTAGCTCAACATCATGGTTTCAGACCAATTTTTGATGCCCCTTCTCTAGCCTACTCTATAACTGCACTTCATCAAAGTTAATTGCTTTTCATGAGGACATGAAACAGGGTAAGCAGGGGAGTATGTTGAGTTACGAAATGGGTATGTATTTACTGTTAAGTTCATCATTGTTTTCCTTGATTCTTATGTTTTTCATATCTTGATGCGCTAATGTATTGAGGAATTATGGTAAGAAATGAAGGAATTATTTGGAGCTATGATTTAACTAAATTTTACCCTTATTTATGCAGGAAAGAGGCAAAAGGAACGATTTGTTGTTCCCTGACGTTGGGACAGCAAAATCTGACAAGCAAAGGAAGGAACACGTCAGTTGCGGACAAGGATGAGAGCAAATCAGAGGGATCAACGCGAAATAGAAAATATGTCTTAAGTTATAAATAGGTTGTGAATCCCTCGGGATCGGGAGATCCTAAGGGATCGCATTTACCATTTACTCTTTACCCCTTTTTTATTATAAAAGAAAGTGATTGTAGGAAGAAAGGAGGGAATATCTGTTATTTTTCAAGTTGTAAGTTTAATTACAGACTGCGTCATTGGATAACGCGATTATATTGTAATTTTGCTCAAGTTCGATGATCAATATCTAATTGAAGTTGTTGTTCTATCGCATTATCTTAAGTAACTTAGCAGTGCTTGCTGGCGGCTAAGGGCCAGGCCTCTGGTGAAGTTAACTGCTTCTTTGTGTTATATTTTTTATTCTTTTAGAGTTTGGTTGGTTTGATAATTCCTTGTTTGTGTGAGTTTATTTTATTAGTTGTTCATTACTTTCTTGTATCAAAGTAGTGTATGTTCTCTTTATAATTTACATCGCTATCATTTGATTTGAGTCTTGTTCATTATAGCGTGAATTATCTAGATAGTGAATTGCATTTATTTAATCATCTGTAAGAGTTTGATTATTGCTATTTGACTCTCAGAAGTGATATCATTTTTATCTTGGTTGCTTTATAGAGATTTAGTATAGTTTAGATTGAATCAGCTAAGTAGAGGTGAGTTATTGTTACTATGCTCTCGGCTGATAATGCAGATACTTGAATTGTTGTAAGATTTGAATTCAATAGAGGATTGAGCTTTGATATTTCCTTTAATAATTGCAATTGGAGTTTATTAGATGCTTCCATTTATTCTTATGTCAATATCTATACTACAATTTATGAAACATTACTCTCTGAATTAATAGCAGCCACGTACTGTGTACACTCTTGAAATAAGAGGACTTTCCTAGATTTATGATTAATGTGGGATAATTAGGAGTTTTAAAAGGCACCTTTTATCAGCCAACACTAGGATGCATAAATTTTACATCAAACTTTAATTAATGTGATTCTTGTGCCATTGTAAAGGTAGTCAACTGTTTAATAACGTTGCAAGGTTCAACAATAAAGTAGGAAATTTTTACCCCCAAAACTATTTTTAAGGCCTCAATTTGGCCACAAATTTTTTCAGACCCCAAATCTGAAACCGAGTCCTACTGATAAATTTTTTTATGTAAGTTTATTCCTTTACTTTTACACTTTGAAAGAATTGGGATAGATAAAAAATAGTATATTTATCTAATCTAAATCATATTTCCCCATTTTGGGAGGCTTTTGGCTCATAAAAGTTTTTACTGAAGGAGGCGAGCAAATTTTTTCTCGACCTTCTCTCTAGAGAAACATTTATCCTTTCCTTGAAGCTATCCTTCCAATCTAGACTAACAAAGGTCTTGATACCCTTGTATTTTATTGTTGGACCCCTTTTGCAAGACTATATATTTTGTTAGCCCTACCTAAGCATCTGGTTCTAAATCCTCTTTGAAATTTAGAACCTGCTTCTCCTCCTAATCCAACATGGAAGGTTCATAAAGTTTCAAATTTTCCAGATTCACCATTAGGTAAATGCACATATATGGGATAAGATTAGGCATCATCTCCCACTTTTTCCATATATTGGAAGGACTGTATTGTAGAGCTTTTATTTTATTACTAGGACCTTATATCCTCTTATTTTTCAACTGTAACCATACTCTATCTCTTTCTTTTAATGACCTATCTATCTCGTGTTTATCATTCCTGGACTTGTATTTTTTTTGTGACTTTTTCAGTTCCTCTTGTACTTATAATGGATTGACCTAATATTATCAAAACATTTTCTACTCTTAAAGCATCCTCTATGAGATCCTCACTCACTCCTCCTTGCTATCCATACACTAAATCCCAAAATGAAGCTCAAAAATATCCTCAACAAGTCTCACATGGTGACTTACCAATTGAAGTGTGCACTACTCTATTGTAGGATTCCTACGTGTAGGCCAAATTTTCATCATAGGTCCTTGAATGCTTTTGATTATAGCCCCTCAAAAGTTATACCAAAGTTTTATTTAATAATTTTATTTTCCCATCTATTTGCGGATGGGATGTTCCTCTTCAATTTTGTGTCCATCTTCTCCCGTAATGTATTCCAAAATGAACTAAGAAATCGGGTATCCCTGTATGAAATGACGCTCTTTGGTATCCCAAAATGCACCCAGACCTGTTCAAAGAAAAGTTTTGTTATTTCTTTCCCCCCAATGGTATTTTTACAAGGCATGAAAATGCACATTGTTTTGAATGTGCCAACTACCGTTAATAGGTTGTCATGTCCCTTCTCGGTTGTTGGTAAACCTCCCACAAATGTAATGGAAATTATTTTCCAAATAAAAATGGGTACAATTAAGGGATGGTATAGACCTCATTTCTTGTTATTGGGCTTGTCAGTACAACAAATTATACATCCTATAATAAACCTAGCTACATCTTCCTGCATCCTAGGAAAATACACATACCTATGCAAATTGGAAACTATCTTCCCAACACCAAAATGCATTACAACCTTGGAGGTGTGAACCTCCTTTATCAACTACAATCACTCACCTTTAAGAACATATAACATGTCCAACTTGTAGAGTGACTTGTTTTAGAGATGGTTGTCAATTGTTTTGTCACCATAATTCACATGACTCTGGTTCTGTAGCTATTGATACACCTCCCCGAAGTCCCCATACTTTGTATATGCCTCTCTATATGCATCATGGGTGAAATGATCCATGTGAATTAGAGTTCCCAAAGCTATGCTTTTTTATGTGTGTGTTCTTGAAAGCATGCCATCCAACTTGTTTACAATGTCCTTATTGAATTTTATAACTATATGAAAGTGTTATAAAAACCCCATCCACTTGTAATGCATGGTATGTTGTAACTTACTCTAGGCCTGCAGTTATTGTATTGATTGGTGATCTATGTGGATGAGTTTCTTCTTTTCCATTAGATAGCATTTCTATTTTTTGACAACTTGCATTAAGGCACAAACCCCTTGTCATAGGTAAGGTATTTGAAAACCACCCCATGAAACATTTTAGAATGGTAGCATACAAGCCTTCCTCGACCTTACATCAAGACCACTCCCACAACATACCCACCCGCATCCATCTCCACTTTTAAGGGTTGCTACAAGTTTGGTAATGCAAAAACCGATGTTTGATTGATTTTCTTATTCAACTCTTTAAACCCCTTATGTTGACCCTTCCCCCATTGGAAACTCTTGCCAATTTTTGTTATGACATGGGTTGGTGTGGTTGCTGCTAAAAATGAAGCTATGAATTTTCTCAATTATTGTGATGCTCCAAAAAAATCCTAACTTTAACCACTTCTTAATGACATCCATATTTGCAAGATATATCAAGCTCCCCTCCACCAATCACATAGCCTAAATACACCAAATATTTCTGTGCAAAATCACATTCCTTGACATTTTTTAATAGTTGGTGCTTCCTCAAAGTCTCTAACACTTGGATTTAGTGTGATATGTGCTCCTACCAAGTAGCATTCTAAACTAGCATATCATCCAAATAAATAATAATAAATGAATCTAGAAAAGGGTGAAATACTTCATTCATTGGTATCATGAATGTAATTGGTGCATTGCATATGCTAAATGGCATGACTTAGTAACCACTCATACAAATATTTTTTGTTTTTGAAGGTATTCTTCCAGGTATCTTCTTCTCTGACTCAAACTCGATGATATCTTTATTTTAAATCCATCTTGGTGAAGTATTTTTCTTGCTGCAATTGGTCATACAAGTCATAAATATTGCGAAAGGGGTACTTTTTCGTGAGCGTAATTTTGTTTAACACCATGTAATCAACGCACATTCACCAAGTCCCATCCTTTTTTGGCACAATTATGATGAGTGACCCACATTATAAGGTACTTGATCAAATAAAGCCTTGCTTTAGAAATTGCTGCAACCACTTCCTCTCCTTGTTTAATTCTATACTGGACTTCCTGTACAACTCAATGTTTGGAAATGGAGAGTTTGGAAATATTTAGATCTCGTGCTACACTTCACTTTTAGGTGGTCTCCCTTTAAGCTCTTGGAACACTCCCACATATGCCTATAGCAACTCTTCCAATTATTTTCTTTGTTCCTTAGTGCACCCCTCTAGGGATGCCTTTACTCTCATTGATTATTCTATACATCAATTTTCTCTTAGGAATAATGAAGCATACTTCTTTCTAGAAGTGATCAATTTCTTAGCTTTATTAGCATTAACCAATGAAATATTTTACTTTCTCTTGTGTGTGTTGATGATGAAGGAATTTCTATCCTTGATGAGGTGGCACTAGTTAGCTCTTTGCATGAAGATTAAATCCCACATGCACATATAGGGACTCCCAAACAAAACTCCAAATATATCAAGTGGAACTACATCCAATTCTATGTCATCAATAAAATTGCCATTAATAGAACTTTTAATTTTACACTGTTTGGTTACCTTGATCTACGCCTCCATGTTGACCCATCCCAAAGGACACAGACTAGGATTATATCTAACCTCGAATCCAATTTTTTTCAGAACTATGTTGTAATGATATTTTCCTATAGCCTATATTCCCATTCGCACTAGAACTACTCTCCTCCTAGTTTCTCAAATTTGTTGTTATGAGATTTTTCTTCTTTTTCTCCTTCTTACAGTTCTTTGAGTTGAGTTTTGAATGCAATTTATAACACTTCTTCTCTTTGTGATCATAAATATCACAATGGTTTCTAGGATATTTTCACTGGTGTGTTGCGGTTACTATCTTCTTTGTAACATCTTCATCCCACATCTACTAAAGTAACCGGCCAACTGGGGTAAATATGGAACGAGAGGCCATTATAATGGGATTCAACCTCCTAGGTGACCTTATGGAAGTGGAAACAACGTAAACACATCAAAAATACCTTCCACATCAGTAACAAAACTCCCAGGACCCATCCCAACCACTCAGGTAACCATCCCTTGGGCCCCACTAAGTTGTATACCATTAAACCCCCAGAATCTCCCTTGATATGGCCAAAGGTGCGTCTAGGAGGATCTGGGAACTCCCATGACATGGGCATGCATGCATCTAGGGAATTGTTTTCCTCAGACCTGTGCCTTCGTCCCCAATATTTGTGCCACTTTTTTAGGCCCAAAGCCTAGGTCACTACCCAAAAATCAATGACAACTTCATAAATGAATTTACACAATAGGACAATGATGCATTTGCATAAAAATTGACAAGGTCTAGACTGGACCCCTACTAGCCACAACAAACATTTCATCAAACATGTCACAAATAAGTAATCTATAGGTTTCAAAAACATATCTAAGCATAGGGGTCTCATACTTATATGAGAATCACTAAGCAGCATTGTTCCCTTACATCATTATTTGTATTATCATCTATTAGGTCATATATACATTTTTCATTCATTTACAAATCAAAACATGAGTGTTGGGAAATCCTAGGAGTTGGAAGTTAATCGATTTCCCTTATTATGACATTAAATTGTGATGTTTTTGTTATTATTATTAGTTCTTTCGATTTATCTTTTCTCATCATCAAGAATAATGCCAACCAAAAAATAAAAGAGTACACAATATGTAGGCACACTACTAGGTTAAAACCCCACTCTTTGGGGAAAACATGGTCAAAACACTTCCTTCAGTATCTTCAAGATGAGACAAAAAAGATCCTTACAACATAGACTCGAGACTACCTCCATCCATCAAGTCAAACTTGTCATGCCTTCTTCATTTTAGTAGTAGCTTATTCTTCAATTACTTCCTTGCAATAATGAGATTCTTTGGTCCTATGATCTGAACTTTTGTGACATCCGAGCTTCTTTGCATCGTTTTAATATACCAAGACTATGGAGACTCCTCATTGTAGTAGCACCTAGATTCCTCACTCCTCGTTGTAGTAGTTTGAACTATAGTAGCACCGAAATTTGTCACTACAGTAGCACAAGACCCTTATCTACTGTGATTTCTGAACTCATTTGTAACTAACCAAAGTTCTTTGTGGTCACTGTAATAACATTTATATCACAGAAGGTATGCCGAAAGTGTCACTGTGTTTTTTCTCTAAAATCTGAGCTCCTTCACTGAATATTTATTTTGAAACTATGTTCGAGCTTATCTCACTGAGATCACTGAAATTACCTTCTGAAATGAGAGCTTATGTTCTATGTTTTTGGTTGAAGGGTGCACTCCTATTTATAGTAGTATCCCTATTGTAATGAGTTGACATGAAAGTGTGAACCGTTGTGTCATTATTATGAGCCGACATTCATTTTTGTAGGATGACATGTGATCTCCTTATGAAATTCGACTTGATGGAGATCCTTTCAATAACAAGGAGACTCTGATGGATGGAGGATTCTTCACAAATTTATTTTGACAATAACCCAAATCATACAATGAAGGCTTCACCTATACATTTTATCCAAGCATGAAACCCATGCTTTAATAATTCAAATCAAAATAATAATAAAAATTATTTTCACTCTATTTTGAAAAATATATTACATTTGACTCAAGTACAATAATGAAGACCAAACCTAGTTACACTTTCCAACAAGGAGAGCCATACATCATCACTGTCATAATACATTCTTATAACCAACATAATAAGAACTGAAATATCAAGGATACATTAATCATAAAATACACATATAAACCAATACATTTACACATAAGATGTCAAGGGAATAACCTCTTTTTACTGAATTCAAAGGCCAACCTGAGATGGGACTACCATGTTCCACCCGACCATAGATTGGCTGAGCCAAATATCTCTTCATCCAGTGACCCCTGTGCCATATTCCAAGCATGAATGTAGGACTCAAACCAAAAGAACCAACCAAGTCATCCCGAGGCTAAACCACCTCACCCTCATCAATAGAAACCAGGTTTTAGAGCAATCAATACCCGATTACTAGGCCATAAAACAAGCAAGAATGCCACTAGATTTTTCCACCTACATTGTGAGGAATTTTCCTATCTCCTAGTCTCTCAAGCTTTACCACAATCCACATCAGATCACTAGGCCCTAAACCGAGACTCCTCCCTCTAGGATTTACCATATATCCCATCATTCACCAGGAAGGATTCATAGGCCTAATCAAGGGAAACCACCTATAGGATCTACCATATATCTTTCCATTAACTGGTTAAGGATTCCTAGGCCCACCTAGGCACACAATACCTAGATTTAACGCAAACCATAGTCTGGTTCAGGGGTCACTAGGACGATGGCTTTACTACAATCCACAGTTTGGTTCAGGGATCACTAGGCCATGTGTTCTTCCTTTCGGAGATCCACCTCACTTAGCTTCGAATCCATTTGGCAATCTAGCTCAACCAAAACATGAGAACCCCATCACACCATGGCTATCCAGAAATGGCAAGGCTAGGCTAAAAACACTGTCACACCTATAAAACATCATGCCATGACAACAAATAACCACATGCAATACAATGCATGCCAAATCTAGCAAGGAAATCACGCATACAAATTGATACATGCAAAGAATTCTACTAAAGTTTCTTCATCCTGCTCTTCCTTGCTTGCTCCTTCCTTCCTATTTCCTTCTTTTCCTTTCTTGATCCAATGCCAAAGTTCTCCATGAAAACTCTATAATTTTCCAAGAGTGAGTGAGAGAGAGAGAGAATAAGGAGAGAGCTCCAAAACTAAACTGAAAAAATGTTCCAAGTGATCCTCAGAAGCATTTTTATCAATTAGGCCTCTATTTTCTTCATTTTAAAATATTTTCCTTCATTTTCCTCCTCACATGCAACCTGTTACTTTTCACCTTTATTTTCTCCTATTTTCCATTATTTTCATAAACAAATGTTCTAAAAATGCCATTTTTCCTTTCCAAATCCTTTTCCATTTCTTTTTCCAATTTCCTTAGCCATAACAAACCAATGAACACCCTCACTAGGATGTTTTTCCCGACATTCAACTTGGAATAAGTGTCCCATCAACCATGGTTATTATTTTGCATTTATTAACTTTTATTACATGGATTTTTCACCAGGGTTTTTACAGAACCCTGCCCCTTGGGGGACACCGCCCTTGGTGTTAAACCACACCTATAACTCAAAAAAACCACTAAAAAGAAAACATAATACCCTTGGATATTTATAACTTAGCTCGTTGCAGTATTTACAGTGATCACCCTGCTAAAGAGAAAACCACTTTGTAACATGACAAATGTAACATCATAATAACATGACACCCATACTGCTTCTTGGATATTTATAACATAGCTCATGGTAGTATTTACATCCATATACATATGTACATATATCAAAACATCACACCAAAACACATGCCAAAACATATACCAATTAGCATACCAAAATTTCTTTGCCTCAACTGGCAAACAATGAAGGATACATACCTGCATTTGATCTGCCATCTCCCATGTAGCTTCATCGGGCCCAAAGTGCTTCCATTGCACTTTAACCTAATCAATTTCTGAGTTCCGGAGTATGAGCATTTTTCTCTGCAATATACGTTGAGTTTTCGGCTGGCATTAGGGGAATTTTGAGGTCTAAAATGGGCGTCCTAAGGAAATTATAAAATAATAGTGGAAACAATAAAATAAGATTTGATCACATCATCAAATTTTAGAGGGAAAAACTACTTTTTCAATTCGTATTTTCAACTTATCTCCCAATTTTTTTACTCAAATTTCAAGCAGAAGTACTCGTTGGAAAAAATTTAATTCTTCATCCAAGAATTACCCATGTTGCATACTTTATATGGATCCTCCTACACGAAAAATGAGAAATTCATGAAAAACGTGATTGCAATCAAGTTTTTAATGTATTTCTCATTATTTGTGTAGTAGGGTCTATAAAAAATATGCAACATGGGTACTCCTTGGATCAAGAATTAAATTTTTCATCCAATGAGTACTCCAGCTCGAAATTTGAGTAAAAACTTTGGGAGATAAGTTGAAAATACTACTTGAAAATGTAGTTTTATTATTTTATTATTTTTTAATATTTTTACCCTTCTACTTAAAAAAAGGTGAATCATCCCCCATGGTTGACATAATCATCTTGAATCATATTGGTTCTTATAAAGTTATTTTGGTTGTACATTTTTCTTAGGAGACACATTTTAGACCTCAAAACTCCCCTAATGAATTCTCCATGTGGCTCCACCTGCAATATAGACCAGTCAATCACATGATCAACATATTTAAAATACTTCTTAAGCAATAATATATGGAAAAAATAATGGAATTTCACTGTCATAGACAGTGCAAGTCGATAGGCTATTGGGCTAATCCTCTCAAGAATCTTGAAAGGTCCACAAAACCATGGTGTCGGCTTGGCACATGACCCAATACACAAGGAGCTCTTATTTGGTTTGATGCACAAGTACACATGTTCCCTAACCTAAAAATCCTTAAACAACCTATTCTGATCTGCATAGCTCTTCTGCCTATATTATTTTTATTTCATATTCTTCTTGATTACCTGCATTTCTTGTTCCATTTCTGCTGTCATGTTTGGTACAATCAATTCCCTATTCACCAGGTCACTTGTTGTGTAACCAGCTCCAAAAGTAGAAGAAAAGAGATATCAACACCTTAGAAATGAGCCACTTCGAGGGGGAAACCTCCAATACATTACATAAATGAACAATTCTTGGATTATACAAATGACAAAACCTCCTTTCTATATATAGGAGTCCATGGGGCCAATGTACTGCAATCCTAGTGGGCCACAATGTAATCCTAGCCGACCTAACAATAATAATGTAAGGGCACAATAATAACAATATGGGGGTTACAGTGGGTAAAAAAATAACAATAAGGGGGGCTAAACTAACATAAGGGGCTACACTAACATAATAAGGGGCTACACTATTAATATAGGGGCTTAACATGCCCCTCTCCTTCAAACAAGTGTTGTCCTCAATGCTTGATTATATCTTGATGCTTCTGTATAAAATTCTCATCGTCCCATGTGGAATCTTCTACAGGAAAGTTCTTCCACTTGCTGAGATAATTTGAAATTTATTGTACTTGTCGATTTCTTGTTTCTGTGACTACTTCAGAACTTCTTTCGATGTGATGTTGATATTCCTGTTGTTTCATTAGATTCTGCACCAAAGTTAGGTTATCCTTTGAGAGTTGGAGAACTTGTTGTTGATGCTCAATGTCATCTTCCACTAATTTATCATCCATATTGTCTATTATTTTATCCTTCAAACCATGCAACTTAGCCTCCATTTCTTCTTTTAAACCATCTATTTCAGCTTCGGTTGCTCTTCGTAAGATCGAAATTTGTTGCACTTGGTACCGTAATTTTGATATCTCATACTGCAATTCTTCCACTTCATGCATCATAGTATAGATTTGTGAGGGCTTAATGGGTGTTGAATTCTTTTTAGGAGACATTCCAGAACGAAATAATGAAATATATGCTCAATAGGCCCTTGGAATCACTTCAAACTAATTTTTCAAACAAGGTTTATGCAATTCGGGAAAAACAATACACACCTTTTTCTTTCTTTTGAGGAGCTCGATATTGAAATTGGATTATCTCTGTGATTGCGGCTCTTCAATATCTGAAATTCAGCACTGAAGTAGCCCTCTGATATATCTTTTGAATGGCACAAGTATGACTTGATTTGGATTCTCCAAGACAAAGTTGTGTCCAATCTCCCACAATGACCTAATTATGGACTGGTTCAGTAGAGCGAAATTGTACGACTTTCCACGTGTCATTGTTTCTTCCTTTGTCTTTGAAATTGATAACTAAGAAACTACAGTCCGTGCACTTGCGAGCACTTTTTACAGCACTCCAATCCGATGCCCAGAGAGAGATTTATTGAACTTTTTCCCCGATCACCTCTTTGAGATGCAATTCAGGAGCCTGAAAAAGCACTACCTTCCATAGATCATATCTCCAAAAATATTGCGAACCAAGCTCTGAAATTGTTTGAAGAATTTCCTCAGGATTTGAGCTTCGCACCCTAAAAATTTCAGCTTCTGAAACTTCGTAGAAAAAAAGTTATAGCGAAATTCCACAATGACCTGTTTGGAGCAACGACACCCTAGAATCCCAAGCTCTGATACCAAATGTTGTGTAACCAGCTCCAAAAATAGAAGAAAAAAGATATCAACGCCTTAGAAATGAGCCACTTCAAGGGGGAAACCTCCAATACATTACATAAATGAACAATTCTTGGATTATACAAATGACAAAACCTCCTTTCTGTATATAGGAGTCCATGGGGCCACAATGTAATCCTAGTGGGCCACAATGTAATCCTAGCTGACCTAACAATAATAATGTAAGGGCACAATAATAGCAATATGGGGGTTACAGGGGTACAATGATAATAATAAGGGGGGCTACACTAACATAATAAGGGGCTACACTACTAATATAGGGGCTTAACATCACTCCAACTGATGGGAGTATTACAACTCTGCCCATACATTGCAACAAACAGACTCATCTTCAGATATTCTTGATAACCATTGTTGTAAGAAAACTCGACCAACAAAAGTTACTCCTCCTATATCTTCTGCTGATGCATCACATACATATTCAAAATTTCCTCCAAATCCTATTGACCCTCTCTGTCTGTCCATCTGTTTGGGGATGATAAGTGGTGTTGAAGGCCAACTCCATGCCAAGACCTACAAACAACTCCTTATAAAACTTGGAAGTAAACTTTGCATCCATATGTGACACAATATTCTTTGGAACACCATGCAATCTGACCACATCTTTGATGAACACCTATTCTGCATCACTAGCTGAGAATGTATACTTCATTGGAATCAAGTGCGCTACCTTTTTCAACCTGTCCAAAACAACCATGATGGAATTGTGTTGTCTCAATGTCCTCAAAAAACCTGTGATAAAGTCCATGGAAATGACCTCCCATTTCCATTTTGGAATCACAATAAGTTGTAGCAGTCCACTTGGATGCTTACACTTTGCCTTCACCTATTGACCATCCAAATGCCTAGCCACAAACTCTACTACATCCTTCTTTAGATTCATCCAATAATAAAATTTCTTCACTAAGGTCAATGCCTTTTGATAGCCTGGGTGACCTGAATATGGTTTCACATGAAACTCCCTCAATATCACCTTCTTGAGCTCATTTTTGTCTCTCACATATACCTTGTATCTAAACCTAACCAATCCTTTTTTCATGAGACGATAGTCCATGTCATGTACACCTACACCTGTACCTATACCTTCACCTTTACTTTGCTGTGACCTATGCATAATCTCCATATAATTTTCATCTTTTTGGCCTGCCTGCAAGATCTTATCGTGTAAATCTATCCCATAGGATATCATAAATGCTATGTTGTTTACCTATATCCTCCTGCTAAGAGCATCTTCAAACATGTTATATTTACCTTTAATATACTTGATCTCGAAGTCAAACTCACTTATCGTGTCCAACCATCTAGCTTTCCTGGTGTTTAGATTATGTTAGTCAAATAGATACCTCAATCCACTGTGATCACTCATCAATACAAGCCTCCTACCAAGAATATAGTTCCTTCACATCTTCAAGGCATATATGATTACTGCTAGCTCAAGATCATGCATCGGATAGTCCTACTTATGCTCATTCATTTTTTGTGATTCATAGCATACCACCTATCCATCCTGCATAAGGACTCCACCAAGTCATCTCTTGCAAGCATTTGTACACACTACAAACTCTTTGTATGGATCTGTAATCTTTAACATTGGAGCATGTGTCAATGACTACTTAAGGTGCTAAAAAATGGCCTCACACTCCTTTGTCCATTCAAACTTCTTACCTTTCCTCTGCAATGATGTAATAGGATAAGAAATCTATGAGAATTTCTAAATGAACCTCCTCTAATAAACTTCCAATCCAATGAAGGGTTTCACCTCATCTACATTTCTAGGAGTTTCCCACTCCATGATAAATCTTACCTTTTCTTACCTTTTCTAGATCCTTGGAGACATGTCCCAAGTATTGTACCTTAGTCTGAAAGAAAATTCACTTGTTGAACTTAACATACAACTGATGCTCTATCAACAATCTAAACACTACTTCCAAATTCTTAGCATGATCTTCCTCATTTTTAGAATATACCAATATGTCATTAATGAACACAATAACATACTTTTCCAAATAAGGACACAACACACTATTCATCAAACACATAAAGGTAATTGGAGCATTAGTCAAATAGAATGGAACTATAACAAACTCATAATTCCCATATCTGGTCCAGAAAATTGTCTTGTAAATTTCCTCTTACTTAATGTGTACATGATGATATCCAGATCTGAAATCAATCCTCAAGAACATTTCTCCTCCCTTCAGCTGATCAAACAAGTCATCAATCCTCAACAATGGATACATGTTCTTGATGTTCACTTTGCTCAAATTCCTATAGTAAATGCACAATATGAGAGTACCATCCTTCTTCTTTACAAACAATATCCATGCGCCCCATGGAGATACACTTGGCCTGATGTATCCTTTGTCAAGCATCTCTTTCAGCTACAACTTTGACTCTACAAACTCAGGTGTGCTCATTCTGTAAGGTGATTTTGATGCTGGAGATGCCCCTTGTACCAACTCAATAGAAAAGTATACTTCCCTGTGAGGTGGAAACTCTAAAATATTTGAAGGAAATACATCCTAAAATTGATGTATTACTGGGTACCTGATCAAAACATCGACATCCTCAACTTCCTTACCCTTGTCAGTAGAGATATGTACTTCAAATAGCACACACCCTTTCCTATGACTACGCTTGGCCTACATAGTTGTGACCATCCTAACTAATGTGGCTTTCTTCTTTCCCTATAAGACTCTTGGTTCCCCATTGTCATCCAAGCACTCCATGGCTTTTTCATAACAATCCATCTTGGTACTATGAAGGTATAACCAATCCATACCCAATAGCATACTATATGATCCCAATGCCAATATGCTCAAGTACGTTGTTGTAGACATTCCATTCAACTCAAATGCACAAGCTCTTACCCAATGATGAACTATATTCTTTGTACCTGTTGCTAACTACATTAACCAAGATTCTGGATGCACTTATTTATTCAAACCACACTTAAAAACCAAGTCAAGACTAACATAACTACAATTAGATCCAGGGTCAATCAAAATAGAAACAACTTGATCACAAATATTACCGTCCAACTCAATGATAAATTCCTAATGGTATACATGCATATTATCCTGTGTTGCATAGATATGAACAAAAATTTCACCAACATCCCCAATTGCAATACCCTCCTCCCATATCTATTTAATTAAATGGCCAACTAGGGTAAACATGTGACGAGAGGCTACTATGATCAAATGCAACCTCCTAGGTGACGTTAAGGAAATGGAAATGACAGAAAAAAATCATACAAACCTTCCACATCATCAACAGGAACTCTCAGGAGCCATCCCAACCACTCAGGTGGATAGACCCTGGGTCCCACTAAGTTCTTAACTCACTTAACCCTTGAAATCTCCCACAATATGGTCATGAGTGCATCTTGGAGGCTTTGGACGCATGAACAAGCTTGCATACCTGTGCCCAGGGATTAAATTGCCCTGTCATGTGCCTGCATCCGTGATATTTAAGGCACTTTTTTAGGCCTAGAGGCTATGCCACTGCCCATAACTCAATGTCAAGTTCAGAAATGAAATAAAAGAATGAAACAATGGTGCACAATCAAACATTCGAATAAGGAATTGACTGGACCCCTACTAGCCATGACATGAAATTCATCAAACATGTCACAAGGATGTAATATGCAGGTTTAAATAACATATCTGAGCATAGGGGTCTCATACTTATCTAAGAATCGCTAAGAACCATTGTTACTACATCACATTAACTGCATTATAATCTATTTAGGCATAGATACATTTTTCATTCAATTACAAATCAAAACATGATGAGAGCCATACTTCATCACCATCATAAAACTTAGTCCTAACCAACATATAAGAAACAAAAATGACAAGCACATAAAAAACATATAAACCATATAATAACAAGAATATTTACCCATCAATAAAATTGAAAAAGAGTTCTTATTTTCATAAGAAAAATGAAACAAATTTTGGACTTCCATGTTCCACCCGACCATAGACATGGTTGATCCAATTATCTCTTCATCCAGTCACTCTTGTGCCATATTCTAAGCATGAATTTGGGATATCATAAACAAAATCCATCAAAACCAAACCAGAGCTTCCAGAGGCCAACCCACCTCAACCCTCAACCAATAATTCCACCTCACGGTCAAACATCACAACCATCACGAATTGGTCTCTACCTAAGTTGTTCCAGGGCTCTCGAGTGTTTGTTCCAACTGTGGCTTCCAGGACTATTAACTCAACCCCAGTTTTTACGGGGCTTCCAGAGTGTTTTTCCAACCAAGGCTTCCAGGAACTAATAACTCAAACCATAGCTAAAGGAACATGAGAACCAACCATAAAACAAGAAATGAAACTGAACCCACAACACCATGGTTATCCAAGAAATGATAAGGCTAGGAAAATCCACTGTGAATCCAAGCAATCCTCCATGACAATGACATATCATGACCAAGAAACCACTTTCATACACCATGCATGTCAAAACTAGTGAGGAAAACATATATGCAACTTGATACATGCAATAAAAAATTGTTGTAGCTATTGATCCCAATGTCCTCTCACACTTTCCTACTATTCCTTTTCCTTATTGCTCCAAATCACCAAGTATGCCACACCCTCCAAGAGTTCTCCAAGAAAACTATCCAAGAGTATAAGAGAGAGAGAGAGAGAATAATGAGAGCTCCAAAATTGTACTGAGCAAAAAAACCATGAAATGATCCTCACAAGCCTTTTTATTAATGAGACCTCTATTTTCTTCATTTTCCATTATTTCCTTCATTTTCCTCCTCACATGCAACCTATGACCTTTCACCTCCCTTTTCTCCTATTTTCCATTATTTTCATAAATAAATGCCAATAAATGCCACTTTTCCTTTCCAAAGCCTTAGCCATTGCCTTTTCCAATTTCCATAGCCAAAATAAACCATATGAACACCCACACTACAATGTTTTTGCCCAACTTTCAGCTTGGAATACATGTCCCATGACCTTGGTTATTATTTTTGCTTTATTAACTTTTATTACATGGAATTTTCACTAGGACTGTTACAGAACCCTCCCCCTTGAGGGAACATCGTCCTCAGTGTTCAATGACACCTACAACCAACAAGACTATTGTAGAAAAAAATATTTCCCATGGAGCTTTATAACTTAGCTCATTTCAGTATTTACAATGATCATCATGCTGAGAAATAAACCAAAATGACAACATAACGCATAACATCATAATGAAAACCATAATGAAATGACACCATATCGCTTATTGGAGATTTATAACATAGCTTATGGTGGTATTTACATCCATAAAAATATGTACATATATCAAAAACTCACACCAAATATATATCAGCATCATACCAAAAATGCTTTGCCTCAACCAACAAACAATGAAGAATACATAGCCTACATCTAATCCACCAAATTTCTTCCATTGCACTTTAATCTTCTCGATTCCGGAGCATGAGCACTTTTCTCTACAAAATGAATTGAGTTTCTAACTGGAATTATCCTTCTGGATCCACCTACAATACATACCATTCAATCACATGATCAACATATTTAACATATTTCTTAAGCAATGACACATGGAAAACATCATGGACTTTCACTGTGAAAGGAAGTGAAAGTCGATAGGATACTGGCCCAAAGCTTTCGATAATCTCAAAAGTTCCACAAAACTGAGGTTGCAACTTGGCACATGATCCAATCCACATGGATCTCTTCTTGGGCTTGATTCACAAGTACACATGTTCCCCAACCTGAAACTCCTTGAACAACCTGTCTCAATCTGCATATCTCTTCTTCCTATCATGTGCTACATTCAAATTATTCTTGATTACCTACATTTCATGTTCCATATCTACGAACATGTCTGGTCCAATCAACACCATGTTAAACAGATCACTCCAACTGATGGGAGTATTGAAACTCTGCCCATACAATGCCTCAAATGAAATCATCCTCAAGGATTCCTAGTTATCATTGTTGTAAGTGAACTCTACCAGTGGAAGATACTCTTCCCACTTTCATTGCTAATGCATCACATACATCCTCAGCATGTCCTCTAGTATCCTGTCAACCCTCTATGTCTGTCCATCTGTCCGCAGGTGATAAGTTTCATTGAAGGCCAACTTTGTGCCCAAACCTACAAACAACTCCTTCCAAAACTTGGAAGTGAACTTTTCATCCATGTATGATACGATCTTATTTGGAACACCATTCAATTTGACCACATATATGATTAATACATGTGCTACATCGCTAGCTAAGAAATTAGACTTCATTGGAATGAAATGTGCTACCATTTTTAATCTGTCCACAATAACCATGATGGATTCGTCCAATCGCACTATCCTTGGGAAACCTGTGATAAAATCCATGGAAATGATCTCCCATTTCCATTCTGGTATTGTAATCGGTTGTAGCAATCCACCTAGGTGCTTACACTCTACCTTAACTTGCTGACAATCCAAGCACCTAGCCACAAACTCTGCCACATCTCTCTTCAAATTCTACCAATAATAAAAATTATTCACTGTCGTCAGCGTCTTCTAATAGCCTGGGTGACCTGAATATGGTTTCACATGAATCTCTCTCAATATCACCTTCTTGATATCACTTCTATCTGATACATATATCATGTCTCTAAACCTGACCAAACCATTTGATGTGAGATGATAGTCCATATCTTGTACATCTTCACATGTACCTGTACATGTAATTTGCTGCAATGTGTGCACAATCTCCATATACCTATCATCATGCTGACCTACCTGGCATATCCTATCCTGTAGATCTGTCCCATAGGAGGTCATGGACGCTATGCAATTTTCATGTATCCACTTGCTAAAAGCATCTGTGACCTTGTTCTCTTTTCCTTTGATGTACCTTATCTCAAATTCAAACTAACTAATCGTGGTCAACCATCTCGCTTGCCTAGAATTTAGATTCGGTTGGCTGAATAGATACTGCAATCCACTGTGATCACGCATCAATACAAATCGTCTACCTTGAAGATAGTTCCTCCACATATTCAATGCATGAATGATCACTACCAACTCAAGATCATGTATTGGGTAGTTCTACTCGTGCTCATTTGGTTTCTTTGACTCATAGCATACTACCTATCCATCTTGTGAAAGGACTCCACCAAGTCCTATCTTACAAGCATCTGTACATACTACAAAATCCTTGTCCAGATCTGCAATCTATAACACTGGAGCATGTGTCAACAACTCCTTAAGCTTCCAAAAACTAGCCTCACATTCCTCTGTCCATTCAAACTTATTACCTTTTCTCTGCAATGAGGTAATAGCATAAGCAATTTGTGAGAAGTTACTGATGAACCTCCTATAATAACTTGTCAATCCCATGAAGGATCTCACCTCATCTACATACCTAGGAGCTACCCACTCCATGATGACACTTATTTTTCCTTGATCGACTGCATTTCCCTCCTTGGAACAACATGTCCCAAGTAATGTACCTCAATCTAGAAAAAACTACATTTGCTAATATTAGAATACAACTGACGCTCTCTCAACAATATCAACACTACTACCAAATGTTGGGCATGCTCTTCCTCATTCTTATAATATACCAAGATGTCATCAATGAATAAAATCACAAAATTTTCCAGAGAAGGACAAAACATGCTACTCATCAAGCACATAAATGTAGTTGGAGCATTAGTCAAACCAAAAGGAACTACAACACACTCATAATTCCCATAACTGGTTCGGAAGGCTATCTTGTGAATTTAATATTCCTTTATGCCATAGAAATTATACAACATGCATGTATATCATGGATTCACCTGATCTAACAATGTACTAAAGTTAAATATTGAATCGCTTCTACAAATATTTTACAAAATTAAAAACACAATCGCTAAAAACATGAACATGAAGAAAGATCAATCACACACAACATAGATAATTTCATGGGGAAAGCTTACAGCTAAAAACCCCACTATCTTCTATTGTATATTAAGCATGGATCATGAAACAATTATATACAAAAATCTTCTCACAAGATCCCTCCAGTACTCAGCTAATTGTCTCAAACTGTCATATGCAAAACTGACCAATACATAGCCAATTCTCAGCCTCTAGACAACATGCCTTGCTTGCGCAATCCTTGATGGTGTAGATCCCTAAAAGATAGGAATTATTTCCTGCCTTGACTGCCCAAGTATCATGGGCACTCCAATGGGTGTTTGGTTGCATGTGTGCAAGCCAATAATCCTAAAACTGATAGTCAACTTCCCTTTCACCTAGAACTCAATTGGTTCTCCATTAGATCTGACATGCATGCAGCTAATAATAGTAAATCCTTAGTTGCATGTGATATCACTGATTGTGAATTAATTAATATTTAATTCACTTGATCTCTCACTAGTGTATCTAACATTTACAACTAGCACAACTGAGTTTAACTCACTTAACTGAGTTAAAATATTTACAACTTGCATTAACTCATGCACCACTGCACTTCGAACTCTGTTACAACTAGAATTACTATGCATGCCTCACCAAATACCTCTAACTCGAAATCCACTAGCTAACTGAATTTATCACTTTTAGTTAACTGATTCAAGTGTACATTGAGAATATATTACAGTTTAATTTCCATCTTAATTAAGCGATAACCAAAATAGACATGCACCCAAAAATAGCACTGCGGGCCCCACCCTAGTCTGGGTGGTTAATGCAACTAGGCATGGGTGCTGGAATTTTCTTGTTGAATCTCAACACTTCCTCTCAACAAGAAAAGGCTTATCCTTCACCTCGATCCTATCTCTATGGTATTCAAATTTTCTCTTGGTGAGCACCTTCATCAAAATATATGCATCTTGATCTTCTGTACGAATGTACTAAAGCAACATTATCCTTATCTACACACAATATCTGAGATGATGGTATCAGATATCTATATTATTGGACCTATCGGGAAACACATGATTAGTCAAGAGTTTAATGCAACTCCGATTATCACAATGAATCACTATAGGATCCATCTAAGAACCAAACAAACCAACCAAGATCTTTCTCATCTAGATAGCCTCACATGCAGCTTGACTTGTTGCCATGTATTTTGCTTCTGCTGAACTGAGTGCCACAGATCATTTTTTCGTGTTGTACCAAGAAACTGATGTTGATCCAATGCTAAAGATCCCTCCTAGTGTGTTATTTCTATCCGATGGACTTCCAACCCAATCTGCATTCGTGAAGCCATGCAGCTTCACTCCCTTTGTCCGTCTGTACCATAGACCATACTCTGATGTGCCCCTCAAGTATCTCAGGACATGCTTCCCCGCCTTCCAAAAGAGCTTGGTAGGCTTAACCATAGCTTGAATCAGCTAGTTAGCTGCGTAGAAAATTTCTGGTCTCGTGTTCACCAAATACATTAGTGAACCCACTAACTATCGGTAGACAATAGCATCCACTACCTCTCCAGAAGTAGCATCCTCTTTCCTCCAATTTCCTAGAAGAGGAGTATCCATGGTTTTGCAGCTCTCCATGTTAAACTTACCCAGTACCTCCTTTTCATACTTGCCTTTAGACACAAAAATTTCACCATCCCGCTTCCATATTTCCAATCCAAGGAAATAATGAAGGAGTCCCATGTCCTTCATTTTGAACTCACTTGCAAGATCCTCCTTGCATGAGTGTATCAACTACTCATCACCAGTAAAAATTAGATCATCAACATAAAGAAAAATAATCAATAGCTTACCCTCAACCACAAGTTGATACAGTTTTTCATCTTCTTCACTTTTGGTGAAGCCTAGTCGTGTGAAATAGTTGTCTATCCGAGTATACCAAGCACAGGGTGCTTGCTTAAGTCCATACAATTCTCTTTTGATTCTGCACACATGTGACTCACTGTTGAAGATTTCGAAAACTTTAGATTTCTCTATGTACACCTCTTCCTTAATGATCCCATTGAGAAACAAAATTTTCACATCCATCTGATAAATGCGCCATCCCATCTGCGCTGAGAGTGCAAGGATGGATCTTATGGAAGAGTAACTTGCAATAGGTGCAAAAGTCTCATCATAATCTATCCCCTCAATCTGTGAGAATCCCCAGGCCACAAATCTGGCCTTTTATTTCTCCACACTCCCATCAACAGCTTGCTTTAATTTGTAGATCTGTCTCAATCCAACCATTGATTTGTCGACCAGTCTTGCAACTATCTCCCATGCACTGTTCTTGACAATGGATTCATACTCTTCCACCATTACATCAACCCAAGTTGGTTGTTGCACTTCTTCCTGAAAGGAATATGGTTCAGTCACAATATATTTTCTCATAAGAGCCATGTATCTAGTAAATCGATCAGGAGACTATCTCTGCTTGCACTGTGAAGTAGGGGATCCTACATTCTTTACAACATCAAGTCTCAATCTATCAGCTTCTGTGGTGCATCTTCTGCCATTTCTGATGGATGGCTCTGCATGATTTTTTTCCTCCACTCCATGAACCTCCTCATGTGGCTGATCCACATCTTCAGACTCATCCTTGGGAATCAACAGTTCCTCCTCTGCATGCAAGTCTAGCTCCCTTTCAAGGGACAACCGCATGGCTTTCTCCTCATCAAAATTTATATCCCGTCGCACAACAATCATTTTTTTGTTTGGAAAATACACATGATAATTATGGGGTGTTTCAGTATACCCCACAAAAATACCAACCTCATTTTTTTGGTTCCAGCTTCTTCCTGGAGTCCTTGGTCACATGCACATAAACATATGAGCCAAAAATCTTAAAGTGTGAAACATTACGTTTCTTACCAGTGAAAGCATCTTCAGGTGTACTCATGCCAAGTAATCTATGAGGACAATGGTTTTGCACATGTATCGTTGTATTGCATGCTTCCGCCCACAAATGCATCAGTAGGCATTGATCATCCAACATCGCTCGTGCTACACCCACAATAGTTTTTTTCTCCCTCTCCGCGACCCCATTCTGTTGTGGGTTATGAGGCGCTATGAGTTCTCTTCGAATTCCTTCTTTGCTGCAGAAGTTCTTGAATTCTTTAGAGATGTATTCTCCACCATTATCGCTCCTAAGAGCCTTCACTTTCTTCCCCGACTCTTTCTCCACCAGTGCATTAAACTCATAGAACTTAGAGACCGTTTGATCTTTCTTCTACATGAAGAAGATCCAGCACTTACGAGAAAGTTCATCAAAAAAGATTACATAGTACTTATTTTTTGTTGTCGAAGCAACAGAGAAAGGACCACACACGTCTGTGTGAACTCTCTCAAGGATCCCCGAAGCTTGATTTTCCTTCTCAGGAAAGGTGCCCTTTAAATATTTTCCCATAGTACATCCCTTGCATGTGTCTGAATATGCAAGTGTACCCCTGGGTAGACTAGTATAAATCTATTGAATTAATTTCAAGGCTCCATGGTGAAGATGGCCCAATCGCTCGTGCCATAATTCGCCCTCATCTCGTCTCACCACTTGATCTGCCTTGCCCATCATTGTTGTGCAACCATCTACCTCCATCTTGTAGAGATTATTAACTTGAATCCCTATCCTCTTGGCCTGTCCCATTGTTTTATGTCGCAGGAAGACTTTTCCATCACTAAAAACAACATCATAGCCTCTATCCTCCAACATTGCGACTGAGAGAAAATTTTTCTTTAGACATGGTACATGCATCACATATTTTTATTGAAAGGGTTTACCTGACTCCCTCTGAAAGGTAATGGTACCAATCCTAGTAGCACTGTACCATCTGTCGTCACCCATTTCAATATGCATTTGGAGATCTTTCTCCTCCAAGTCACTGAAAAGTTCCTTGTCTCCCATCATGTGAAAGGAAGCGCCATTATCCACACACAGATCCCAATGCATTGGACACCATGCATGCGATCAATGAGAATTCAAGCTCAAATTGCGAGGCAAGGGCCTCATTAGCTGTATATCCTCCAACCTTCTTGTTCTTCTTCTTTTGTGGACAGTTAGTGGCAAAATTTCCATGCTCGTGACAGTGAAAACACTTCACCTTGGACATGTCCTACTTCTTTCCATTCTTGGATTCAGATTTAGAATGAAATTTATTCCCCTTCCCCTTCCTCGCCTTGGCAACCAAAGCACAATCCTCTTCATCCTCATGCTTAGATGAAGATCCATCTCTGGTGTTCTTTCTGAACTCCTCCTGCACCAAATCTGACCACAGTCATTCCTAATGTGGCAATTTTTCCCTTCCATTGATAGTGTATTTATAACTGTGCCAACTCTTGGGAAGTCCTAGGAGAGCCAAGCTCACCAAATCATCATCAACAATTATTATTCCAACGCTCCCCAGTTCATCCTGAAATTGGACAAACTTTATTAGATATTTTGGAATGTTGTCGCCCTTTTCCATCTTGATCTTCCTGAGTTTATCTTTAAGCGCCGATTTCCTATTGTCGCTGCTGCTTTGGAATAGATCCGTCAAAGCCTTCCACATTTCATATGGTGTGGATTTCCCATGGAGGCTTGAGACAATGTGGTCTCGTACTCCCTCCAAGAGGATCCTCCTCGCCTTTGCCACTTTCTTTTTCCATGCATCAAGATTTGCAGCATCTGCCACAGCATGTTTAGGAACATTAGTGTCAATGAATTCCTTTAAGCCATTGTCTTCGAGTATTTCCTCCATCCTAACCTTCCAAGAAATATATTTTTAGCTACCCTCAAGTGCATACTCTAACCTCAAGCCATTGAAAGCCATTTCGATCTTGAATCAGTTGTAGCACCAAGAAATTCTTTTGGCAAATTCGAATTATATCCATTCACAAACTCAACTCCTGCTTCACTTCTGCAAATTATTGTGCTCTGATACCATGTAGAAATTATATAACATGCATGTATATCTTGGATTCACTCAATCTAACAATGTACTAAAGTTAAATACTGAATCACTTCTACAAATATTTTGCGGAATTAAAAACACAGTCACTAATCACATGAACATGAAGAAAGATCAATCACACGCAACACAGATAATTTCTCGGGGAAAACTTACAACTTAAAACCCCAATATCTTATATTGTATATTAAGCATGGATCATGAAACAATTACATACAAAAATATTCTCACAAGAGCCCTCCAATACTCAACTAATTGTCTCATGCTGGCATATGAAAAACTGACCAACACATAGCCAATTCTCAGCCTCTAGACAGCCTACCTTGCTTGCACAATCCCTGATAGTGTAGATCCATAAAAGATAGGAATTCTTGCCTGCCTACCTTACGCAATCCCTAATGGTGTAAATCCATAAAAGATAGGAATTTTTGCCTGCCTTGACTGCGCAAGTATCATGGACACTCCAATGGGTGTCTGGTTGCATGTATGCAAGCCAATAATCCTACAACTGATAGTCAACTTCCCTTTCACCTATAACTCAACTGGGTCTCCACTGGATCTGACATGAATGAAGCTAATAATAGTAAATCCTCAATTTCATGTGAGATCACTGATTGTGAATTAATTATTATTTAATTCACTTGATCTCTCACTAGTGTATCTAACATTTACAACTAGCACAACTGAGTTTAACTCACTTAACTAAGTTAAACTATTTACAACTTTCATTAACTCATGCACCACTGCACTTCGAACTCTGTTACAACTAGAATTATTCTGCATGCCTCACCAACTACCTCTAACTCGAAATCCACTAGATAACTGAATTTATCACTTTCAGTTAACCGATTCAAGTTAGCATTGAGAATATATTACAGTTTAATGTCCATCTTAATTAAGGGATAACCAAAATAGACATGCACCAAAAAATAGCACTGTGGGCCCCACCTTAGTCTGGGTGCTTAATGCAACTAGGCATGGGTGTTGAAATTTTTTTGTTGAATCTCAACATAAGCATACATGATGATATCCTGATATCAAGTCAATCTTAGAGAATATTGTTGCTCGCTTCAGCCAATCAAATAAATCATAAGTCCTTGGTAATGGGTACATATTCTTAATGGTCACTTTGTACAACTTCCTGTAGTCAATGCACAATGTAAGAGTACCATCCTTCTTCTTCAAAAATAATACTAGTGCCCCCCATGGTGATACACTCGGCCTAATGTATCCTTTTTCAAGCATTTCTTTTAGTTGCAACTTTAACTCTAGCAACTCAAGTGCGCTAATCCTGTATGGTGCTTTTGATGCTGGAGCTACCCCTGGTACCAACTCAATAGAAAATTCTACTTCTCTGTGAGGTGGAAAATCTAAAATATCTGTGGGAAATAGATCGTGAAATTTTCGTAGAACTGGGTACCTGCTCAAAACATATGCATCCTCAACTTCCTTACCTTTTTCACTAGAAATGTGCACCACAAATTACAAACACCATTTCCTGCGACTGTGCTTGGCCTGAATGGTTGTAACCATCCTAAATGATATGGCTTTCTTCTTACCTTGTAGGACTCTTGGTTCCCTATTGGAATCCAAGCACTTAATATCCTTTACGTAACAATCTACCTTGGTACTATGAAGATATAGCCATTCCATACCCAATAACATATTGTATAATCCTAATGATAATACGTTCAAGTGCATTGTTGTAGACATGCCATTGTGACACAAATGAACAAGCTCTTACCCAGTGATCAATTGTTTTCTTTGTACCTGCAGCCAACTGCACTAACCAAGACTCTGCATGCACTTCTCTATTCAAACCACACTTATCCACCAAGTCATGAATAAGATAACTATAATTAGATTCAGGGTCAATCAAAATAGAAACAAATTGATCACAAAGCTTACTTTCCATCTCAATGATAGATTCTTGATGGATTGCCTTCCTATTTTCCAGTGCTACATAGATCCTAGGAATACTGTGTCCAACATATCCCACTGTATGTGCCTCCAGTACACTGTAGATCTGCGGTCAACCACCCCTATGTTGTGGACAATCTCTCCTGCGATGATCTATGGAGTGTAAAAACTCTGGTAAAACTTGATAAATATATATTATTAATGATGAAGATAAGAGATGATTACAATGAGGGATCGCCTAGGCTTTAAATATAGCCTCAAGGTGTCCCTTGGCGAAGAGGCATGATCTTTGATCATGCCCTTTCAGTTAATAAAACCTAATATAACTATATCTAACTAACAATTAATAAAATATTCATAACATTGCCTCTCTCTTAAGATGCTTTGTCCTCAAAGCATACGTAATGATGGACAATGTTGACGAATGTCTGGTTTTCTCAAGCGATGAGCTCTTGCTTCCCACATTTTAAAAAGATCGTGAAGCATCTTCTCGAGCTCCCTCTGTTGGTGTCGTGGATAGTGAAAAGATCCGATATCGACAGAGTTGGATACTGTCTTGACTTCTATTGGATGTTTGATTTTCCTATCGGAAGGCACTTTTATGGGTAGATCTTGGAATACTTTTTCATGTTTTCCAACTATCCCTTGTTCTTCTAGTGATTTTTTGTGATTCCTTTTTAGACTTAGAGGTAAGTTACCAACAATTATTGTCTGATGTAACTTATCCTCATCATTAAATGTTTCATTCTTAACAACCATAACTGCTTCATCACCGAAGGCCTCAACAACCTCTGTCGTTATATCAGCAGCTTCGGATGTGTTTGTTGCTTCACATGTTTCGTTCAAGTCTGGGAATGGAACATTTTGTTGTTTACAAACATCTGTATCTTCATGGTGATGTGGGGAATCAGCTTTTTCCTGATGCTCTTCTGAGTTCCCTGAATCTGTGGCATTGTTTTGTTGAGTTTGTTCCCTGTCAGGAGATATCGGGGATTGTGTCTGACTTAACTTATCTATTTTATCATTTAGCTTATTGCAGAGTTCTGACATCCTGTTCATTGCTTTGTTAAGCTTTCCTGTGGCCTCCCTTCGTTTTAGCTTTGCTAAGCTTATGATCTGATCAATTGTCATCGTAGATAAAGACATACTGAACAGATATGAGGTGAGAAATACTTTTCTGCCAGTTTTTTTTTTTCTTCCCTTTTTTTTAATTAATTAATTAAATATTAATTAATTAATTAAACTAATAATAATAATTTCTATTATATATATATATTTTTAAATAATAATAATAATAATTATTATTATTATTTTATTATTTGAATTATATATATATATATATAATTATGGGGAAAAATATTGTTAACCTTGAAAAGTCACGTGCCTTTTGAAAAGTCACTTTGTTTTGAAAAGGCACGTTGTTTTGAAAAGGGGAAATGGGTTTTTAATACCATGGGCCCAAAAATCATGAGCTTGTAAACCACGAGCAATTACTCTTCCTTTTTAATTTTACTTTTACTCTTCCTTTTTAATTTTACTTTGTCTTCACATGTACGTATATCTCTCTTTTTACTTTTTCTTTTTTCTTTTAATTTATTTCGCCCTTTATGTTAACTTTCCTTCTCTATTTATTTTATTAATATATATATATATTATATATATATTTCTTCCTTATTTTTTTTTTAAAAACAAATGTTGTTTCCCACAAGCACTTGGTTTTTAAAAAAAATCTGCAATTTTGGAATTTTCTTGTAATTCCTTAATTTTGGGTGATCACACAGATCCCTAAGAGCGATGGCTCCGATACCAATGGAGTGTAAAAACTCTGGTAAAACTTGATAAATATATATTATTAATGATGAAGATAAGAGATGATTACAATGAGGGATCGCCTAGGCTTTAAATATAGCCTCAAGGTGTCCCTTGGCGAAGAGGCATGATCTTTGATCATGCCCTTTCAGTTAATAAAACCTAATATAACTATAACTAACTAATAATTAATAAAATATTCATAACACAATTGTTTTCTTTGTACCTGCAGCCAACTGCACTAACCAAGACTCTGCATGCACTTCTCTATTCAAACCACACTTATCCACCAAATCATGAATAAGATAACTATAATTAGATTCAGGGTCAATCAAAATAGAAACAAATTGATCACAAAGCTTACTTTCCATCTCAATGATAGATTCTTGATGGATTGACTTCCTATTTTCCAGTGCTACATAGATCCTAGGAATACCGTGTCCAACATATCCCACTGTATGTGCCTCCAGTACACTGTAGATCTGCGGTCAACCACCCCTATGTTGTGGACAATCTCTCCTGCGATGATCTTTGCCACCAGTCCAACAATGTATAGGCTTCCAACCTTCATCCTTATTCTTCCCCTCAGATCGAAATCCCTGTCCTCTTCCAGATGCATTGAACTTCTTAGGTGGTGCAACATTCTCCTTGTTACCTGTATCTCGAGGTATTGCTCGCTTCTTGTCCCATTTTATTTATTATTATCAATACCTTTCGAGTCCATATTTGCCTCAAATATGCACTTCAATTTCTCATAACAATGCTTGAGTTTCCAAATATCCCCCTCCAATGATCTAGGCTCATCAAACTCAATCCTATCTCTGAATGTCCTTTATTTTCCTGTGCGTGTATGATTCTATCATTATCTTCATTTGAACCCATTATTTATTCCTTTAAAATTCTCAGTGTGTTTTCCAAGTCAAAAGAGTGTCCAACCCCATGCTGCTCATTTGACTCATTGGGAGAATATTTGTAGTATACCAAATTTCTATTCATCTTTGATTTCTTTCCTACAATGCATACTATGTCAGCTAAACTAAATCTTAATAAACCAATGTACCTTATCATAATTTGGGGATGATATCTCATCTGCAAGATCAACCAATTAGTGTAATACATGTATAGATATAATCATATCAGCATATAGACATATAACACATAGGTGTATCAACACGTAAACACCATTATAGTTAGAGTCTAGTTGTCCATGCATGACCACATCACTACATATATCATGACCGCATGCATGAAAACATCCACCATACCAATGCACATGGAAAATACCCAAGCATAGACATAGAAAACACACAAGCATAAACACTGACAATACACAAGCATAAACAACATGCATTCAAGCATAAATGGACCATACCTGTGACAACATGTAACCAAACATACACAATAAATACATGTAACAACATATAAAAATATGTAACAAAACATATATGAACAATACATGTAACAACTTGGCATGTATAAACAATAAGTAACTAGTCATATATTCATGATGACATAGTGAACAACAACACCATTAGCCTACACATGGTGGCATCACTGAAACCATGAACAACATTGTGCGGATGCAACAAGAACATACACGACAAGTATGAGAAACATAGAAGCAACCAACAGAAAAGCATGACCAACACACCACCCATCTAATCCAAGGGGTGAACCATGCTCTGATACCACTCTGTAACACATTTTTCCCATATAAACCCAAGTAACTGACCAACTATGGTAAACATGTGACGAGAGGCTACTATGATCATATTCAACCTCCTAGGTTACCTTAAGGAAGTGGAACCGATGGAAACACATCATACATACCTTCCACATCATCAAAAAGAGCTCCTTGGAGCCATCCCAACCACTCAGGTGACTAGCCCCTGTGTCCCACTGAGTTTTTAACCCACTTAACCCCCAGACGCTCCCACAGTATGGTCATGAGTGCATCTGGGAGGCTATGGACGCATGCACAAGCCTGCATGCTTGCGTCCAAGGACTAAATTTCCCTGACCTACACCTGTGTAGATGGGATTTAAGGCACTTTTTCAAGCCCATAGCCCAGGCCACTGCCCAAAACTCAATGACAAGTTTATAAATGAAATAAAACAACGAAAAATGGTGCACAAGCAAACATTCAAACAAGGACTTGACTAGACCCCTACTAGCCATGACCGGAATTTCGTCAAACATGTCACAAGGATGTAATATATAGGTTTAAATAATAGATTCAAGCATAGGGGTATCATAATTACCTGAGAATCACTAAGAACCATTGTTTCTATAACACATTAATTGCATTACAGTCTATTTAGGCATAAATACATTTTTCATTCAATTATGAATCAAAACATGATGAGAGCCATACTTCATCGCCATCATAAAACTCAGTCATAACCATCATATAAGCAACATAAATGACAAGCACATAAAAACCATATAAACCACAGAATAACAAACATATTTACCCATCAATACAAGGGAAAAATAGCTCCTATTGCCATAAGAAAAATGCAACCAAGTCTGGGACTTCCATGTTCCACCTGACCATAGACATGGCTAAGACAAATCTCTCTTCAACTAGTCTACCTTGTACCATAATCCAAGCATGAATGTGGGATCTCATACTCCAAATCCATCAAAACAAAACTTGGGATTCTAGAGGTCAAACCACCTTAACCCTTAACCAGTGATTCCACCTCATGGTCAGACATCACAACCATCACAAATTTGTCTCTACCCAATATGTTATAGGGCTCCTGAGTGTTTGTTCCAACGAGGGCCTCCAGGTCTAGTAACTCAACCCCAACTGCTATAGGGCTTCCAGAGTGTTGTCCAACCAAGGCTTCAAGAGCATTTGTCCAACCAAGGCTTCGAGGAACTAATAAATCAACCCACAACTAAAGGAAAATGAGAACCAACCAAAAAACAATCAACGAAATTAAACCCACAACACCATGGTTATCCAAGAACTGATAAGGCTAGGAAAATCCACTCTCAATCAAGGAAACCCTCCATGCCAATGATAGATCATGACCAAGAAACCACATGCATACACCATGCATGCAAAAAATAGTGAGGAAAACATACATGCAACTTGGTACCCACAATCAAAACTCATTGTGGTTGTTGATCTCGATGTCATCTTTCACTTCCCTACTCTTCCTTTGCCTTCTTGCTCCAAATCACCAAGCATGCCACACCCTCCAAGAGTGCTCTAAGAAAAATATAAGTATCCAAGAGTATGAGAGAGAGAGAATAATGAGAGATCCAAAACTTCATTGAGAAAAAAAACCATGAACTAATCCTCAGAATCCTTTTTATTAATGAGGCCTCTATTTTCTTCATTTGCCATTATTTTCCTTCATTTTCCCCCTCACATGACCTTTCACCTCCCTTTTCTCCTATATTCCATTATTTTCATAAATAAATGCCAATACATGCCACTTTTCCTTTCCAAAACCGTAGCCATTTCCTTTTCCAACTTCCATAGCCAAAATAAACCATATGAACACCTACACTAGGATTTTTTTTTCCCAAAATTCAGCCTCGAATACATGTCCCATGACCTTGCTTATTGTTTTTCCTTTATTAATTTTTATTACATGGAATTTTCAACAGGTTTGTTACACCAACAATCTATGCCTCTTGTGCATTATATATTTGAGTCCTACCACCCTAATTCTATGGAAAATCTATATTAAGGTGTTCCTTACTACATGTCCAACATTCCAACATTCAAGTACCATCACCTATATGATGTTGTTGTGATCCATGTCCCTATATAGCTGCATTGAAGCTCTTTTGTGGTGCCACATTTTCTTTCTCTTCTTCATTCTGAGGCCTTGTTCTTTTCGGCTTCCATTTACCCTTACCTTATCTTTCCCTTTCCATCATTTCTAAGATTCATTCTTACGCTTTGAATGTTCATAGAAATTCTTCAATTTCCCTATAACTTTCTCAAGTGACTGAGGCTCATCATATTCAATCCGATTTCTAAATTCTAATGGAAAACCACTGACAAATCTCTGAACTTTAGCCTTCTCATCTTTAAGATACGGTGCATACTTCAATAGCTCTAGGAAATTGGTCATATACTCCTCATATGTTATTGATCCCATCTTTAGCTCAGTATAATTATTTGGCCTTACCATCGTAGTACCTTTTTGACAAGTACTTCTTCCTGAAAAGCCACTTGAAATCATACCAACTCAAGTCCTCCATCCTGATGTCTCTGACTTTCTTCACATCTTCCCACCATATATCTACTTTATCTTCCAGGTTGAAGATAACAATTCTGGCCTTCATATTTTCTGTGTACTCATGCAACTCAAATAAAATTTTCATCCCAAGTATCCAAGCCTCTACATCTTCTAGTTTTTTCAAGTCTCCATCAAAAGTAGGTGGCTTTGCTTTCTTAAACTCATCCAGCAAGTATCTCCTATCACTCCTCCTGTAATGATGATAACGATGATGATCATAGTGCCTGTCAGAACCAGAACTAGAATAATACCTGTGTCCATCACCTCTCCTATCTAGAGTATCCAACAGTCTAACATCTCTCACTGTGTCATCTCTATCTGACTTGTTTCCACCAGGATAAATTCTCCCATATTCCCCATTAGTTTTGTCCTCCTACTGATGGTTGATCTGAAGTGGTCCATGTCACTGCAATTCTGAAAAACTCTGAAGGAGTATTCTATTAACCTTTGCTTGTTTCTCTTGTGTCTGCATTATTTTGTCATTGTCCACCCTACAACTCCTTATTTATTCCTTCAAGCTTCTCAATGTGTCTGCTAAATCAGAAGAGTGCCCATCACCAAGATATTCATATTATTCATAGGGAGAATCTCTGTAGTCTACCATCTTGCTAGTCATTTTGATCTCTTTCCTGCAAGGCATACTTTGTCAGCTAAACCAAATCACAATAAACCAATGCACCTTACATAATTCAGGGAGGATATCTCATCTGCGAGATCATCCAAATTAGTGTAATACATGTACAAACATAATCATAACAACATATAGACATATAATCAATGCATGACCATATCAACTACAAATACCATGACCTCATGCATGACAACAACAACCATACCAATGCACATTTGACAACATGTAAGAAATGACACATATAGAAATGCATAACCAATCATACACTCATGACAACACACTTCGCAACAACAACATCCTCTTTCACATGGCGACATCACTACAACCATGACTGACACCATACATATGAAACAAACATATAGAACACAAGGATGATTAACACACGTGCAACCGACATGAATTCATGACCAACACATACCACCCATCTAGTCCAAGGGGTGAACCATGCTCTAATACCACTTTGTGGTATCATATATGACCCAACGAGAGTGCAACTTGCTCTGATACCAATCTGTAACACCATCATCCCACATCTACCCAAGTAATCATCCAACCAAGGTAAATATGCGACGAGAGGCCACTATAATGGGATTCAACCTCCTAAGTAACCTTAAGGAAGTGGAATCGATGGAAACACATCAAACATACCTTTCACATTAGCAGCAAAAATCCCAAGAGCCATCCTAACCACTCAGGTAACCAGCCCCTGGGTCCCACTAAGTTTTTAGACCATTAAAACCCTAGACGCTCCCTTGATATGGACAATGGTTGATCTGGAAGAATTTGGATGCTCCCACATCATGGGTATGCATGCGTCCAAGGAATGTTTTCCTCAAACCCGTGCTTGCGTCCCCAGGATTTGTGCCACTTTTTCAAGCCCAAAGCCCAGGTAGCTGCCCATAACTCAATGAAAATTTATGAAATGAATTTACACAACAGGACAATGATACATTTGCAAAAACATTGACAAATTCTAGACTGGACCCCTACTAACCATAACAAGAATTTCATCAAACATGTCACAAATATGTAATATAAAGGTTTAAACAAAAGATCTGGACATAGGAGTCTCATACTTATATGAGAATCACTAAGAAGAATTGTTGCCTTACATCATTAGCTGCATTATCATCTTTTAGGTCATTAATACATTGTTCATTCATTAACAAATCAAAACATGAGGAGAGCCATACATCATCACTGTCATAATACATGCTTATAAATAGCATAATAAAAACAAAAATATCAAGGATACATCAGTCATAGAATCCACATATAAACCAATACATTTACACATAAGATGTCAAGGAAAGAACCCCTTATTAATGAATGCAAAAGCCAAATTTGGATGGGACTAACATGTTCCACCCAACCATAGATTGGATGAGCCAAATCTCTCTTCAGCCAATAACCCCCATGCCAAATTCCAAGCATGAATGTGGGACTCAAACCAAAAGAAACAACTAGGGAATCTTGAGGCTAAACCACCTCAACCTCATCAATAGAAACCAGGCTTTACCACAACCCATCCCAGATCACTAGGTCATAAAACAAGCTAGAATGCTATCTGATTTATCCACATACACCATGAGGAATTTTCCTGTCTTCTAGTCTCTCAGGCTTTACCACAATCCACACTAGATCAATAGGCCCTAAACCAAGACTCCACCTTCTAGGCTTTAATGTGTATCCCACCATTCACCGACAAGGATTCCTAGGTCTAATCAAGGGCAACCACCTCTAGGCATTATCGTATATCCCGCCATTAACCGGTTGATGATTCCTAGGCCCACTGAAGCACATAATACTTGGATTTACCGCAATACACAGTCCAGTTCAGGGGTCACTAGGCCAGTTGTTTTACCACAATCCATAGTCTAGTTAAGGGATCACTAGGCCATATGTCTTCCTTTCAGAGATCCACCTCTCTCAGTTTCAAATGCATCCGACAATCAAGTTCAACCAAAACATGAGAACCCCATCACACCATGGTTATACGAAAATGGAAAGGCTAGGTTGAAAACACTGTCACACCTGGAAAAACCCATGCCATGACAGCAAAGAACCACATGCAATACCATGCATGACAAATCTAGTAAGGAAATCACACATGAAAATCGATACCTGCAAAGAATCGTGTTGTAGCTAGTTGATACTACTCTTCCTTGCTTGCTCCTTCCTTTTGATTTCATTCTTTGCCTTTCTTGATCCAATGTCAAAGTGCTCCAAGAAAACTCTAAGTGTCTAAGAGAGAGAGAGAGAGAGAGAGCTCCAAAAATGAACTCACAAAAGGTTCCAACTGATCCTCAAAAGCCTTTTTATCAATTAGGCCTCTATTTTCTTCATTTTCCATTATTTTCCTTCATTTTACTCCTCATATGCAACCTGTGACCTTTCACCTTCATTTTCTCCTATTTTCCATTATTTTAATAAATAAACGTGCCAAAAATGCCATTTTACCTTTCCAAAGCCTTTACCATTGTCTTTGCCAATTTCCTTAGCCATAATAAACCAATGAACACCCTCACTAGGATGCTTTTCCCATCATTCAGCTTGGAATAAGTGTCTCCTCAACCAAGGTTAGTATTTTTCCTTTATTAAATTTTATTAAATGGATTTTTCATCAGGGCTGTCACATTCTTTTCCTTCCTCCCTTTCCACTCCTTCTTCTCCTTATTGGATTTTTTTGGGTTTTCATTTTCCTTTGAATCACTTGATTGCCCTTTCTTTTAGCCTATGTTTTCCAGGTGTTGTGCTTATACACAAGCCTCATCCATCATTCTGGGTTTGAACAACATCACTTGATTTCACAAATGGTAAAAATTATTTGTTTTGCTCCTATACACTCTACCCCTATCTCTTCTTCAATAATACTACTAGATCTAGTGGTACTCTACATACCCGATAATATAAAATTAAGACATGAGAGTTTTAAAATCCTCCCACTTAGTTACTGGAGGATCTCCCTCTAGCCTAAGGGTTTTTGTTTGGCTTTCCCACTAGGTTAGGGCATGGCCCCCTAATTTGAAACTTGAGCAAATGAAATTTTATGTTTCTCATCTATGTGGTGTTCATTAAAGTAAACCTCTAATTGCTACAATTAATGATTTAATTTCAAAGCATCAAGCTCACCTTGATATGGCTACTTTATGTGCACCTTTGATTCCATTTCGAAGAGGAATTATTAATGGTTCACAATGCTTGAAATTGATTACTCTTTTTTGGGTTTCCTACACTCCTCTAGTTCTTCATGATTCCCTAATTTTATCTCTAATTTTACCTCTTATTCGGAACCCCCATCTTCTCCATTCAACCCGAGCTTATTGGTCAAGGCCTTTATAAGGAGGTTTATATTGTAATTGATATTTGCAACTTACACTTCACGCCACAAAAACATATCCTTTACCATATCTCGAGGGTTATCATAAATCAATTTGTCGGCCATGGCTGGGGTTTTAAGACTTTATGCTTAAATTTTTCTAATCACCTACAACTTCCCACAAAATACTCTAAGAAACATGCTTTAATACCAATATGATCTTTAAACTACCGTGGATATTCCATTGTATAGTTCGTCACAACATATCAATGAAAATAAAGCAAAATATATACCATGAAAGGTTAATTTCTTTTAGATTCCAGATTTATTATTATTATTATAGTGTTTATGCACCCAACCAAAGTCTACACTATGAAAGGTTAATTACTTTTAGATTCTAGATTTATTATTACTATTATAATGTTTATGCACCAAATAGATAATATTCAGAAAATATAGAACAAGTAAATACAATCACTCAAAAACCATAATGAACACAAATATATGTTCTCAGAAACCCTTATGGGAGAAAACCTAATTGAAGGGTAAGGCTGCTCTAATTCTTTTATCTAGAACAAAAATTATGTAGGTACAAAGGAGAAGGAACTCATTAGAAAAAAATTGCGGTCTAAAATGGGTCTCTTAAGGAATATTATAAAGTAATAGTGGAAATAATAAAATAAGATTAGATTACATCATCAAATTTTAGAGGGAAAAAAGAAAAAACTACTTTTTCAACTTGTATTTTCAACTTATCTCCTTATGGTTTTACTCAAATTTCAAATGGGAGCACTTGTTGGATGCATAATTTAATTCTTCATCCAATTAGTACCCATGTTACATACTTTTAATGGACCCTGCTACACAAAAAATGAGAAATATCACTTATTTGTCTCTAATCTTAATCAAATGAGTGAGAGGAATTTCCTATTTATAGGAGAGTTTCTTTGACAATATCATTGTAGAATCCACTAGGGAGACATTAGTTTTTCTTCCCTAATTTCAAAAGTTTTCGTAGTTATTTTCTATCTCTAAAAGTTTCCAGTAGCTCACCACAATACATTATCTTTGTTTGGGTGTTTGACACCCTGATATCCCTCAAACTAGGTCTATTCTATTTAGTTTCTTAGTTTTGTCCCATGGTTGCATCGATTTCTCTTCTAGAAGTGATTGGTTGTTTTCTGGTAATTGGCAAGAAGTGATTGTCTCCCTTCTGGTCTTGTTGCACAAAGGAAATCTATGTCCATGCTCTGCAAGTGATTTTTTTTTTAATTTTTGACACAATTTACCCTTAGATCTAGATGTAGGCTTGGCTTCGGGTGGTTGTAGGTGTCTTCTAACTTGCATGTAGATACTTGAATAGGTGTCTTCTCCCATTTGTTACAATACTTGAATCTAGAAGCATAACATGTTAATTTTTGTTGCAATATTTACATGAAGTTAACTTAGTGAGTAGTGACCTAGATACAATTCTTATGCAAGTTAGTTGTAGATTGGTTATGTAGTATGTTGTTTGTTTAATTTGTAATTGTATTTGGGAATGAAAAGGAACTTTGCACTAAATAAATATTTTTTTCAAATATTTCGAGCGTTGCGTTACATACCAAAATTGGCTAGTGAATAGTAACCTACCCAATTCCTCAATTATTTTGATTGTGCTTTGCTATTTCATTTTCATTATTCTTACTTGGAAAAACAAAAAACTTGCATCTAATAAACAACTAGGGTTGAACATTTTCTAATGTGTTTTTCTATAAGCATTGGTATATTAATTATTGTCTATAGAATATAAAATCATCGTGAAATTATTAATAATCATATTTGGAATGTAACATTACTATTCATCTCTAAACTTGTGAAAAGAGAAAAACTCATTTCTCTCACTTTTCATAAAAATAAAAAGTTGTATTTTCCATTCAGTATATAGAGTAAAGGTTTTCATATTTAAAACATTTTAAAGATATTTTTGTTGAGTATTGATTTGTAATTCCTTATTTTTATTATAAACAAGTGCAATATATAGTATTATTGCTTAGCATTTATCTCTTATGTTAAAAATAATGGATTGCTAAATTAAAATAAAAATAATAAAAAACTAAAATTGCATATAGACAAATGTTTTCAACAATGAAAAATATAAATATTAAAAATAATGTTGCTTTATTTACATAATTATTTCTTATTTGAATTGATAGCCATTTTAATTTATTAATAATATTTGATTTTTTATTTATATTTAGTAAAATTATATAATTAAGTCTGCACATTTACATTTTTATTACTGATCATTAAAGTGTTGAAGAAAACATAAATAATAGTGGTCACTAACAAATCCTAGTAAGTGTATTTATTTAGATCTTGTTCCTACTCATTTTTTTATACAAATACTTGTTTAAATTATGGTGGACAACTATCACATGGCATTGTGATGTGCACTGCAATATAAATTATTATTACATTTTTACTCCTAATTATAAAAGTGTTTAAGAAAACATAAATAGTAGTGGTCACTAACAACTCCTAGTAAGTGTATTTATTTAGATCTTCTTCCTACTCATTTTTGTAAACAAATACTTGTTTAAATTATGGTGGACAACTATCACATGGCATTGTGATGTGCACTGCAATTAAAATTATTATTACAACACTCCACAAATAGAAACCTTCTTAAATATTTTTATTTTTTAATATAATTTTTATATCTCATAATTCAAGTTAAAACTATATAATAATAATCATCAATCAATTAAAAAAACAATTTATATTTAACTTAATTTTTTTTTTCAAAATATTTAATTTAATAATTTTTTTTCAAATTTACAAATTTCAAAACTAATTTTTTCCAAGGAAAAATATCAGTAACTTTCTACTAATAAAAATGAAAAGTTACAAGTGTAGATGCTTGAAACATTACTGAAAGTCCTTAGGGGACCCAACAACGTGACACACGCTATGTAGCAATGCTACCAGGAAATGAAAACTAAAATTACACATTGCCATATAAACTAGGCTTGTTGTTTTTGCCTTTTTTCTTTTGGACTTTTTGCCAGCTCACCAGAGAAGGAGCAGTAGAAATAATTGCCAACTCATTATTGTTGGAAGAGTGTAGGGCTTCTTTGTCTGAGTCTGAACTCTTAGATACATGAGCTCGCTTTGTACCCCCTAGGACTCGATCATTGTTCTTCCCCTCGCATTGATTTTCAACAATAGTTGGAGAATCTGGCTTCTCATCATGTTTCTTCTGTTCTTCCTCCATTTCTTCTCCCTTCTCTTGTGTACCATGTTGATTTCATGCTTCTGATTGCATTTGAGGTTCTTTAATTTCTTCATCCTCATCATCTGAGTGTGGCAGATCCAGAAATTGCCATTCTTTTTTCTATGTGGTCTCTTGTTTGTTTTTTTTTCTTAGATAGAGTGCAGGGGTTTTGCAAGTGCCCTGTTTGGTGGCACACCCTACAACTTAAAGCAGTGTTTTCGAAATCTAATGCAAGTGCCTTTTTTAGTGGCACACCCTACATCTAAAAGCAATATTTTCGAAATCTAATGGTTGTGTCCACTTGAGATCTTTATGTATTAAATGTATGCGACAAGCCTTTACTTAAATCCATCTCCACAAAACAAATTTCAAAACTAATTAAATATATATATATATATATATATATATTTACCAAAATAAAAAACAATATACCCCCTCATCTTCAATATAAAGACGTAAGGAATTAAATTTACAAATTTCAAAACTATATATATATATTACCAAAATGAAAAACAATATACCCCGCCTCATCTTCAATGTAAAGAAGTAAGGAATTAAACCCTTCAATGAGCATTTAGGAAAAGAAATATAGAGCCTTTATTCCCCTATTTACCTTAGAAAGGCTATCTCAACTGACACTTAGGACCAAGCAATGAAGGGTTGACAGGTGCATTGATTTTGAAACAAATACATGACACAACCTCACTTTGACCACAGTTTACGTCAAGGGAAAGGGTTATCGAGAACTCCGTGGACGGTTCTTGTTACTACTGGCCAATCACTCCAATTCTCTGTGCAGACGCCACACCCTCGCATATTCCCTTTCAACCTCTAAATTTCATGGCCATCGATATCGGTTCTTAAAAAAACCGGAAACGATTTCATCGAAAACACAAGCACGATCAAACGTTTTTAACGTGTTTCCTAAACCAAAACACAGGGTCATCCACACGGTACCCATTTCTTTGGGTTTTTCAATGAAGTTTCCGAAAAAAAATGGTAAGAATCGTCAGGGAATTGCACGCTACTAAAGTGACAACAAACGAATGTCGAACAATGGGGACCAGGTTCGATCACGAATCACGATGCTGTGACTACAATACCGAAGATTCGCAGCAATTCATTGAGCCGTTCAGAGATCTATTTAAGCCATCCAATGTTCTCCCTCAATTCCCCCTCTCATTTCACTAACATCGTTAGCTTGTTTTTGCACTTCTGTCTTACATTTTATTCTTCGTGTCCCTGTTTCTTTCAACATACATTGCCCCCTTCCCTATTGCATTCACTCTCCTCTTCCCCATATTCAACATCCCTGGTACTCTTTACAGCCAATCTTCTTTTCTGAAGTTATTGGGGCTTCAAAATTGGAGGACTCTTTCGTATAGTTTTCTTGTTTTGATACCTTATGCATATCCTTCGGTGAATCGTGATGATAATTTTTTGGTATATGTATTGCAGAGTGATCCATAATGGTGCTGGCTGAGAATCGACTCGTGACAGAGCAGGGCCCTCGATATGACTGCCTTCTGTTTGGTGAGCATCACACTTCTTTCTTTGTTTTTCAAATTTTTCCTTTTTCAGTGGTATTAAGCTAAAGATGTATGTATTCGTTTCTGATTCCAATCTGCTGTTCTAGATTTGGATGACACATTATATCCCTTAAGCTCCGGACTAGCTGCAGCATGCTCCAACAACATCAGAGGTAATCTTGTAGCTAATCTGCCCCTAAAAAATTATGTAATTTTATGTTGGAATATTTAACATTCCAGAATAACAATGGAGAATAAAATTCCCCCTCTTCAACACAGAGGAAATTAAAAAAATTTCTTCAATGGAGACAGAGCTTTCACTGTAAACACTATTTCATTAAACTTAAAAAAAAAACTTGGTTACAAAATCACCTCTGCCTGAGGGAATACAAAAACTTTGACTGCTTCAAAACACAGTTCAAAACACCTCACACTCTCTAAAATTTCACTCTGGAAGAATACTCTGTCTCACCAAAAATGAAAGCACTGCTGTGCACTTCAAATTTTTACACTGCTGTGTGTAAAAATAAAACTTACAAAACTAAACTCTGCACTGCTGTGCTATATCTCTTTTTCACTGCTGTGTGAAAAAAAATAACTTACCATACATATATTCTCACGGGCCCTTTTTAACTCTATATGCCTCAGCACCTTTTTTTTAATATATATAAAAAAACTATTTTAAAATAAACTATTTTAAAAACTTTAAAATAAAAAAAAACTAAAATAAAAAGCTACTATGGCCCACGGCCTTTTCTCTTGAAACGTTCATATGTATATATGCAACACATATATATGCATATAACAATATGTGGACTTGTACGCACAGCACATTTTTTAAACAAACATTAAAAACGACTTTGACTTTGTTTTAAACAAACATTAAAAACGACTTTGACTTTGTGTCGAACCGGACGCCAACTAAGAATTAACCCTTTTTCATAAAAATTCCGCGTGCCAAAAGTTTGCAGCTGATGTCATCAATTTGTGATGCGGGATTTTTATTAAATCCGCCCTAAGATTTTCCCCGGGTCCGATTTTCAGCAGCCTGTACGGCAAAAATTGTGATGCGGGATTTTTCATAAATCTGGCTCATTAAAATTCAAGTCCGTGTTTGCTCATTAAATTCCTCCATTTCAGAATGCAGCGCTGAGGTTGACCACACATTCAAAATGGTAAGCGGCTTCTTACAGTGTCCTGCAAACAAAAATGGAAGGCGGCTGCCTCCTGTACAGAGCACGGCAGAAAGTAACTTCAACACTCCCCCTTACTTTCAGCGGCTGGGTTATCAGTCATACCCAGACATTTCCTCAAAAACTCAAAACTCTTCTGCCCCAATGGCTTGGTCAGAATGTCTGCAAACTGCTCCTGAGTTCTGCAGTGTTCCAAAACAATTTCACCATTGTTTACCAATTCTCTGATGTAATGAAACTTTGTGTCAATGTGTTTCGTTCTTTTGTGAAACACAGAATTCTTGGATAATGCAATAGTTGAGCTATTGTCACAATAAATCACTGTTCCTTTTACCTGCTCTTGGCACAAACTTCTTAACATCCTCCTCATCCAAATTGCTTGACAAGCTGCTGCTGTGGCTGCCACATATTCTGCCTCTGCTGTAGACAATGCTACAATGGACTGTTTTTTAGAAGCCCATGAAATGGCTCCTGAACCCATGTGAAAAACATAACCGGAAGTGCTCTTCCGATCATCTACACTTCCAGCCCAATCACTGTCAGTGTATCCAACTAAATCTGAATTTTCTGAAGTAGTATATAAAATACCAAACCTTTTTGTACCTTTAACATACCTCAGAATTCTCTTCGCTGCCTGCCAATGTGCATCCTTTAGCTTCTCCATAAATCTAGAAATTAAGCTAACAGCATGCATTATGTCGGGCCTAGTTGCAGTCAAATACATGAGGCTGCCAACTATGCTCTTATACAAACTAGGATCAAAATCCTTGCTACTGTCCTCTCTGCTGAGTTTTAATCCCATCACTGTGGGAGTGATCGCTGCCTTGCTCTCCTGCATATTAAATCTTTCCAGCACTTCATTAACATATTTTGCCTGTGAGATAAAAATCCCATTTTCATCTTGTTCTACTTCTATTCCTAAGAAGTATTTCAACAAACCCATGTCAGTCATTTCAAATTCTTCTTTCATGACTGTTTTAAAATTTTCAATAAGGTAATTATCATTACCTGTGAAAATAACGTCATCAACATATAAAACTGCAATCAACATTTTACCATATTTTTATTTGATGTAGAGGTTGGGTTCTCCCTCACACTTTTCAAATCCATTTTCCAGTAGATAGGAATCTATCCTACTGTACCATGCTCTTGGTGCTTGCTTCAACCCATAAAGAGCTTTCTTCAACTTGCACACTTTGTGCTCTTGGCCTTTCTTCTCATAGCCGAGAGGTTGTTCAATGTAAACCTCTTCCATTAACACTCCATTTAGGAATGTTGACTTTACGTCCATTTGGTAAACTTTCCACTTGTTTTGTGCTGCTATGGACAGCACTGCTCTCACGGTTTCCATTCTAGCAACCGGTGCGAAAGTTTCCTCATAATCTATCCCATGCTTTTGCTTATACCCTTTGACAACAAGCCTTGCCTTGTGTCTCTCTATTTTGCCTTCAACATTACTCTTGGTCTTGTAGACCCATTTAACTCCAATGACATCTTTACCTTTTGGGAGTTCAACCAAATCCCATGTCTTGTTTCTTTCTATGGCATTAATCTCCTCATCCATAGCTTCTATCCATTTCTTTTCCTTAATATCTTCTTCAAAGTGGATAGGGTCTTCAACATGACAATATAAAGCAAACAAAGAATTGATACCTTCATTTGCTGCCTCTTGTGCATAAATGTCATTCAAATTTATGAACTTCTTACCTCTTTCACTTGATGTACAAATGCTTGAAGAAGCACTTGAATTGCCTCCTTGTGGTGTGCTTGGAGAAGCACTTTCATTTCTCCTCAAGGGTGTCTCTTTCTGCTCTTGTGTTGGTGCTGCTGTTTGGGGATGTATTTCAGCCAATTCATCATCATCTTCATCATGAGATAAACAATGTTTAACATTCACTGTTTTCTCTATGCTTCCATCCCAAGCTTCCTCCTCAATAAACTGAACATCTCTGCTCACAATAAACTTCTTGGTGGATAGGTTATATAACCTGTAGGCCTTGGACTCCTCACTGTATCCAATGAAAATACATTTCTCCCCCTTGCTGTCCAACTTCTTCCTTAGCTGATCCGGAATGTGTGCATAAGCCACACATCCAAAAACCTTCATATGTGTGACACTTTGCTTTGTGCCACTCCATGCCTCTTCCGACACTTTGTTCATCACTGCTTTTGTAGGGCACCTATTCAAAATGTATGCTGCACAATGTACAGCTTCAGCCCAATAATCATTAGGCAGATGCTTTGCCTTTAACATACTCCTCACCATGTCCATTATGGTTCTATTCTTCCTTTCGGCTACTCCATTTTGCTACGGAGTATATCTAGTTGTAAACTGCTTTTGAATACCATTTTCTCTACAAAAACATAGAAAATCTTTAGAGATATACTCACCTCCTCTATCAGTCCTTAGAACTTTGATGTGCAGCCCACTCTGGTTTTCCACAAGTGCTTTGAAATTGCAAAAATTTTCAAACACTTCACTTTTATTTTTCAAAAAGTAAACCCAAGTTTTTCTTGTAAAATCATCTATGAATGTTAACATGTAGTGGCTGCTAGCAAGCGATGGAGTTTGCATCGGTCCACACAAATCTAAGTGGACAATCTCTAAGGGTGCCTTTGCCCTTATGCTTTTCCCGGAAGGAAAACTTTCTCTGTGTTGTTTCCCAAGAATACAACCTTCACAAAGGCTGTCAGGCTTCTCTATCAATGGTAAACCTCTTACCATTCCTTTTCTATTCAACAAATTAAGACCTCCAAAGTTGAGATGTCCAAATCTCAAGTGCCACAACCAATTTTCATCTTTTGGTTCGCTTTCGATAGCCTCTTTTGCCACTGCTGCTATCTTTTCTTCATTTTTCAGATCTGCTCTCATTCTAAGAGGGAACATTCTGTTCCTTGTCATCTTCACTTCAGCAATACATTGTTTGCTGGGTGTTTTGTCCATGATGGTACAAACATCATCCTCAAAAAATACATTGTACCCCTTTTGAACAAGCTGTCCAATACTTAAGAGGTTACACTTCATTCCTGGAACATAATAGACATCTGTTATGGATTTCTTTGCACCTTTTCTTGTTAGAACATTTACATTCCCTTTTCCCATAACAGACACTTTACTATCAGTCCCTAGTGTGACTTGTGACTTCACACTCTCATCTAGCATAGAAAACATGGCTAAGTTTCCTGTCATATGGTTACTACAACCGAAGTCTAGAAACCATAGATCCTCACTTTTTTCTTTAGCCATATTACAAGCCAAAAACAAATTATCTTGGCTGATATTTTCTCTAGTGAAATTTGCACTAGTTCTACTTCCCATATCATGCTGCTTCTTTCTACATTCATTAGCATAATGACCATATTTTTTACAATAGTGACATTGGACATTGGACTTATCATGCCTTTGTCCTTGAGCATTCCGCTGACCACTCTGCTGGCTGCTGCCTTGGCCTTGATGTTGATTTGGATTGCTGCCCCTTCCTTGAGCATTTGCTGGACTGTTCCTTCCACCTCTGTTTTGGCTTCTGCCTCTTCCTCTTTTGTTTCCTCTGCCTTGCCCTCTTCCTCTTCCAAAAGACATCTGGGTCTTAAAGGCATGTTCCAGAGATGAGTTTTCACTCCTACCCAATCTCTTCTCATGAGTCATCAGTGATGCATGTAGCTCATCCACTGTGAACTTTGTGAGATCCTTAGTCTCCTCTATGGTGGTGAAAATCACATCGAATCTTGAGGGTAGACTCCTCAAGAGTTTTTCCACAATCCTCTTCTCTTCAAGAGTCTCTCCATGAGATCTTATTTGTGTGACCATTCCAATCCCATGAGTGAAGAATGAGTCAATAGTATCTGACTCTTTCATACAGAGAGTCTCAAAGTCTCTCCTCAGCAACTGAAGTTTTGCTGTCTTCACTTTTTCCATGCCTTGATAGGCTGTCTTGAGAGTTTCCCATGCTTCTTTGGATCTCTTGGCTGCTACTATCCTTGGAAACACACTCTCATGCACTGCCTGATACAATAAGAAGAGAGCCTTGGAGTCTTTCTTCCTATTGCTCTTCAGCAACTCTCTTTCTGCCTGAGTTAAATCTTCAAACTCTTCTTCATTTTCTGGCTCTTCAAAGCCATCCTCAACAAATTCCCATAAGTCTTGGGAGACAAATAGAGCTCTCATAGTTATTGACCAGTAGTCATAATTTTTCCCATTAAACATTGGGAGATGGAAATTTCCCATACCCATACCAGTGCTGGCTCCAGCCATTATGTACTCTTAACTATGATTAAAAAAACTTGACTGTGTATGTAAAACAACTCACTGTTCTGCAACAGTGACTCAAAAACTGTATAGATAAATACCTTTGGATTCTTTGGCTGAGTCTTCACACTGCTGGAGAAGCTGCTGCAACAAAGAACTCCTTTCCTTCAGCTTCTTTGATCTTCAAAGAGCCTGGACTAGCTCCGATACCATGTTGGAATATTTAACATTCCAGAACAACAATGGAGAATAAAATTCCCCCTCTTCAACACAGAGGAAATTAAAAAAATTTCTTCAATGGAGACAGAGCTTTCACTGTAAACACTATTTCATTAAACTTCAAAAAAAAAACTTGGTTACAAAATCACCTCTGCCTGAGGGAATACAAAAACTTTGACTGCTTCAAAACACAGTTCAAAACACCTCACACTCTCTAAAATTTCACTCTGGAAAAATACTCTGTCTCACCAAAAATGAAAGCACTGCTGTGCACTTCAAATTTTTACACTGCTGTGTGTAAAAATAAAACTTACAAAACTAAACTCTGCACTGCTGTGCTATATCTCTTTTTCACTGCTGTGTGAAAAAAATAACTTACAAAGTCAAAAAGCACATAGTCTTTTCTTCTTCTTATATGCTTCAGCGCTTTTTCAACATATTAAAAAAAACTAAATTAAAATAAAACTATTTTAAAAAATAAAATCAAAAAAGTTTCATTATGGCCCACGGCCTTTTCTTTTGAGAGCATTCATTCTATATATATGTAAAACATATATATACGTGCACATTGTTTGCACGATTTTTAAACCAAACATTTAACCAAACCTTAACCGAATTGAATCGGACTTTAAAACAGAAATTAAACCAGCGTGCATAAAATTCCGCGTGCCAAAATTTTGCAGCTGATGTCATCAATTTGTGATGCGGGATTTTTATTAAATCCGCCCTATAAATTTCCCCGGGTCCGATTTTTGGGCTCACGTACGGATGAAAAGTGTGATGCGGAATTTTTCACAATTCCGGCTTAATAAAATTCAAGTCCGGGTTCATACGGCGATGAAGTTGACTGATCATCCAAAATGGAAGGCGGCTTCTTACAGTGTCCTGCAAGACAGAAACGGAAGGCGGCTTACGCT
>JAXQQM020085014.1:0-276279 GCA_034641835.2 Pinus albicaulis
AAAGTTTGGCCGAACTCTTAACAAAATTTCGGTCGAACTTTTACTTTTAAAATAGTTCGGCCGAACTAATTCCTATAAATAAATCACCCGTGAAGACTGTTCTTTTACCTGTTTCATTATTCCCGCGAATTTGTGTTTCCGGCTGCTCCCTTCAGCGCTGCTGCTGTTCGCGCGTTCCGACTGCTCCGTTCAGCGTTGATGCTCCTCTCGTCGGCCGAACTAATTCATCGGGTATGTTATACGAAAACCAGGGTCCTATAATTACCATATGAAATTTGGATTCCATTGTGGCATCAACCCTGTAATGATGGTTTCATCGGATCAGCCCTATTATAATAGTTTTAGAAAAACATATTGCAAGATGAAAATGTGGATTCCATTGCTGGATCAACCATGTTATGATAATTTCATTGGAGAAAAGAGGGATATAAATGTCGCCAAAATATATTTCACCAAGGATTTCTCTTAAAATTGAGATCTTCCCATCTTTAATCATCACATCTTCATCGAGATTTTTGGATTTCTTTTTGAGTTATTCTATTTATTTAAAGCATCTGTGCCATTCATTTTCTAAATCATTAATTTTCTCATTTTTTGCTTTCAGCTCAAATTCCAAACTTGCCACATTGTGGTTTGCATTGCTACAGCCTTCATAGCCTTTCCAAGCTCATTCTGTGTGGTACTCTCAGCCTTCCAGCTTCAAATTTTCTTAGAAAGTTCCTAACTTCTTTGTAATGTTTTAGCTTCTTCTTTTTGAAAATGTGGATTCCATTGTTGGATCAACCATGTTATGATAATTTCATTGGAGAAAAGAGGGATATAAATGTCGCCAAAATATATTTCACCAAGGATTTCTCTTAAAATTGAGATCTTCCCATATTTAATCATCACATCTTCATCGAGCTTTTCGGCTTTCTTTTCGAGTTATTCTATTTATTTAAAGCATCTGTGCCATTCATTTTCTAAATCATTAATTTTCTCATTTTTTTCTTTCAGCTCAAATTCCAAACCTGCCACATTGTGGTTTGCATTTCCAAGCAGCTTTTGCAGCCTTTCCAGTTCATTCTTCGCAATTTCTGCAGCCTTTCCAGTTCATTGTTAGAAAGTTCCTAACTTCTTTGTAATGTTTCAGCTTCTTCCTTTAGTTGTTCCACTTGAAGCAAATTTTATCCCAGAAATATGCACCTTAAATTTTGGGTTTTAGCTCTTCTTGCACCTCTCTCAATTGCTACTCATTGGATGAGTACGATGACTAAATCTCTTCATGATCTAGCAACCAAGCTGAACCGATATTTTCCATGTTTTGTACTTCACTGCAAGGCATAGACGCAGTACTCACACTTTAACAGTTGTTCTTGGATGGAGCAATATTGACAAAATCCAATGGCAAGAATTTCCTTCCCAATCTTAGATAGGAAACATAATTACGTAATAATTATATTATTAAAAATATTATTTAATATGTTTAATGGCATCATTGTTGTGTGTAAAATGTGTTTGATTTTTAAAATTTGGTTTATTTGTATGTTATAAATTTTAGTTAGTATAAGATATGGTTTTTTTTTTTTTTTTACAAGGTTATTAGAGAATGTTTAGACCAAGAAAATTTAGGGTATGGTAGTTTAAATTTAGGTTAAGAGTGATATAACATTAATTGTTTCTTTAATTTAAAGAAAGGATATAATTAATCTAACATTAAAGTGAAAAATCTCATGTTGTCTCTCTTGATACCAACATAGTTAAAACATTTTAATTTGATAATGTTAAAGACAAAGTATAGGATATATATATATATATACAATAGTGGTAGTGCTTTATTTTTATTCATTGAAATTTGATCATATAAGTTTTGGTGAGATTTTGTACTTATATAATATGGTGGTTTAAATTGAGCATTTTTATTAAATTTTGATTATATATATATATATATATATATATATATATATAATTTTAAAATTTTTTATTGACATAGTTTAGTTTATAGACTAAAAAAAATTTATTTTAATAATTTTTATTGACATAGTTTAGTTTATAGAGTAAAAAAAAATTATTTTAATAATTTTTATTGACGTACTTTAGTTTATAGATTAAATATTACATTTTTACTAGTTAATTTAACCAAAATAATCTATAGAATTCAAATGTTTGTGGAGGTTTTCAAGGCATTGAATCCATTTATGAATTCAAAAAACAATTTTAAACAACAACAACTTACAATCTTGTTTGCAATAGTATAGCCCAAGGGGTTTCTAAGGTGTTGAATCCAATTATGAATTCAAAAATCTATTTTAAACAATAAAAAATCATAATCTTGTTTGAAATTGTATTGTCGGATTTCGATGAAAAATACTTTTGTCCATAAATTAGACTAATTATTTTGTCTATAAATTAGACTTTATATTTACCAACTTCTCCTATAAAAGTTCTTGTTTAGGTTACCCTTGTCATAAAGGAACTCTCTAGGAAATTCTAGTCCAACACATTGCTTTAATTTTATTCACTATAACTTCATCACATATCTGCACTTGGGACCCAAATCTTCCAATAAGTGTATTAAAAAATAAATCAATGTAACTCTAAACGATCATCCACAAACAAAAATTACATATTGTCAACCATATTGATATACATGAGGAGTTTTCTCCGATAATAATTAATGATCAGTGAAGATGCCTTTTCTTTTTAATTAGAGAGATACAAAGTCCAACACTTGTCTACAAGGTGACTTTTCTTATGGCAATGAGTAATAAACAATTGCAACTTATTTTCAACATCATTTTCCTTGTCCAATGGGCCTTGGACCTTTTGCCTCATTTATTTAGAAAGTTTCATACATGCATGGATATCTTCTTCCAACATCTATAAACATTATAATTATTCAAACCACAAAAGGAACATGCAAGTTCTTTTCCAAATCTTATGTGAATATTTACCATATTTATCATAATCAAAAGCAATTTGATTAGAGGCAAATTTATACCTTGAAATTTATACCATTACCACTAGTTTTGTAATGGTCAAAATGGTTGTTAAGATCCACTCATGCAACGGTGAGAGTGTTCCTATTGTTCCTTTTAGTAGAAGCTCTAATATGGAAATGCATGTCTCATCTATTGACTTGGAATTAGGTAATATAAGTGTCCATTTTATGTGATTGTGAAGGTTAGCTATGTACTTTATGTCCACATTTGTTCTTGAGATTTATCCTCCCCATTGAATGGATTGTTTCTAAAACCTTGTAGTGTACTTTTGTACACTTTATTTTTGTGGTTGTTGATAGTGGTGCCACTTAATCGTGTGGTCCTCCTCATACCCCATAAAGAAGTGTTGGGACTTGAGGAGGTCTTTGAATACTTCACACTTATTTGTTGCTATTTTTTAGGGTTAGTCCATAAGTAGTGTTACCTAGCTAGGAGACTATTGGACCTCCTACTCCCTTGGTGATGCTTGATGAACATATAGATGGCTTAGTGTGAGTGGATGCTTGACCTTGGATAGAGTCTTAGAACATTGCAATTTCATAGGAGGTTGTTATCTTATGTGGCATGATAACTAACTCATTGGGTATACATAATGGATAGTTGGTTATTTGAACAGGAGAGGTACCTACCTAGGGGAATGAGCAGTAGGCACTTGAATGAGGGCACTTAGCCATAAGAGCATGGGGCCATTTGGCATATACCTTAGAGGTTGAAAATTTGACTTGAGGATGCTTGGATTGACGAGCATACTTGGTGGAGGTTGGTTGTGGACTTGGGCATGTTGTTGGGGATAAACATTTGAGCAAGTGATGCTTTGACACATGTATGTTGAGGAGTATGGGGCGTAAGAGTATATGTGGTCCACACTAAGAGAAGAAACACCTTGAATGAGGACACTTGGAGAATGAACCACCATGCAAGAAAGAGTGTTCGGTTAATAGCTTGTTGGATAGCATGCAATCTTGAATGAGGGGTATCATGATTGGATGGTACATCATCTTGAGGGTTGGATAAACCCAGTGTGAGGCTTGCACTTCCTTATTTAGTGGAGATCTCCTACCAAGGTTGCCTTGTTGACTTAAGTCTAGGTTTATTTGTGTGGACCTAGTCCATGTTTTATATTGACCTTTCTAGCCTACTACTACTTCTGTATAAAGGCAAATGAGAGAACATTTAACATTATTTATTATTGATGTATTAGTTATTCCGTATTTTTTATAATTTTAAATAATTTTTATAAAAATAAAAACCTAAAATTTATTATTTAAAGAAAATACAAAGAAAATAACAACCTTTGAAAAACATAACACAACAAATAGATGATTCAATACAAATGTCACATAGAAGTCATTTATCTCATGGGCCTTCAACCTAAATTATATATCTAGCACTACATTAAGCTATAGGAGATAAATCAAAGAAGCATTTGAATGTAAATTAAACATGTGTAATAATTATGTCCTTTAGTTTAATAAATAGATAATAATTTGCAAATGCCATATCTAAGCTATATTTCATCTAAGTAGCTTTCAATTTAAACTTATATCTAATGTTAAATTATATAAAAGAATAACAATAATCCAAACTTCAAAAAATATTTAGAACGTTAGTATAAAATGTGACATATGATTTTCCTCTGTGGAAAACATAGTTATAATTACCAATCTTATAATATTATCCAATCTTATAATATTTGAAACCTAAGGTCTTTCCCATACCAAAGTATGTTCTTTTAAAACATGTTTTCTTGGTGATATGGGTGATTTAGAAATGATTGGGAGAGCGAAATTCCTCATTTAATATGTACAATATGTTTGGTTCATGCCACTAAGCCAAGAATTTTAAATTCAACTGATTTTTAATATAACCAACTAAATCCTGCAAAAAAAGAATAAAACAATTTATGTTAGGGTTGTGGATTTAGGCATTGAAACAACACCATGATATTTCAAATTTAAAAATAATGGTTTGAGTCCTAGGTAGCTTAGAATCCTATTTGTTTTCAAAATAAGGATGTACTCCCATTTGATTCTCATTATTAGGTTGTAATCATGAGGCTCTCGCTCAAGAGTGGACCTTCCCAAAATCTTGTGACGTCTTGTCACAAACAAAACCATCAAACTGAAAAACACATCATGCAAGAAACATAGCTCGCTGACATATCATTTTTCTCCTTCAAAGAAAAAAATTCACATCATGTGAATATCTCCATGTACTCTTACATATTGGTGTACAAAACCATCAACCAAACACAAGTCGACAAAACATGCCTCTTCAAACAACTGACTCTCAAGTCAAATAATAGAGCTCATGTACAAATTTCCATATTTGTTGCATTTAAGTGTGTCAACATAACTCTACTTTCAACATCTTGCTTCATACAACATGCACCATACTTTGAATTTGCAAAGAAATTCATGAAACATCAAAATACATGCTAGGCCTTAATTGGATAAGAAATCTAACCATCTGTCAGCAAACCATTTCAATGGCGCTTCTTTTAGTTGCACTTCATCATGTGAATCATCTTGACCCTCATCGATTATGAAATCCTCTTTTCCATTCTTGTCGTTATCTCATTCCACCTTCTTCAAATGTTGTGGATTACTTGTTGGATACAAAGTCCAACACTTGTCCAACATCTATAAACATTATGATTATTCAAACCACAAAAGTAACATGCAAGTTCTTTTCCAAATCTTATGTGAATATTTACCATATTTATCATAATCAAAAGCAATTTGATTAGAGGAAAATTTATACCTTGAACATTCATCATTGTCGCCTTCTTGAGGAGGTGAATTTGATGAGGTAGTGGCTCTCCTCTGAATACTAGCAATGAATTCAATGACTCTAGATCTTTCAACATCCTCTTCTTTTACATTCTCATTAGCTGCATGATTATTAACATCTTCTTGCAAAGTGGGTGTCAAACTTTTCCATTCAACATGAATACAAACTTCACAAGCTTGATGCACCCCTTTCATGTATAAAAAGATTACTTATGCTGGGAGTGGCCTTTTACAACTTCGGAAAGCATTTGGTTCCACATTCATTCCTCCGGCAGACGCAGTCTTGTAGATACCATACATTTGTATAAGGTTAAAATCATACAAGAAGAGCTTCATTCCGGGCTTCACCTTTTCTACAAGCTCCTTTTTGGTTGGTGGCAACCCAAACACTTTGTATCGGAAACACTCTTGCTTTGTTTGAGAATTACACATAAAAATCAAGTCGGCAAACTTATCTTTTCCACTGCCATCTTCATTGTTTGCTTCCTTGCTGCCTTGTTTTTTCTTCTTATTTTGATCAACCTTTGACACAACAGGGTCAGATAAACCCTTGGGTTTGTTCTCTGTCTCTATTTTAACAGTCTTATCCACAACATTAACCTTTGACACAGTAGGGTCAGATAAACCCTTGGGTTCGTGGTATGTCTCTATTTTAATAGTCTTATCAACAACATTAGTTGGTGCTGCATCCTGCAACATATATCCACAGATTTGTTTCTGGCATTTGTAATCTTCCTTAGACTATCCGCAAGTTGCTTCACACTATATGCAATCTGCTTCATACTATACTATCCGCAATCTGCTTCAAAGATGACCGAACAATAGATCCACACTATTTTCAAACTCTTTAAATTTCACACTGAAAGCCCATCAACATATTTGTACTGAATCTTACAAGAATCTGTAAACTGTTTTCAGAGATTGCCGAGTTATTCCTTATTAAAAGAGCCATAGACAAGGTATATAAATATAGATAGAATTACTTCCTTTTAGGCCGACCAACACTTTGCCATGTAGGTTGATTTGTAACACATCATAATAGTTCGATTTTTCAACGTTGATGTAGAGTTGAAATAAACCATTGGTTCATGTTTTCTTTGACTAGGTCTGGGTTTCTGGCTAAATCTATATGGACATTTCTGTCTAGTTAAATACCCTTCTGTTTGCAAGATTGATTTATCTTTTAAGATTTTGCATTTGTGTGTTGTATGTATCAAATATTTCTATTCCCAGTTTTTCTATGCACATCAATTCAACTGCACAAACAATTAAATCTAATTTAATATTATTGTTTGCTAGAAGTTAGTTTATGTTTTAAAAATGTTTAGTGTTGTATGTAGAAAAATATTCTACAAGGTGACCTTTCTTATGGAAATGAATAATAAACAATTTCAACTTAGTTCAACATCATTTTCCTTGTCCAATAGGCCTTTGACTTTTTGCCTCATTTATTTATAAAGTTTCATGTGCATGGATATATTCTTCCAACATCTATAAAAATTATGATTAAATTCAAACCACAAAAGGAACATGCAAGTAATTTTCTATATCTTATTTGAATATTTACCATGTTTATCATAATCAAAAGAAATTTGATTAGAGGCAAATTTATACCTTGAACATTCACTGTTGTCGCCTTCTTGAGGAGGTGAATTTGACATGAGGTAGTGGCTCTCCTTTGAATACTAGCAATGAATTAAATTACTCTCGAGCTTTCAACATCCTCTTCTTTAATATTCTCATTAGTTGCATGATTATTAACATCTTCTTGCAAAGTGGGTGTCAAACTTTTCCATTCATCATGAACACAAACTTCAAAAGCTTGAGGTAATGAACACAAAATAAAATTCCTTCTTGGAACAACTTCATGTGCCTCCTTGGCTTTGGATCATTTTCCATGTTTTCCATATAACCATGACCCAAATAATTAGGCCCTTCCTGAAGAACATTTGGCTCAACTATGCCTTGTACTCAACTATGCCTTGTACATGCTTGCCTTTAAAACCCTTTACTTTCATAGCACATTTTCATCAAAAATTTGGACCTTATTCCTCTAGTGTCTCTCAAAAGCACATACACATTCATTTTCAGAGGAAATTGAAGATAGAAACCAATAGCTAATTCTTCTAACTTACCTTGACTAAAATGAGCTAAATTGTACTTTGATACCAACTTGATTGGAATATTTTCACACTAGTTTTGTTGGGGAAGGGGTTTATGTGTCAAGATTTAAGTGTATTTTGTGAGAAATTTATGAGTTAATTAGATTTTAAAAACTCATGTTTACACATTTATAAAATGCAAAATTTTTATTTCTAGGAAAATATTTTCCCTCAATCCAAATTCTTATCATTGGACATGTAAGAGGAAGAAAGAGGGAATTCACTTTTCAAATTCTAGACCTTGTCTAAACCAAAATAAACTAGAGGTTTGGTTTTCAAATACATTCACTTATTTGGAAACGTTCTAGCTACCAAAAGTCCATATGCCAATCTACCTCCCAAGAAATCCATTTAGTACACCATTTGTTAGTTTTTTGTCTTCCCATATTCTTTATCAACCTCTTCTAGTGATTCTTGAAAGGTGGATACTTAAATCCTTCTTAAAAATTTGAGCTCTAAAATGAGAAGACATACAAGGTAATTTTAAGTCACTCTTCTATCCAATTATAAAAACCAAGTGAATATTGAACTACATATTGATTTTTGTCCCATAGAACAACAAAATCTAAAACCTCTTCAAGGTCTTCAATCTACTCGTAAAGTTAATTTACATGTCTTGATCAAGTCCAACAACAAAGAAACATTCAGTGACAACACCAAAATCTACAACTTCTTCAACATCTTCTAAACCATCCTCAAATTCAATATTGTGTGCATCAAATTCCTCAGCAAGGTCATTAATGGAGTCATCAATGGTGCATCAAATTCATGCACCATACTTTGAATTTGTGAAGAAATTCATGAAACATCAAAATACATGCAAGGCCTTAATTGGATAAGAAATCTAACCATATGTTAGCAAACCAATTGCATCTTATTTTCAACATCATTTTCCTTGTCCAATGGGCCTTTGAATTTTTGCCTCATTTATTTAAAAACTCATGTTTACACATTTATAAAATGCAAAATTTTTATTTCTAGGAAAATCTTTTCCCTCAATCCAAATTCTGATCATTGGACATGTAAGAGGAAGAAAGAGGGAATTCACTTTTCAAATTCTAGACCTTGTCTAAACCAAAATAAACTAGAGATTTATTTGAGCTCTAAAATGAGATTCCAAGCCTAATTTCATAAAAAGTAAGTTGGGGATGATCACATTGACTTCCTTGATGACATGTCTATGAAGATTAACTACCTTGAACTATTTTTTTGCGTAGGGAAAGAGACACATTCCCATGTCTAAGCATGAAAACGTTCTTTGATATTGTTAATGCCTCTAGTGTTTACTTCTACAAGTTCTATAGGCAGAGTCTGTAAAGGGCCAGGTAGCCTCTGGATCTCATCTTTTATGAAAGGTGACATATCTAGTAAATGCCCTTACAGTCAATCTCTGGAATGGATCTAAATAGAAGTTCTTCATTTTAATATCCATAAAACACAACAACTTTAAGGTAAACTATGTACATGTGTCATTTCTCCCACAAACTAAAGTGTATAAGTGGTAAATTTTATACCAAGTGTGCTCCCACCATGTAAAGCGTAATTTGGTGAACTTATCATTTTTATAATTTCTTTTTCGATTAAATTTAGTTTCACACATGATCAATTATTGCTTTGAAAGTTGTGTTCTACATAATTTGTGTACACTAAATTACAAATTGATTTTTTGAAATCTATTTTGTGTAAATTTCGACCAATAGATATATATCATGGAGGATGAACAACGAAGATCAGCCGAATCCCATATGGAGGTTCAGGGATCGGGGAATGTTCGATTAAATTTAGTTTCACACATGATCAATTATTGCTTTGAAAGTTGTGTTCTACATAATTTGTGTACACTAAATTACAAATTGATTTTTTGAAATCTATTTTATGTAAATGTCGACCAATAGATATATATCATGGAGGATGAACAACAAAGATCAGTCGAATCCCATATGGAGGTTTAGGGATCGGGGAATGTTCATGGTATTTAAATATAATCTTAAATCTCCATACATGTGTGTACATATGGAATTGATTTTTTTATTAACTTTATGAGTTAAATTAGTTGTTAATAAGTTTCATATTTTAATTTTTAGGAGGTAAGAGGAGAAGGGTTTCAACTCCATCCATGGAGCATGGCCAAGGTTCAACCGGTCGAGGTATGAGTGGTAGCAGGTTGCGGGAAGGGGTGATATTTATTCCCCTGAAGGCCAATCAACCGCTGTTGGTTCTCAACAGGGTCACTGTGGGTCTGGTTCTTAGTAGCGTCATTCTGGGGCTGGTTCTCAGCAGGGTAATGTTGGAGAAGATGTTAACCAACAACATCAAGGTTGCCATCAATTTCAATATTTTTTCATTAAATTTATATAACTTTTTTTACACGTGTTTTTTCTAATATACGAAATTATATATATATTGATGCAGAGGCCGAAAATGTTCGAGCTAGTGGTCAAAATAGACGCAGGGAAGCTTGCTACATTCAAGAAGAAGGCTGTCAACCCAGCACAACTTATCCGGCTAAGATTACTGATATACCATGGGAAACCAACATGGCGGAATGCACCTTACAAAGGTGTGAAAGCCTTCATGCAAAATTGCAAAGAGATCTCATGGCTTTGTCTCTACCTGCTGAGAGTAGACAAAGCCTTGAAATAGTTACACATTCATTGGGTGAAATGGTAAATGTGTATAGAAATTTGGGGCCAACGACTGATTCATTTGTAGAACTGATGAGAAAGAGAAAAGAAACAATGATAGGTCCCGATAAATGGCAGGACATAAAACAAAAAGTCACAAGAGCAGAGGCCAAGTCAATGTTTAATTATAAGGAAGGGCCAAAAAGAAAAATGTTGAAGGTGCAGTATTTCAAGCACCCAGACAAAGCTGGTTATTTGTATGATCGACATCTTGCGGCCTTTGGAAGGCTTCCATGGAACGATGAGGTTCTTGTTTATTTTGCACAAATGTTTTATGCAGAATTTTTTTTGGGTATGAAACCCGACTACGATGACCTTCCTTCAGAATTTTTTGGCCCGGGGAGAGGTCGATTATATCAACATAAGGGCGCTAAGCGAGATGTGGAGTTGCCTCGCCCTGAGCCGGCATTGGTGAGTCGACCGTTTCGAGTCGAAACTCTGCGATCAAAGATGGATGCGACTTCTCAAATAAGTCGAGAAGCAAGGGATGTTATGATCGACAATGTTCATATCAGATTGAGTGGAGTCGATCTTTGTTTAAATCGACAAAGAGCATGTGAAAATTCATGTGCCAATTTTGTTCATCGTACAAATGAGGAGATTTACAACATGAATGTTGAAGATCTCTGAACATATGCAATAAATTGTCGCAATGGTCTGCAAGACCTAATTTTTCATGAGGAAGAGGGCACCAGAACGGTATGTGTTAGTGACCTTAGGGTTTATAATTATTTTTACATATACATGTGTACAATTTGTAATAAATACATGTGTATTTACATGTATACATTTATTTTTATGTGTACATTAATCTAACAAAAATGTATGATTATATGTTAAAACACCATTTGCAGTTCTTAGGCATGATCCGTGATGAAAATGTTAATATTACATTCGGGACCTCCGATTCAAACGATGCAGATGGGTCTGACCATCATGATATGTTGGAACATGTTAGTGTTTTTTAAGTGACTCTAAAATAAATAATTGTTGCCACACATGTACATGTATTTATATATATAATTTGATAAAATGTTTTAACAGGTACCGATTCCGTCTGATGTTTTTGGGATGGAGGTACCTTCTTCTTCCTTAGGAGATGTACCTTCTACTTCATTGGGAGATGAGCCACAAGTATGGACAATTTTTCACAAGTTTAAAATTTATGTTTAAAAGTTATATATATATATATATATTCTACCTCAAAAAGTTCCATTAAAAATTGAGATATATATATATATATATATATATATATATATATAGAAAGAGAGAGAGAGAGAGAGAGAGAGATCTATATTTTGAGTTATTTAAAACTTTTTGAATTTAGGTTCATATAGAAGATTTCTTTAATCCGGGGACTCTAGCGATGGAGATAGGAACATCCACAGCATTTGAACAAGTTGTCTTTAGTTCCTTTTTTTAATATTATTGAAAATAAGTTTATATATGTACACGTGCATTTTCATTTGAAAGTTTTTAATTTATATAAATTATATATATATATATATGTGTGTGTGTGTGTGTGTGTGTGTGTGTACATGTATATTGTACAGTTTACCACTGCAGATGTTCCTATGGGAGAACCTGTTCATCAAATGGAGAGGGAACCTTACGAGGTATTGCATTATGTTTTTGTTATATTTTGTTTTTTACATGAAGTTCTAGATATATATATTCTCATTCATTTTTAAAACTTCAAATTTTAATGTTCAAGTACATGTGCATTGTGTATGTAGGTTTCCTATTCACAGGATAGGGCGCGGATTGAGACCCTAGTAGGGAAGACACTAGATCCTCCATTTGATGGACATGATTTATAGTAGATTTGATTTCAAAATTTAGATGGTTTTAAAATTTGTTAAACTTGATACAGTTTGATACTTGTGAGATTTACAATTTTTGGACATATTTTATTACATTATTATTATATAATTTGTTTTATTTAATTTTTGGATGGTTTTAGTACTTTTGGCATGTGAATGTGAAGTAATGTTGTCATCTATAAATTAATGTTGTCATCTGAACTACATTTGGCATGTGATATTTAATGTTAAATGTTTTTTTTGGATAGTTGAATTATAATTGGCATGGCATGTGAAGTTTTTAAAACTCAAGTTTTGGATGGTTTCAATTTAAAACTTAATGTTTTGGATGGTTTCAACCTACATTTTCACATGTGGTAAATTGAAATGTTACTTGTAAGAAGACAATCCCCATTGATTTCATTGTATATGTTGATTTATGATTTGATATAATTGCATGTATGATGGCACATTACTTGTAAAGTCATTGGATTAATATTGTTCATTGATTTCAGTGTAAGCGCAAAAAAATATTGACAATGTAGAACGATTTTTGTGTTATAATAATTAAACCTAATAATATTGGAGAGCAAGAGAGACAAGGTATGGTGTTTACTACAAGAGTTCGAGCTAAATATTTAAATGGTTTATGATTTATGATTTTTACTTTATTTTTAATATAATCGATACGGAAAGATGACAAAACTAATAAGGGTGAAAATAAGAATAGAAGAAGAAAATAGTTTAAGATTGATCACAATAAATGCTATTTGTAATTGATTACATTCTAATTATTCACATTCTATCATTCAATATTATTACATTGTCACTTTGCATTCAAAAATTTTATTTGATCATTTTCCATTATTAAAGTTATTCTACAATATTTATCATCTCAACAAATTGAGGTAACTAAGAAAATTTAAAATTAAAATGATTTGATAAATCTCAAACATATTTAGCATATTTAAAATGGCTATATTAATATTAGATGTATTTACATATTATTGATAAAATTAATCATATGTTTCTCATATTATCGATAGTTTTTCCTTGGTTGCACACGACTGAAACCAACTTAGATCCATATTAACTACGGATCTATCAAGCGCCGAGAGGGATCAAATCTCTTGAGGTGCAAACCTTTCTTCAAGTTTTGCACTCAAAAAAGAGGTTTACACCTCTAGATATTTGATCCCTATCGACGCTTGATAGATCCATAGTTATGATGGATCTAGGAAAATAACTTTCTAAAAATAAGTAAGGGAAAAGCAGCATAGGGAACAATTAGGAGTAGATTTAGGGCATAGGGAACAATTAGGAGTAGATTTAGGGCATAGGGAACAATTAGGAGTAAATTTAGGAACATGTGATAGTTGGGTGAGATAAAATCATATTTTAATAAAATAATGGGAATTTGTAGGAGAGACAAATAGTGGATATGACATACATATTTTGGTGAATAATCAAATTTATGGAATTAAACAATTAATTATTTTTGTATGCGAAAACAAGATTCACACCTAATCCTCACCTAAAAGACTAAATTAAACACATTATTATTAAGGGGACGAGGAGCTTTCTAAGTTTTGAGCTCCCCATTGTTAGATGAGTGTCATAATGGCATTCCATGTATTTTTGTGAGAACTTATGATATTGTGATATTCTAATTACGAAATAGTGATCTTGAGTACATGTTGGATAATGTAGTAGATAGGAACTTTTTGATAAGGGGAGATTAGGGATGTGACCAAATTCCTATCAGTGAAAAAAAATTTCTTCACCTTCCTATAACTCCATTGTAGCTTTGGGGGCCAAAGGTAAGAAGAGTACCTTGGAATTTCTTGGGTGAAAAACCAAGTAGGTCACCAAATTTGGTCTAGTGCATTGGAATTCATTAAAGAATTGGTCATTGGAGCTACTTCAAGCTAGGAGTAAGCATCGTCACCAACCTACATTGAATATTTTACACTCCCTAGGGTGAATGATACTTTAAATTGATTGACAGTCTAAGACTTTCTAATTTTTCCGAATGCCAAATGATCTTACAAAGCTAGTATTTATAATATCCTAGTAGGTCATTCGGTGACAACTTTTACCGAAAACTTGAAACAAAGAGAATCTATCCTTGGCTAGGACATCATGTAAGATGCCTGCCATAAACAGTAAAATTGTACTTAAAAGCTGAGATTCGGGAAAGTGGGGACAACCACTTGTTATCTCGTCCCTTGGAGGCTAGGCCATATGGGGACCGAATTCGACCTTACAAAATAAAGTGAAATAATTTGTACCATACAGTCGGAAAACATATACAAGAACAATTAATATACAAGAACAATTAATTTCATTCTAGAATATATATATCCAATACATATAACATTTTTCATCAATGCACATGTATAGAAAAACTACTTTTAGTTGATACTAGAGCACGTGCTTGTACCCAAACAATTTGTAACATGTGAAAACCACAAATAACATAAACAACTCAATTTTTAGTTGAGTACTGGAAGTTCTAAAACATATTTAATCCAAAGATAATAAATTGTTGGACACTTCACTCAAAAAAATTCTAATGGAATTCCATCCTCAATAATCCGTTCATGATCGGATTTTGACATTTTCCATTTCTTAATTTTTGAATTTTTCTTTGATTGAACTTCTATCAACTTTATGCGTGCTGCACACACCAAGTGACTATATTGACAACTTATGGAATCAGGTTCATAGTCTTCAAAGTAAACAAAGTCTCCACTTTGATGAGTTTGTCTGAAAAAATAACCTTCTTGATATAATAGACCTGCATTATCAAATCCCAGATCGTACTAGTCTTTTGGCGTAATTTCATTTTTAGTTGAGTGCAATGCATCAAATAATACTTCACAATTTTATAGATTATCAATAGATTTACAATCTGGCAAAACATCTCTGCACAATAAAATAAATTTAAAATTTAATTATGCATGTTAAATTTATTCCAGATCATTTAAGTCGTAGAAAGTAGTTAAATGTTGCAGCTTATAGCAAGATTCGAGAGAGCAGGTCACCATCAGGATGATATTGGACTTTCCTCGATTTGCATTTCTTCAAGCACATTTGTAGCGAAACTACCTTCCCTTTTATTGGCTGTATATTTCGATTGTTCACATACATTTTGTTTTCACAAACGTCATTGGATTTTGTGTTGTTTATGCAAACATGACAAAAACAAGAATATTTCCTTTTATCCAATCCAAACACATTTCTGGACGACTTTGTTTTAATTGAATTCAATTTTCGAGTCCCTTTTATTGTTTCAACGTCATTTCCAATTGATCTATCTACGTCTTCGATTCCAATATGCCAGAAAAAACCTTTGTATGGAAAATTAGAAAAATAATTTGTAAATATGATATCAAAATACAATTAAAAATAATCATTGCATGATAAATGTACAATGTTTAAAATTAGATTTTCAATATAAATTAAATTGAATGTACCTTCGCACTTCTCTTGATGGGTTTTTCTCATGGCTTAGAGCAGCGATGCACCATTGAACAACTTCTTCAGCGTTCACAAGTCGGCGTGCAGAGTGGTTCATTTGATATCTTTGAAGTACTCGTTTTATGCATGCTCCTGCACCGTCATGTTCTCCTTTTCCATGGCTAGTCTCGAAGAAATTCCAACAATGTTTAATGCAAGTTTTCTTATGAAGAAAACACAACCAAAAGAATGATCGTGCAGATTTGAATTGACCTATGCATCCGTCTGACCATATCCAATGTTCATTGAATGTTATTCCACGATTTTCAATGAATCATAAATTCTTCCAAAACAATGTTGTACAAAACATGTATCATGTGTACGATCGTCACTGATATAAAAGTGATATTCTTTAATGATATGTAGATTTTCACTCGTGCTTTCTATATGACCGACATTTTGTTCAGCATGTCTATATAGAATATGGACGAGCATGGAGACTTGGTCAGAATGATAGTATTCACTCTGAATTTATTTTTGTGGAACAAATGTGTAGTTTTCTGTAAAATCAATCACTGACAAAATGGTCCCTGGTGGAAAAAATTCACGAGATTTTTTGAATTGCAAGTATTGCCATTGAGCTCTATGGGAATGCTTGGTGTATTTGTAAATTTCTGCCTCAAACTTTTTCAAAAAGTCTATCAGAAAAATTTCGTCTTCTTGTAATTCGATTCTTTTAACACTATTTGCACCTTGAATCGATGTACCGATATATTCATATCTCTTCCATTTCACTTTCATGTTGGACAATTATTGATAATTTATATCAATACGATATTAGTTTTGAAATTTAGTCAAATTTCCACAATCATCGCATTTTTTACCATCAACACATTTCTTTTTGTAAAATAGTTCATCGCTTTCTCTTTCACATAGAATTTGAGATATGAATTCACGAATAGTGGAAGGAGGAGGTGAATCCTTCCATAATGTTCTACCGAAATCAAGGAATGTGTCATAATATAACTCAAATTCCACATGATAATGACAACAACAAGTGTCGCATACAGTGATAGGTTTTACATACCATGGTTTTTGTTGAACAAAAGCACTGAGTGAAACATGAATTTGATGATTCTCTTCTTTGAACTTGTTGAATAACTCTATCTGAGTGGTTTCCAAGAGATGTTTTTCATGTTCTTCGTACTGATTTGTGCTATTCTTCTTCGCATCACATGTCTTGTAGTTGGTGAAACACGTGAATTGTTCTTCCAATATTCATCTATTATTTTTTTAACATTTTCTCCAAGTATATCTTTGTATGGTTGCCTACAAATAGCTCTCCAACAAGCGAGTTCATCATTTACATCTATTTGCAGTCGAAATTTTTGATGTTTGTGCAGAGTTTTTCGCGAGGTTCCCAGTGCTCGTGCCATAGATGTTATCAAACGATTCTCTTGAGTACTTGGTGAAACCATTGCCATCTGTACCTCTACGTACATTTGAAACATCTTTATCTCTAGATCTTTTAATTGACTTTATAGCACTCATCATATTTTTTATCACCTCTTCCTTCATTTTTTTATCTTTGGTTGATTTTCGAATACCCAATAGTGTCGTCGCTTCTTTTAATTTCCTTGATGATAGGAGACCTTTCAACATTTGAGCCTGAACTGTCACTCGCTCATTTAATAAATAATTTTCAAAAATGCGGTTGACACGATATCGTATAACATGGTCAAGCTTTTTATCTCCATATGTGTGAGTGTCAACATTTTCTAACATCTCATTATCGATAGTGATTTCATTTGTACATATTTGAAAAAATAGTACACATTCAATAAATCACTAAATTAATAAATATGTCAATAAATATTAGGAAAATTTTAAATATATCAATAGATCATAATATTTACATTTACATACCCGATTCAATTTCCGCTTGAGGTTGATTTTCTTCTTCAATATTTTGAGGAGTATCTCTGTCTGTTTACATTAAACAAAATATTTTTCAAACTAGTTCATCAAATAAAAATTAAGCTTCACATTTACATTAGGAAAATTTTAAATATATCAATAGATCATAATATTTACATTTACATACCTGCTTCAATTTCTGCTTGAGGTTGATTTTCTTCTTCAATATTTTGAGGAATATCTCTGTCTGTTTACATTAAACAAAATATTTTTCAAATTAGTTCATCAAATAAAAATTAAACTTCACATTTTACATTAGGAAAATTTTAAATATATCAATAGATCATAATATTTACATTTACATACCTGCTTCAATTTCTGCTTGAGGTTGATTTTCTTCTTCAATATTTTGAGGATTATCTCTGTCTATTTACATTAAACAAAATATTTTTCAAACTAGTTCATCAAATAAAAATTGAGCTTCACATTTTACATTGGGAAAATTTTAAAAATATATCAATAGATCATAATATTTACATTTACATACCTGCTTCAATTTCTGCTTGAGGTTGATTTTCCTCTTCAATATTTGAGAGGGCTTCTAACTTTCTTTTGCGAGATTGTCTAGTCTCTTCTCTACGTGTCTCAGGGTCTCTTTTTCAATCATATTTTCATGCACAAGTTCTTCGATTTCCCATGATAATAGGGTATGAAGTTCAAAAAATTTCCTTCAAAAAATTGGACAATAACTCAATTACAAAAAATATCACAAAAGATTTAATTTAAAAAAATTCAATGTAATTTTTTTGCAAAAAATACATATTCCAATTCAAAACATTTACTTTAAAAAAATTGAGAGAAAAATGTCTTATAAAAATGAAACGAAGCTCAAAAGATTTACTTCAACTCAAAACACGTACATACCTCCAAGAAATGTCTTTTGAATGTACGTCCAAGAAATTTTTTACAACTTTTGCCAAAATCACGCCGCCTCTAAGAAATGTCTTCCAAAAAAATTCTTTAAACCCAAAATTGTAAAATCAACCAAGAAATGCTCTTAAACCCAAACTTTGAAGAATTTTTTTTGAACCCAAACCAAGATCTTTGTAAAATGAGAAGAAGTGTGTGAAATGTACGAAAATTGTGAATCATTTCGCGACAATTTATATTGACGCGAAATGTGTTTTAGTAGGGGGCTCCGCAAAAGTCTCTGGCCGACGGAATGTTATACAATAGTTCGGCCGAACTTTTGATCATAAGTTCGGTCGAACTATTAAGACGTTAGATTTAACGAGTCTAAAACGGAAAACATAGTTCGGCCGAACTTTACTAAAATTTCGGCCGAACTAACGCGTCATCAATTACGCAAGAACTAGGCCCTGAATACGGTTCTGCAACTTTGGACTGATTAAATTCCATGAAAGGTTGTTAATTAACTGTCGGAACCAAGACAAGCATTTTCAGAATTGAATCTACTTTCAGGAAATATAACTTTTATGGAATTTCATAAACGTTTATTAATTTTAATTATTTTTCTAATAAAATGGGTGCAAACAATTTCTGAGGGTCATTTTGATTCAGTGAAATCAAAATTTTGTATCTCCCAAAATACATTGTAAAAAAAATTGAAAAAATTATGGGGCATTACATTGGTCCATCGTCTCTAATGGGTAGCTTTTATATTTTTATTTTATAACTTATATGTTAAGAAATTTCTTGCGACGCGAAACATATCCAAAATACGCAGTTTTTCGTATTGGACCAGTTCAAAAAATTCTAGTAATTATGATATGCATCCATTGGATTTGTAAATATGAAGAAACCAAAATAGACTCTGTCTTGATTGTTGTAACACATTTTGTTTTCTCAAAAACACAAATTTTCAATGAATACAACATTGCGTCATAACATGACTTCTTATGAATCCTTTGATTGTTAAGAAACACACACTCAAAGAAACGCTAAGTTGACATATCAAATCCGCATAAAAAAATTTCAAAAAATAAGTAATAGAAAGCTAACAAAATTTCTCACAACTTTTATTTTTATCGCAAAATGAAATTCTACACAGAAAAATTGTTATAGTTTGCATAAAGTTGAAGAACCGAAAAATGAAATTTTTTTCTCAAAAAAGGGCAAAAGTGTAACCCAAATACATTTTCACCTCATTCAATTGAAAGTAGAAATTGAAGAAGCTAAGAAGGTGGAAGACATTCTGCTAAAGCAAATTAAAGATAAAACATCAGAGGTAAGAGAATTGGAAGAACAAGTGGTATGGCCGAGGAAAGAAACTAGAAAAACACCCAAAGGAAATTATCAATGAACACTCCTTGAATGACAAGCACCGAACAAATTGGACAAGATTCTTAATGCTCAAAGGTATCCTCTCATAAAGGTCGGGATAGGATATGAAGGAGAAACCAAGAAGTCTAAGGTAGAAGATAACACGAATATCATTTTTGTAAAAGTTGTAAAGGATAATGAAGCAGCCTCAAAAAGGAACTACAAAGCAAAAGCCGCAAGAACTTGATGTGTGATGAAACAAAATGTAAACAAGAAATAACATCAAGAGACAAAGAACGAAATAAAAAACAAGCAATAAAAAGGCTCTTAAAATCGTGAATATGAATTGAATAAATTCAAAGTCAGCTAAAAGAGATTCTTTCCTCCTATGAGAAATATCACTTGTTTTGCCGCCACAAGCCGATTACACAATGATACCGTAAAACAAAGATAATCAATTTCAACCAAAGAAAATTGTAGAAATTGAAAAGACCACTCTCAAGAAAACAAATGGAGAGGACAACCCTTCACCAGGTACACTAATCGTTTTCCATGGGTATTTTTTGTTGTAAGGGGTTTGGCCATAAAGCCATGGACTCGTAGAACATATGGACAAAGACCGATGTTCAAAAACCCAAGGAGATTTATGAACAATGGAGAGTTCACTCATACACATAACTTTTTTAAAAAATATAATCAAATGCTTTGTATGCCATAAAATCGGACATATCTTCCAAATGTCCTCTCAAAGAATGTGGTCCATCTTCTCGTAAAAGGTGCCAAACTAATTACGCTCTAAAGGGGGAAAAGAAGTTGAATATGTGACCCGGCTTCTAATAACCCAAGATCGAAAAGCCAATGGTATTTGGACAAAGGATGCTCAAAGCATATGGACTGAGATAGAAGCAAGTTTGTAACCTTGATGAAAAGAAACTGAAATGTAACATTCGGCAATGATAAAGCAGGGAAAATCAAAGGAAAAGGCTCGCTAGTCCGAATAATGGAAGAGGAAAGGCTCAAGATGTACTATTTATGTGGATCTAAAATCCAATTTGCTAAACATTAGTCAAATACGTGATAAAGGTCATGAGGTCCTTTTCGCAGCCCAAGATTGTGAGGTAAGATCAAGCACTGCCAGAAATACCTTGATCAAAGGTGTTAGAACAAAGTAATGTCTATATAGTGGAAGAAGAGAATGAAGCATGCCACATAAGAAAACTGATGAATCATGGTTATGGCATAGAAGACTAGGACACCTAAACTTTGACCACATCATTAGTCTCGGAAAGCAAGAAGAATGCAACAGAGATATGCCAACAATAAAGAAGCCTCAAATACCATATGTAAATCTTTCCAATTGGGAAAACAGACTCCGCACATCTTTCAAGACCAAAGATGAACTATCAACAAGTAGGCCACTTCCAAATTTGCACATCGACCTCGTGTGGACCTTCAAGAACTAAAGCACCAAGGGGAGAATCTTATTTCATGTCATAATAGATGAATTTTCCAATGACGTGGGTAGCATTTCTCAAATATAAATCAAGCACTTGAGAAATTCAAGATATTCAAGGCATTGTTAGAAAATCAAATGATGCAAGCTAAAGTGCATCGATCGACAGAGGTGAATTCACGTACTATGATTTTGCGGCATCTATGCAATGAGCATGGGATAAAACAACAGCTTACAATTGGTGTACACTCTGTCGAATGGAGTGGCAGAGAGGCAAAACAGTCAAGATAATAGATTTCAAACAGCTATGATGCAAGAAAGTAACATTCCCAAAACCTAATGGTAGAAGTAGTACACACAACTGCTCACATTCTCAACAAAGCTCATCTAAGACTAAATTGTGATAAGACTTTATGAATTATGGTATTGTAAACCAACATCAATCAAGCACTTTAGAGTCTTTAGAAGCAAGTGTTTCATAAAAATAATGATGAAAAACTGGGAAGTTTGATGCAAGAGCCGATGAAGGAATATTTTTAGGATATGCATCCAAGAGTAAGGGTTATAGGGAAGTACAAAAAAAGATCAGACAAAATTGTGGAAAGCATTGATGTAATATTTGATGAAGATCTACCAAACAAGAACAAGAAGCACAAGATGCAAGAATCCTCTAGATGATCATGAAGATGAGAACCAAGATAATGATGAACCGAGCAAGACAACGAAGATAACACCAAACTCAAAAAGGTCCCTCAAGACACACTCAAAAGAACCATCCAAGATCAAATCATTGGGGACAAGAGTGTGGGAGTCCAGACAAGAAGACAAACTTTTGGTTTAATAGACAGAAGTATAACTAGGCATGCTATCTCAAATAGAGCCAAGGAAGTTCGAAGAAGCCAAGAAAGACAAAACTGGGTAAATGCTATGAATGAAGAACTGACCAAATTGAGAAGAACAATACCTCGGGAATTAATTCCAAGACCCACCGGGAAAAAATGTCATTGGCAATAAAATGGATATTTAAGAATAAGATGAATGAACAAGGCGGTGTAATCGAAATAAAGCGAATTGTATGCAAAGGATATTCACAAATTGAAGGTCTTGATTATGATGAAAGCTTTCCGTAGCCGAATGGAAGCAATCATAATGTTTTTGGCCTTTGCATGCTATCATGATTTCAAGGCATATCAAATGGATGTGAAGTTTGCCTTCCCGAATGGAGATCTAGAGGAAGAAGTAAGGCATGGAACAACTTGAAGGATTTCATTAACAAATAAACATGACTATGTGTGTAGATTGTTAAAGAAAGCCTTATGGCGGGCCGAAACAAGCTCCTCGTGCATGGTATTCAAGGCTAGACAAATACTTGCAAAAACAAGGGTTCAAGAAAGGAGGAGTAAACAAAAATTTGTACATAAAGGCTAATGATAATGAACTCTGATTGTAGTAGTGTATGTAGATGACATCATGTTTGGTGAGTACAAAGATGAGTTAGCAAAAGGATTTGCTGAAGAAATGAAATCAAAATTTGAGATGTCTATGATTGGATAGATCACCTCTATTTAGGACTTCAAATTCAACAAAAGAACACAGGAATATTCATTTCGTAAGAAAAATACTTAAAAGAAATGTTGAAAAGGTTTCAAATGGAAGATCAGAACTCCGTGTCAACTCCCATGATCACCGGACGCAAAAGTTGTGCTAATGATGGATCAACGAGATGTAGTATAAACAACTTGCGGCATCCATGATAGGAAGTCTACTATACCTAAAAACTTCTGGACCATACATTATGTTGGCGGTAGGACTTTGTGGCAAGATATCAATGACATGACCAAAACAAAATCATTTACTTGCAATCAAGAGAATATTTAGATATCTTCAAAGGAACTTCACAGTACATGGCCTATGGTATCCAAAAGGAAAAAGCTTCACATCGACAGCATACATAGATGCAGATTGGGCCGACTACTGTGGATGATAGGAAAACACAAGTGGAGATGTGTATTTTATTTGAGAAAAAAGTCTCGGTGGCATGGCTAAGCAAGAAGCAAACTTCTATCTTTCTATATACGAACGTATGCGAATACATACAGCAATGAGCATGCTGCACCCCAAGTAATGTGGATGAAACAAACTCTCCAAGACATGAAGTGTAATCACTGATGACCTATATTTCTATCAAATGTGACACATACCAGTCTGAAAAGTATATCGAAAAAATCCTGCTTACTTGCTAATACGAAGCAAGAAGCACATCCCAAATAAAGTACCACTTCCTCGCGAGAACAAGTAGCAGCCGTAGAAATTAGTGAGGTTGGAATATGTGCCAATCCAAGGAACAAACGTGCTAGACATATTCCACAAAACCTCTTGCTAAAGAACCATTCGAATATCTAAGAGACAAACTAGTGGGTAGTGTCTGCAGATGTTACTCTCTAACATGATCGTAGAGGGCCGCATACAAAGGAAAGCAAAGAGATCAATGCGAGAATACAAGAGAGCCGCCACATATCGAGATAAGAAAGCATCGTTCCAGAGAGAGAAGTCAATAAATTGTCACAAAAGAGCTAGAGCAATGGAGCGGTACAGCATGGAACGAGGTCCTCCGCATCCGAAGTATTATGAAGAGATAGAAACCACCACCGGGAAGTGCAGCCCTTTTCCCATTGATGTCAGTGGCGGGGAAAGCAAGCAAAAGAAGAAAGGGTCTTTTAGTAAGCGAGGTAGTAGAGGAAAGAAAGACGAGATACTTCTTAGAATGAAAGGGAGGAAGTCCTAAAGGAAGTATGGGAGTACTGCGTGGTTGTGTTCCTGCATCCAATGCAGAGGGGGAGACGGCTGGACGCCATATGGCTGGTGGCAAAAGGAGCACAAAGGAGAAGCACCGGGGAACAAAGGGTTTATTGAGTTATGCAATGAACGGAGGTTTTCATGAGAAATTGAAGTTAAACGAAGAAATGGTGAAAATCCGCGCTTTGAACGCGATTTAAAAAGCAAAGTTTGAAGGACAAGCGGTTTCTAGAAGAGAAACCATACACGCTGTTGTGCGCGGCCGCTATCGCACATGAGCGAGCTTTATTCATTTCGAATGCGTGATCAAGTCATATTGCGACATGTCACGGCGTGATACCACCCATTTCGCGTTGCTTTTGGGTGATAAAGGATCGCGGATTAGTGGGCACTGATTGCCGTCCGAGTTAGATCCGTCGGAGGGTCGGCGGAGTTTGTGTTAAAAAGCGCGTGGGGATTTCAAAACAAGGTATGGACCCGACGTTGTACATGCAATAGCAGTTTTATTATGGGTTTGAAGTCGAATTGTTCGAGAGGCTCCTAAGATTCGAAGGTTTTAATGTTCCGAAAGGTTTAACGATATTTCAATGGAGTTTTATTAAAGTGGTTGAAGTTAGGAAATGCCACGTCGCAGGATTTTAACCATGTTTTTAAAAAGTAAATTAAACATTTCCGAAGGTTCCGATATTCATTCCAAAGAGTTTAAAGACATTGGGTTAAAGTGATGGATTATATTGATCCAAAGGCTAAAAGGGGATTTTTCTTCCGAATATTGTAAAAGTGGTTATAATGTTTTGAGAGGGAAAAGGGACTTTTAGCTTCGCGTGGTGCATTTTGTTAAATAAATCAATCGGATCAACAAAATCGGGAAGAAGAGTGCGATGAATGTGGGTGCGATGCGATCACATATCGCAATCGGTGATGCTCATATGATAAAAATTCGTAAGTCATAGAATTTGGCGATGCCGTGGTGAGCGATGGATGCGCATTGCAATGTGGCGAGGCAACGCGATGCGAGCGATGGATGCGATGCGATGCGCATGCGCACATAGCAATCGGAGGCTCGGACAGGATATCGCACAGCCCAGAATGCATAGAGGTTGCGATGCGAAGTAGCGATAAAGTCAAGTGACGTCACATGTCGCCTAGGAGATCATAAGGACGGGCACATGGATGCATCCGGAATCGCTCGAAATGCGTTAAAGAGAGCGCACGTGATGAAGACTAAAGCTGAAATCCCAAAGCATTTCAAGTCCGAAAGTAGGTGGTTTTCCTTTGTTGTTAAATCATTTTCGAGAGCAGAGGAGGATTATAACGTAAAAATAGAGAAAGTCACGAATGCAGTAGAAAGGTCTCGGAATGACCCGACACAGAGAAAAATGCGGTAACTGAGATGTTTGGAAGAGCCGCGGGAAGTTTGAATGCGCTGTGGGCACGAGAAAAAGAGGCATGGTCGGGCAAAAGGAGATGTGATGACACTATTAGAAACATAATGGAATGGGTTAAGTCGGACAAAATGAGTACAGCTATGCGGTAGAGCTAGACTATCACAGCCCAGAAAAAAAGATGGCCATGAGCGTGAGAAGAAGACAAATGCCTGAGTGAACCAAGAGGCCGAAAGGGCCGAGGTGAAATGTACTTATTCTGTCTGCAGAATGTAAATGATTTGCATTTCTATTGTATGTGATGGAAAGGCAAGTCCTCACGTAGTGCGAAAAACTCCACTGTAATACATTTCCCGGTATATTATTCGAATGTGCTAGACAAGAAAAAGAGGAGGCGAAGGCAAAGAGTCATACGTGTTCGTTCCGACTCCCTATGGAATGCAAACAATTGTGAGGTGATCCCTATAAATAATGTTACCGACATATGCATATGAGGGTTGATAGAACCAGAAATGAGAGTGAGATGAGGTGCAACCAGAAGAAGAAGGAGCCAGTGAGAGAGGAGTTGTGAAGATCCAGAGATGCTATAAGGCAAATTTGAAGGACTTTGGAAGGATAAGCGAGTAGAAGAAGGAGAAAAAGCAGGCTAATATCTAGGTAACCAGCTTATGGTTGTTGTGACGTCGAGGGAGTTGGTGCTTCCATGTCGAGTTGTAGCTTGATAGATGTCCAATTGCTAGCCGGGCCGAGGTAGGAGCCTCCTGTAGGTTGTAGCCTGGCGCAGAAAGTAGGATGGGAGTTGGAGCCTTCCTTGCAAGTTGAAGCCAGCGCGCGTGAGGTAGTAGCCTCCGCAGGTTGGAGCCCATGCGGAAAAATCGATGGTGAGAGGGGGTTGGAGCTTGCCTTTGCATCACAACAATAATAAGATGTGGTTTTCTCCCTCATGGGTTTCCACTTATATCTATTGTCTATGTGCATGATGATTATGGGTTGAAATTTACGTATTTAACTGGCGCATACTCCGCCGTAACATCACTTATTGAGACGTGTTCCATTGTGTATTAGAGATGATCACGAAATGAAGATGCCAAATAAGTATAAAAGAAATGCTTTACAAGACTATGACTTTGCATTAAACTAATTCACTCTGCGCTTTAAGCCAAGTTCAAACACCAGGAGTATTGGTACCCCAAAGAGAGGATGGATACATTTGGCACATGTGTCCCGATTATAGGGAGCTCAATAAGCTCACCATCAAAGATAAATTTCCCATTCTCGTGATTGATGAATTATTGGATGAATTACATGGAGCAATTTATTTTACCAAGTTGGATCTTCGTTCGAGATATCATCAAATTAGAATGAAGACTAAAGATATTCGAAAACAAACATTTTCGAACTCATGAGGGTCATTATGAATTTTTGGTCATGCCTTTTTGGCCTTACCAATGCACCTTCTACATTTCAAGGGTTGATGAATTCCATTTTCAAACCCTTTCCTTAGAAAAATTTGTGCTAGTATTTTTTTGATGATATACTAATCTACAACAAGTCTTGGAAGGATCATGTTCAACATGTTGACAGTGGGTGCTCAAACTATTCGGGGAGAAAGCAATTATATGCAAAAACATCCAAATGTTTCTTTGGAGTACAAGAGGTGGAATATCTCGGGTCATATTGTATCTCACGAGGGTGTTAAGGTAGACCCTAACAAAATTAAAGCCATTAAGGAATGGAAAGTCCCCACAACCATAAAGCAGATTTGCGAGGATTTCTCGGGTTAACAGGGTATTATCATCAAGTTTGTTACAGAATTATGGGAGAATAGCAGAGCACCTCTAACAACATTATTGAAGAAAGATGCATTTTCATGGACTCCTAAAGCAACTAAGGCCTTTGAACATCTTAAAGAGACAATGTGCCTAACACCGGTCTTAGCTATGCGGACTTCAAAAAAACCTTTATTGTGGAATGTGATGCCTCGAGAAATGGAATTGGTGTTGTTTTAATGCAAGAAGGAAGACCCATTGCTTTTGAAAGTTGTCCAATCAAAGGAAAGTATTTACAAAAAGCCTATTTATGAGAAGGAAATGTTAGAAATACTACATGCACTAAAGAAATGGAGACCTTACCTAATGGGAAGACACTTTCAAAGTAAAAAATTGATCATGATAGTCTTAAACACTTTGTGGAACAAAGACTATCTTCGAAAAGAGCAAACGAAAAATGGGTCACAAAGATGTTGGGTTATGACTTTGAAATAATCTACAAAAAAGAAGCTAAATGTTGTTGCAGTATGCACTCTCAAGAAAGAATGAAGAGGTGGAAGCATTTCTTTGTGCCATTTCTATTATCCAACCAGATTGGATAACCGAAGCAAGAGATGAATGGAAGAAGGACGAAGAAGTGTGGACACTCATTCAAAAAGTTGTCAGCAAGATCCTAGTACATCTGATACATTTAGTTGGAAAAATGATTCCTTATGGTACAAAGATCGCTTATATACTTTGCAAGAATTCCCAACTAAAACAAAAGTATTCTTTTGGAATTTGCACACTTCTCCTTTAGGAGGACACTCGGGATTTTTAAAAACTTACCACAGGGTGAAGAAAGAATTTTTTTGGGATGGCCTTAAATCGTGATATTCAAAAGTTTGTGGCGTAATGTTTGGTTTTCCATACATAAATAAAGTTGAGATAATTAAGACCCTGGGTCTTTTACAGCCTTTATCCTTTCCAATTCAACGTTGGGAGGATACTTCAATGGATTTTATCACAGTTTACCTAAGTCCGAAGGAAAGAGTGTCATCATGGTGGTAGTTGATAGACTTACCAAGTGTGCACAATTTTGTACATTATCTCATCCATTTAAAGCAAGTACAGTTGCTACTACCCATTTATGGACACAATTCAAAAGCTACATGGAAACCCGAAGCATTATTGTGAGCGACAGAGATCCCATTTTACAGAAATTTTTGGACGAGTTATTTTTCTTGTTTGGGTACTCAATTAGCTCATAACTCATCTTATCATCCTCAATCCGATGGTCAAACTGAGATAGTAAATAAATGTTTTGGAAGGATATCTTCGTTGTTTTTGTATCCTGGATAAAGCAAACGCAATGGGTCGAAGTGGTTACCTCTCGTGAATGGTGGCATAACACTTCCTTCCATACCGCAAGGAAAAAATGACCCCATTTATGGCACTTTATGGATATCATCCACCATCCATCACATCATCTTTAAGAGAAAATTCATAGGTTCAAGTAGTGAAGCTCACATCGAGCATCAACAAGAAGTTCTCCAACTCTTAAAGGACAACCTGAAATTTGGCACAAAATCGAATGAAACAACGGACGTATCAACATCGCAGCGAGAGAAGTTTTGATGTAGGGAGACTCAGGTATTTTTACGTGCTACAACCATACAAAACAAAATGTCCTTCAAGCAAGCTAAGAAGGATAATAAATTATCGTCAAAGTAATATGGTCCTTACTAGGTGTTGAAAAGGATTGGTAATATGGCATACAAATTGGAGCTTCTTATTTCTTCGCGAGTGCATCCAGTTTTTCCATGTTTCATGCTTAAAGAAGGTTATAGGGGACAAACTTCCAATTCAAACAATATTGCCGTGAACTTTGATGAGGAAGGAAAAACCATATGAACCCTGAGTGTCATGGAAACATGAACTCGACGTGCACTGACGAATCGATCAATTTCGGAGTATCTCATCAAAGTGGAAGAACTTACCCGACCGAAGATTCTACATGGGAGCGATGAGAATTTTATACGTAAGCACTGGTAGCTACTCAAGTGTTGAGGACAACACTTTTTTGAAGGAGAGGAGCATGTTAGGTCCCTATATTACTAGTATAGTCCCCTATTGTTGTTAGTGTAACCCCCTTATTGTTATTATTGTACCCTTGTAACCCCCCATATCGTTATTATTGTGCCCTTACATTATTATTTTTAGGTTGGCTAGGATTACATTGTAGCTCCCATGGACTCCTATATATAGAAAGGAGGTTTTGTCATTTGTATCATCCAAGAATTGTTTCATTTCATGTAATGTATTGGAGGTTGCCCTCGAAAGTGGCTTGATTTCTAAGGCGTTGATATCTCTCTTTCTTCTATTTTTGGAGTCGGTTTCACAACATTACAGTGATTAACTTATTGATGTTTTATGTTAATTGACTTGATTTACTATGCTATATGTTGTTGATGATTATGTTATGTATCATCGATGAGCATGTTATGTGGTAACTTTTGAGTGGCTACAATGATTTGTCTCATATGTTGTTGATGAGTATGTTATAGGTTAACTTATTGTTGATATATTAATTACCTTGATGATTAAGGTTATAGAATTAATATCTTGATGTTATATGTATCATGATAATTTGGATTGTCCTATGCAAATTGTTAGGGTTACAACATTCCGGCATGATTTAATATGTTGTGATATTAGGTCATTCTGATCTAGGCTGGACTGGTGAAAGTGTGGTTATTGTGCATGAACAACAAATGATTATGAGCTTATGATGTGAACATGCTAGTCGAGTTCTCGTGATGGATAATATGACCTTAGTTTATGTTTGAGCTGGCTATGATACCGTGCTCACTAAGATCGAATGTGCGGACAAGATAGCCTCCTACAGAAATATGTCCAAGGTATGAGTTTGCACATGTCACTGCTTAGAAAAGGACATTGGTGAGGGTCATGCTTGTGGCGGACCTTTAGCTCGTCACCACGTCACATATGGTGACGGTCCTTAAAAAAACATCACTTGCAAGTGTATACTGATGGTCCTTTACAGGTTTCGATCACCAAAGCCATTTTCAATGACACTTTTAGTGAGGGTCGTTAAAGGGCCCATCATTAATTCTCTCTTCAGTGACACTTCTAGTGTGCGAAATTTTAATGACCCTCACCAATGCTCTTTTGCGTTGCTTTTAGTTGTGATTACCAAAAATGTTCACAGTGACCATTGACTCAATGAGTTTTGATGGCCGCTATATGCCCGCTTCAACATCAAAAGACTAGCGATTTAAGGCCATTATGGCTGGAGTAATTTTGTATGATATTTCCAAGGTCATAGTGGTTATAGTCAATTAATTGTTTAAGAAGTAATCAGTGTATCATTTCCTCAGTAATCACTAGTCGAATAGAGTTTTCCTATGAGTCAACACATGATTCACATCTATTAAGTTTATTATCTAAAATTCCCTTTAGATAAAGTTACACTAGTGTGTATAGGAAATATATTATTTAATACATAATCAAGCTCGCCAATTCTATTAATGAGAAAGACCTAACACTCTTCAACAATCCTGTGCACACCTTAAATTAATGCTTTGTCACACACTAACATTTCTTAGCACGCATGTCTTGGAACATCTTTGTACCTAGAACATCTTGTCATGACACTGATGCCCAAGCACATGGCATGCGCTAGCACAACATGGAACTCTCCTAGCATGTGTTGGCATGCATGTAGTCCCTAGCATGCATGAACACCTCGTTGAATGCATTGACACACATTAGCATCTTGGCACACAATGCCACTTGGCATGTATTGGAACCTATTATTAGTGGGCTAGTGTGCCCCTTTTAAAAATAGATAAAGTCCTGACTTATTAACCTTCTTATGTGTTCATTTTCTTGCTGGCTTGATTGTTCTCCTTGACACTTCTTGACGGATATCGAGCATACCTGGCACCACGCACATCCTTAGCACCCGACATGTATTGGCATATCTTGGAACTATTTTGGAACATATAATTAGCACACCTTGGAACTCCCTAGCACACTTTGGCACTTCTTTACATGCCTTGATATTCCCTAGCATGCCTTACCAATGCTTAGCATACCTTGCCACTCCTCCTTTGGCATGACAGTCCAGCACTCATTAACACTAGTCCCCGGCACACATTCCTCATATTCATTAGCTCCCATGAGTTTGACCTAGTGCTCCCTTAATGTTTTTTTCCTATTACTCCTTAACACTATCAAACATGCATTAGCACTCTCTAGCACACCTTATGACTCTTCAACATGCCATTCCACTTCATACATGCATAACGTAGTCGACACATATTGGCGCTTGGCACGTGTTGGTGCTTGAAAGTCTTAGCATGTATGGAACACGTTGAGATGCCTTGGTATGATTTGGCATGGTTTAATATTAAATTTATTTTGTGAGATCAATTTTTGGAAAGTAGATGAGAAGCAACAAGGGAAGACTCGCACTTAGAATGCTCTAAGACTTTGCACTTGGCACCTATTGGCGCCTAGTCACGTTGGTGCGCCTAGCATCCGCTCTTATAAAAGGTAAATTGATGACTAATTAACCCTCTTATGTGTTCATTTCCTTGTAGTTTAACTTGTTTCTCCCTTTTGTTGCCTCGACAGTCCCCGGCACGCATTGACACACCCTTGCACATCTTGGCATGCCTTATCACTTGGAACATCTTATCATGTTTGACATGCCTCATCGCACTATCCGGAACATCTTAGCATTCCCTAGCACGCCTTGGCACTTGTGTCCTCACATCAAGCCTTTACATCTTTTTCACGACTTGGGAACCCAATCAAGTCCTTGGCCTACTTTGTGGTTCATGTAGAAAACGTTGGCCCTGCCTGAAGTCAACAACTTGACCACTGCACCTCCTACAAGTATATTGTGTCTTGTTCACCTAAGAACCGCACTATAACTCATCTTATGCCACTCATGTCCAATCTCAACTTGTCCCACTCCAACTATTTACAAAGACAAGGATCACATGATCCTAGCCATGGCCATAAAACAACTAAGCAACATAGCTTACACAGAAATATTTCACATGTATGTTCCGCCTCCATATAAACAATAGAACAGTGGCGAGAGTTTGCAAGAACCACAAGATTCACAAGGCACACAAGATATAAAGCTCGACACGAGACGAGTGCCCCAAAACTTATACACAACAATGTGCAATGTGCTGATTATCTAGAATAGTTTAAAACATGAGCATGTATCCAAAGTGTGTTCCACATCTCATATAAAAAAATAACTAAAGGAAAAACAATGTTGTGCCTAGCACAAAAAGTGATCTCACTGCAGGGCAAAATTGCTATGCCGAGCCCACCCATAACAACCGCTAGCTTGCCTTCCTATAAATCCTATTCTAAACTTCTCCTAACACACTTCGTCCTTAGCACATTTGAATTCGCTAACACTCCCTTGCACACACTCTTATTTGTTCATTTCCATGAATTTTGACCTATTTATCCCTTGATATGCCCCAACACTCCCTAACACTCTAGTTCAACATGCATTGACATTGTTCAACATGTGTTAGCATGCCTTTTCATTCCTTTGCTTTCCCTAACCCTCCCTAGCTATCATGTCCTCACAACTACCCTTACTTAATTTTCGACTTGGGAACCCAACCAAGCCCTTGCTTGAATACAAGAGCTTGACCAACTTATAGGTACTACAACTAGACTATATTGTTGAATTGTGTAGCTTGGGAGGTACTCCACAAGCCTAGTGAGATGGATTTGTGTGAGTTTGATCACAAAAGGCTTTGTGGGAATAGAAGCAAAGCAAAGGGATTTTGGACCCAAGACAGGGTTTAAAATCTAAAAGAAAATTAAAAAGGAAAATTAATATTTCCTAAGGTCTAAGTGGATAAAACCCGTAAGTTATAGAGGGTTCCTAAGAGGCCTAGGAAAAACTATTTAAGGAGTCCTTAGGATGAAGGAAATAACATCAAGTGAGAAGTAGCTCATTTGATAAGGGGGCGAAGAGACATGTAGACCTAAAGAGGCCATGATCATTATCATGTATAGCATTCATTAAGATGCCTTAGTGTGCTTTGGCATGGTTTAATATTAAAGTTATTTGAGATCAGTTATTGGAAAGTAGAAGAGGAGTAACAGAGGATGATTTGGCACTTAGAATGCACTAACACTTGGCACTTGACACTCATTTCCACCTAGTGTTGGTGTGCATAGCATGCCCCTCTTGGAAAATGTAAATTTATGACTTATTAACCCTATGATGTGCTCATTTCCTTGTATTTTAACTTGTTTCTCCTTTTTTTTCCTTGATAGTCCCTGGCATGTATTGTCACACCATTGCAGATATTGGCATGCCTTAGCACTTGACACATATTAGCATATTTTACATGCCTTTGAACTATCTGGAACATGTTAGAAATCCCTAGCATGCCTTGGCACTGATGCCCTCACAAATATCCTTACATTTTTTCATGACTTGGGAACCCAATCAAGTCCTTAGCTACTCCAGTTCATGTGACATTGGTCTGCTTGAGTCGTAACAACTTGATCAATTGCACCTACTACAAGTAGATTGTGCCTTGTTCACCTAAGAACTTCCTATACCTCATCTTAGGCCAGTCATGTCCAAGCTGAAATTTTCCCACTTAAGAACTTACCAAGACAAGGATCACATCTAGCCATGGCCATAAAACAACTAAGAAACATAGCTTACATAGGCAATATTTCACATGTATGTCTAGTTTATATAAATAGTAGAGCATTAACTGAGAGTTTGCAAGAACCACAGGATACACAAGACACACAAGATATAGGTCGACACAAGTAGAGTTCCCCAAAACTTATACATAACAATGTACAATATTGAATTGTCTAAAATAGCTTAAAACATGAGCATTCGGCCAAAGTGTGCCACATGTCATATAAAAATAATAGATAAAGGAAAAATAGTGTTGTGCCCAACACAAAGTCTCCATTTGTTTAAAATTGCTTTGTCGAGCTTGTTTGCACTCTATAATTTAGAAGATTGGAAAAACTAAACTATAAAGCACAACATCAAACTGCTTTGGAGTCCAGGACCTAGCCTTCTTGGACTCAGAGAGGGCTCTCTTTGTTTTATGATTTAAATCGATTTAACTTGCTGGTTATATGTGCTGATATAAGGCTAGTTAGAGTGATGGGGATTGTTTGTTTGATTGATTGTGTGGTTGGATAGATAGGGCTGTAGAAGCTATTCCATTGGGCGATGGAGTCAAAGGCTGGAATGGCACATCAAAATCAAGAGCAAATCACAGGGCAAGAAAACTGTGCTAAATGGATTTTAAGAGCTGTATGAATTATGAGGTGAAAGAAATAGTAAGGTTTTGTAGTGTCTGAAGAGAAATTAAGAATTCTTTAATCAGACTTTAGCAGAAAACATTCAGATTGTAAATGCAGACAAAATTAAGGCGCTTCGACAGTGAATCTTAATCTAAAATTTCTGATTTACAATTAGATGAGTAGATACACATTAGATAAAACAATGGAAGCATTTAAACAAAGATGAAACACATCACCATTTTGACACAACTCAAGAATCCTGTAAATGGTCTTTGATTATTGATGTCCAGCTCCAAAAATTAAAGTGCTTCAATAGTAGTTCTTACAATACAGGTGCTAAAATATCCAACCTTTTATAATGAGAATTCTAGTGGTATTTAAATAACAACTAAGTCGGTTTTCCCTAATCTACCTTGGAAAACTTTCATTGATTACAATTTAAGTAGAAAATGGATAAGTATGGCCATGCAAGGCTATGATGAGGTGAATTTGTCAGCCACCGTTGGTTTTATTAACTTCGATGACCCTTCGTGAATTATAAGGTGAACAAAATTGGGCTTTTAAAATTCTGAAAAGACAAAGTGAGGAAAAATTGATGTCTGCCCCAACCTTTCTTGCACCGCCTTGGCTGGATCATTAACTCCAGTGTGGCATTGATTTCTTTGTTGTCCTAATGTCACACTGTCTGGCACTATTTTTAAGGAAAATGGTTGCCGAAATATATTATCCTTGTTCACATCTAAGAACCATTATCAAAAAACAAATTCCTGAAAATCTTGGGATGTTTGTCATGTCGTGAAAAATGGGTGAAATTGCTGAAAATAGAGGTCAAATTAGACTTTTTTTTGTCCCCAACGGTGAAAAATATGAAAAATATGAGAGATTTTATTGTTCTTTGCCCCGTTCTGGTCAAAAACCTCTCTCGTATTTTCAAAATTCATCTTCAGCGCTCCACAACATTCGCCGCAAAATCATGACCAACACAGAAAAAATAGAAATCCAAAAAATAGGGCTGAGAGATGGCTTTTGATTATCCCAACTGAAGACACCTATGAAAAATTGGGAGAGGGTTTTTTTCTTCATCCTGTGCTGAATAGAAACCTTTCTTTCTTTGTCAAAATTCGATCCCATCTACCCGTAATCTCTCTCGAAAACGGACAGGTAAAATTGGCTAAAAAATGGTTTTTCATTTGGGGAAAACGGTTTTGCAGGAGAAAAGTGGTATTTCGAACCCTTATGAAGCGGTAAGTGGTAATAGAAAAGGGGGGGGGGGGGGGGTTTGCAAATTCATGAGAGAGTGACACATAAGGGGGTCCCTTTCTTGAAAACCATTCATTCCTTACCCCCCCTACAAGGATAAAGTAAGGATGGTAAAGGGGGGTCGGAACGAAACGTAGGTCACTGGATTTAAAGATGACGATGGCGCGATGAGGTGGAAAGCCTTTGCTTAGTACCAGGTCTTTTGGCCTATTTACTCATAAAATGAGATATAAACCTCGTAGTCCCTAATTGACCTGTTATACACAAAAAACATAGTGACAACTCGTTCACCCAGACCTGAAATTCTGTAGAATTTAGTTATGAAGTGGCATTGAATCCACGCACTTCGCAACCTTTACAGTTAATTAGTTTATAAAGAATACGATCGGTGATGCGATGCGATGGGGTGGTGACATGTAGGGTAAATGACGTGGAGGGTAAGTGGGACAGGACCGCAACGCACATCGCAATTCGTAGCGTTTAGTTATAAGCATGGAATATGTAAACTCTAAAATCTACGAAGTGCGATGAGCAGGGGAGGAGATGAGTGACGTGGTAGGGAAGAAGTGGGACTGGATCATAGGTGCACATCGAAATTCTTAAGTTTTATTTATAAGCTGCGGGGTCAACTCCTTAAATTTGCGAAGTGCGGCGAAGAGGGGCCCACTGGCAATTGGTGGAGTGTTATGAATCAGTGGAAGGTTTTTAAGCAGTCAGTGCTATGAAGTTTTACATGATATAACAATGTATTGCAACGGCTATGTAATGGGGCAGAGTTGTTGAGGTGCGGCCAACTTACCACATCGCAAACTAAATAAAATAGATTGCGAACGCTCACAAGGTAAAACAATGCGATGCGATATCGCAAATTGGTGATCACATTATTTAAAGTTTAGTTACAATGCCAAATACATAAAGTCTGCGAAATGCGATGAGGGCCCCACTTTGATCGCGATCGGGGAATAAAAATCAATGAAACGATAAAGGTGGAAGGGTAAAGCGGAAAGGCAGAAGAAAGGTAAGGTAACATATATTTTAAAATGGAAGATGAAATGGAAGAGAAGCATGGCAGGGAATGGGTTTCATAGCATGCGAGAATATGGAGGAAATGAGGGGGGCAAAGAGGGTGAATGAAATGAAATGGAACGAGGGCAGAAATGAAGTTTGATCCCCATCACACCTTGTCAACAACAATTTTTCTCCTTTCCACTGAACTATAAGGAAAATTGATTCATTTGATGCTCTTTGACAGTGAGGGTCTCCCTTTCTTCTCTGAAAATAAATGACAACCATAGAATATTATTTTAAGTATATGAACAATATTATAATCAGTGATCAGTCACCTTGTGATACTGTGAAATACATGAGTCTGACAGAGCCCCTTATTGCAATCATAGGCTAGCCTCTTACAAATCCTATTATGAACTTTTTCTAACACACTTCATCCTTGGCACACTTGAATTCACTGAGACTCCCTGGAACACACTCTTATTTGTTCATTTCCATGCATTTTTACCTAGTTCTCCCTTGTGATACCTTGACACTCCTTAACACTCCTCAACATGCATTGACATTTTCCAGCATGTGTTAGCACGCCTTTTCATTCCTTGGCATTCCCTAACCCTTCCTAGTTATCATGCCCTCACAACTACCCTTACTTAATTTTCAACTTGGGAACCCAACCAAGTCCTCGCTTGACTATAGGATCTTGACCAAGTTACGATTACTAGAACTAGACTATGTTGTTAAATTGTATAGCTTGGGAGGTACTCCAAAAGCCTAGTGAGATGGGTTTGTGTGATTTTTACCACAAAATGTTTTGTGGGAAAATAACCCAAGCGAAGGGGCTTTGGACCCGAGATGAGGTTTAAAATATAAAATAAAGTTAAACAGAAAAATAATATTTCCTAAGATCTAAGTGTATAAAATTCATAAGTTCTAGAGCATTCTTAAGAGGCCTAGCTAGGAAAAGCTATTTAAGGAGGCCTTAGTATGAAGGCAAGAACATCAAGTGAGAATGAGCTTATTTATCAAGGAGACTAGGAGAGATGTCATCCTAAAGTAGGTCTAGTTAGAGGTCTGAGTAAGCGTTGCTAAAGGGAGGCCATGATTATCCACCAAGAGTAAGATCATCATGTGAGGGTTCATGAGAATGTCACATACCTTAATGGGTTCAAGATAGGAAGTAGGATTGCATATTGTTGGTTCTCTTAGGGTAGATAAAGCTCAAGAGAGGCGACTCATGAGAATTTGGGCATGTGATTTTAGTGGTGTTTCTGTGTGAAGTCCGCATCAAATTTTGAAATAGTAGAGAGGGTTGAGACCCTACCTTCTGCTGGTTACTAGGTTGCGAGGTCTGTGATAAATACCAACACAAATGGAGGAGGGTCTGCACTAGAATTTAGGGCTAGAATAGAAGAATTCATAGGTGGAATATTGACTGAAGTAAACGTAGTTTGAGGGTCGTAGAGATCTAAAGCTCAAGTCAAGATTCAGTCAAAGAAATGACCAGAATCTATGGATCCATATGAGCTAGGCCGAGTCTCTTATGGAGGAAAGAGTTTTCTTTTTTTCTATGGGTGGATATGGTTTGTTCTAAAGCAATTAGAATAGAATTATAATTCCCTATTTAGGGAGGTTTCCTAGCATGTTCAATCCATAAGGTATGTCATTAATACTATGACAAATTTGCATAGAAGAAGAGGGGTTGTGACCCTTAGAGAGAGGTTTATCTCTACAATATATACCACAAATTTGGAAGATGGTTTGCATAAGTATGTGCGGAGATAGAAAATCCAAAGGAAGGTGTAACCTGAGTAGAAGATGGAGCAAAATAAATGTGCCATATGAGGAATGGATTGACATGAAGAGGAGTTGATTTTGTTGGACTGTCCATAGATTTTTGGACAGAGATCTGAAGCAGCCTATAAACAGTTGATGAATGGATTGTTAATGGATGATTTGTGACCCTAGTTCAGTCATCTACAAATTGGTAGAAGGATGATAAGATGAGTAGTTCAGATTTGTTCATAGATTGGACAACAAAAAATTGGTACATGAGAATAGTGATTTTGAGAGGACTCAAATCATTATTAGGTGACATATTTGAAGATCCCTAGATGAGGGCAGTGTTGTGGGCACTAGATCAGTAAAAAAATTTACTGTGGTTGGGAAAATTAATGGCAGTCCAAGTACAATTGGAGGGTTTTTAGGTGACTGTCAAAGAAGAGATCTAAGTCCTGTACTTGTGAAGGAAAACAAGACTGGTAGAAGGGTAGGTGTATTGGGCCTAAGGATGTGTAGAATTTGAAGGACTAAAGTAGCAGTCAAGTGGGCTAGTCAATTAGCCCTATTTCACTGTATTGTAGAGTATTGTGTCATTGAGAAGAAGGGAAACCTCCATATCCCTAGACTTGTCATCTTGGAGAAGCAGTATGGAAAAAGTGGGCAGACCAAAGAGTTGTTCACAACAGAGTTGTGAACAGCTAATCGAAAACTTTAAGTGTTGCAGACCTTAAAGGAAAAAAGAGATAGAGGGAATTTTTTTTTTCAGCCGAGTTCAGTAACATAAAGGAGTTTAGTTCATTGATAGAGGCAGATTGAGGAGTTGCATAATGGGAGGAAAGAGGACCTACCAAATGTGTTTAAGACATGTGGATTGAAAGGGTTGTGTGTGTCCACCATAAAAAATTGGGTCAAGTGTTGTCTTGTTCAAGGTATATTGGTTGTCAAAGGACTAACACCAAGCCCTAGGTGTATTCCTTGTATCAGTGTGACTGTAAAGGGCCATCATCCATGGTACGAGAGCTCTAGCCTATTCTATTACAGTTTGTAATTTAACAAAGAAAGGTTTGAAAAAGTTAAAATTTTTCATGTGCACTAATTGATTCCCTGATGTGTGTAGATTTCATTGTGAAAAGTTGATGTGTTGTGTCACTTGAGTGTGTTTTCATCAAAGATTCTAAGACCAAACCCAAATTCTCATGTGTCGTGGAAATTCAACATATGTCTTGTTCACCTAAGAACTACATGTAACTCATATTAGACTATTCATGTCCAATCTCAATTGATCCCACTTAACAAGTTACCAAGACAAGGCTCATCACATACAATTGTGGTCGTAAAACAACTAATTAGAAATATAGTTTACATCTTGACATACCATAACACCTGATATGTCTTAAATGCCTTGGAATTTTGTGGAATGTGTTAGTATCCCCTCCATTCCTTGACATGATTTTACACTCCCTAACAGACCGTAGCACTTCCTGACACACCTTGGTAGTTTAACATACCTTGGCATTGCCTAGCATATAACCTTGTAACTCCCTCCTTAACACACCTAGAACTCATTGACACTCCATATCACACACTCTTATTCGTTCATTTCCATGCATTTTGATCTAGTGCTTCCTTGTGTTTACCTGACACTCCCTAACACTCCCTAGCATGCATTGGAACACCCTAACACCTGACACATCTTGGCATGCCACCCTAGCACTCTAGAATTCATTGGCACTACCTAGCATACCTTTTCACTCTCTCCTTAGCACACTTAGAGCTCATTGAAAATCCCAGTCACAAACTCGTATTCATTCATTTTCATGCATTTTTACCAAGTGCTCCCTTGTGTTTCCATATCATTCCTTAACACTCCTTGGCACGTGTTGGTACACCCTAACACCTAGGACATCTTGGCATGTCGCCCTGTCCTCTAGCATGCCTTAACACTGCCTAGCATATGTTGTCAATCCCTCCTTAGCACACCTGGAAGTCACTGACACTTCCAATCCCAAACTCTTATTTGTTCATTTCCATGCATTTTGACGTAGTGTTCCCTTGTGTTTCCTGGGCAATCCTAGTTAACACTTCCTTGCACGCATTGGCACATCTTGGCTGAATCCCACCCTAGTACTCTATCATTCCTTATCACTTCCAAGCATGCTTTGTCACTCCTCCTTATCACACATGGAACTCGTTGAAACTCCTTGTCACTATTCATTCATTTCCATGCATTGTGACATAGTGCTACCTTGTGTTTCTTTAGCACTCCCTAACACTCCCTAACACTCCTTGGCACACATTGGCACACCCTGGAACTTGGCACAACTTGGCATGCTTTCCTAGCACTCTATCATGCCTTGGAATTGCCTAACATACCTTGTCACTCCCTCCTTAGCACCCCTAGAACTTGCTAACACTCCCTCCTTAACACATGGCCTGTCTTGGCACTATCTTGAACATATTATCACACCTTGACACTTCTTGAAATGACATAGCATTCCCTAGTATGCCTTGTCACTCCCCCCTTGCCACGCTTGACACTCGATAACACCCCCAACACACCCTCTTATTCATTCATTTCCATTATTTTTGACTCGATGATTTATGTTTGATGGGGTGCATGTCTAGAAAGAGTTCCTTTAAGAGAATAAAAAAATAATCTCACCATTACTGACATAAGTAATTGAGAGATTCTACTTAAATGAAATTAGGAAACTACACAATATATTTTAAGAATGGCATTTTTATGGTTTTTTGTTATGGTGTGAGAATGGTAAGAATTGAGTGGTCAATAAGGTGTGTGATTGCTTAGAATACCTTCTCACTCCCTCCTTGGCATGACAACTATCACTCATTGCCACTCCCTACATACCCTCATATTCATTCACTTCCATGTATTTTTACCTAGTATTCCCTTGTGTTGTCCTAGTACCCCTTAATGCTCCTCAACATGCATTGGCACTCTCTACTTAGCACTTTTTGACATGCCTTGCCACTTCATAACATGCATAACACTCCCTGACACACATTGGCACTTGGCTTCTAAGTAATTCAAAACTTAGGAGAAGTCTGGAAGGGTCCAACCTCCTCATAAACAACAACTTCACTGTTGAAGCTTACCCTATCAATGTCAATATCAATCAACTCATAAACGTTATACTATTGTTGTACCATATAATCATTAGCTTTTCTCTTTGGATCTAATTTGGTTATCTTCTTAGTTAGAATCCAAGTGTAGGAAGTAGAACCAAAAACTTTAAGATGACTTACTTGGACTTAATTCCAAACCATGGTTCTATGTGACCTTCTACTTCATCGCCATCATAGGAGATCTATTAAATATGTATACTATTGTGAACATTGCCTCAGCTCAAAACCTATTTGGAATAGACTTCCTCTGCAACTTAAAACTAGCCATCTTTGTGATAGTACAATTTTTCCTCTCAACCAATACATTTTGTTGTGGAGTGTAAGGTGTAGTATATTGTCTTTGGATCCCATGTTTAGCACAAAAATTATTGAAATATTTTAAGTAGAATTCCCCACCAGTATCATATCTAAGAGAGGCAATGTGACAACCTAACTATTTCTCTATTAATGCTTTGAACTTTTGAAATTCATTAAACACATCATATTTTAATTATAGAAAATATACCCACATTTTTCTACTGAAATAATCAACAAACGGAAGGAAGTACCTAGCACCAGTGGTTGATGTCATGTTCATTGGTCCACATATGTCTGAAAGTACCAATTGAAGGACCCTCTATGCTCTCCAAGCTCGTCCTTCATAAAATGGTATTCAATGTAGCTTCCTTGCCTAACAAGCTCTACAAACTCTGTGGATCTTCTATAGAATGTTCGGAATTCAGTATTGTCACCATGACCTAGACCACCTATATCTAGATCATAAATTACTAGTCTAGGAGACTCATCATGCTCAAAATCTTCCACCCCCCTTCAAGTGCAGCTACCTGAAGCTTGACACCTGAATCCCTAACCCCTTCCAGCTTCTAAGTAATTCAAAACTTGGGAGAATTTTGGAAAGGTCCAACCTCCTCATCAAAAATAACTTCACTATTGAAGCTTACCCTATCAGTGTCAATATCAATCAACCTATAAACCTTATAGTGTTGTTGTACCCTATAATCATTATCTTTGCTGTACACTTAAATCGCTAAACCACTAACACCTAAAACCCTAACCCCTTAACCCCTAAACACCTAAACTGCTAATGCTTAACCCATAACCCATTAACCCCTCACCCCTAACCCCTCAAATCCTTAACTGCTAAATCTCCTAACCCCTAATCCATTAACCACTAAATCATTATTCACCTAACCCTTAACTGCATCTAAATCCCCTAACCCCTAAGCCCCCAATCCCTAATCCCTTAACCATTAAATCATTATTCCACTAACCCCTAAATGCGCTTAAATCCCCTAACCCCTAACCCCCAAATCCCTAACCATTTAACCACTAACTCATTTCCCCCAACCTGAATCCATAATCCCTTAACCCGTAACTCATTATTCCCTTAGCCCCTAAATGCACCTAAATCCCCTAAACCCTAAGCTCCCAATCCCTAACCCCTTAACCCCTAAGCCCCCAATCCCTAACCCCTTTACCACGAACTCATTATTCCCCTAACCCCTAAACCCTAAACCTTTAACTCCTAAGCCCTTATTCCCTTATCCCCTAGGCTCCCAATCCTTAATCCCTTAACCACTAACTCATTATTCCCCTAACCCTTATAACAATCCTTAAAACCCGTGGGATTAGCCATTCCAAATGAAAGCAGGTCTAGTTGGGACCTAAGATCACGTTAATTCCATGGGTGGCAAAAACCTCTCCTAAATTTACTATTTTATCTCAATTTTATTTTAATAATAATTAATTAATTTCTTTAAAAACTCTTCTAGATAAATCACAAATTTTTTTAAGTCCACACCTTTCTATGTGGTTCATCATCAATATTTTTAAAATAAATTTATTAGAATGAAATTGAATTGATTTTTGAAACTTCCTTTTAGAATATTGTTAACATTACAAAGAATCAAGGAGTGTGCTCACCATCCATCAAAACAACAATAGGTATGATATTAAAAATGATATTTGGAGAGCATAATATTAAAAATGATGTTTGGAAAAATGGAAGGATGGAGTATTCACTTTTCGTTTAAATTTTAAACCTCGAGTTAAAATAACACATCTCCCGCTGGCTTAGTGATTAGGGATTTTGTTGTGGGTCTTATTCTATCAGGCCCGAGGGAAAGCTATTAGTCAACAACATGGAAACAATTTCGTCTCTCTTTGCACGTGCAATAATTTTTTCTTCCATCTACGGCAGGAAGGGTCTTGATCTGTGTAAGTTTCGAGCATTAACAACCTCTTTAATATTTTTGAAGAAACTTCTTTATCTCTGCGTCCATTTCCTGTGTATTTCTTAGTATTAGTATCTGGTTTGGTTTCATAATTTCAAGGAGTAGAATTTCGTCCCCTTAAGGGAATCATCTTTTATACAAGGATTTCCTCTGCTACCAATAGGTTCATTGCTGAACAGTGTGTAAGAACTAGGGCTACAGAAACTACATTCCAAAAAATTTGATATGCATAAATTAGCACAAATTAATTACATAACCAAAAAAACAAAAAACAACATACTGGATTATGAGCTTGACTTCTTATTACCATTATTTAAAATGTTGATGATGATTTTTCTTCTTTACATTTGTCCAACCTCGTAATGCCTTTGCTGAAATCTTTGTTATTTCTAGTGTACATATCATAACCAATAAATTCCCCTCTTTGGATTTTGGGTTTTTGGATTTACTAACACAGTAGAATATGTGGTGTTCTTCTGGAGAGCCAAACCACCAGTTAGACGAGTTAGACGATGGGTTACAATGTAACCTGTTTCAAATCAACACTTTTTTAGATGATTTTATTTTTTATTTCTTTTCAAAATCAAGGATTAAGGTTTATCAAAATCAATTTTGACAGAGATTTTTTTTTACCAATCCCCTAAGCCCATTAAAAACCACCTTATAGCTATAAGATTATGAAGCATAAACATGCCCTTTCAATCAAATTTAATTTTCCATATCCAACTAGCTGTCAACAAAGACAAAACCTTATGTATTTTTAACCCTTCTTGGGAACTACTTCTTTAACAAACTCAACAAAGGTGTCACATGGAGGAAATTATCTTGAAAATACTCCCTGATTTTCATCTCATCTCTAAAATGTTGCCACTAGAATCTCAAAAGGAAAAATCCACTCGGAATTTTATGTTCTCTTCAGGTGCTAGGAGACGAATTTAGAAGACACAGCCCCTTAGGCGATCTGGGGAAGGAGTGCCCTAATCCTAAGCCCCTGCCCCCGTACCTCACTGAGTTTTGGAGGTGGTTCCCAACTCGATTTTTAGTTTCTTATCTCACCCTACCGATCATATTTTTCCAATCCATAAAATCTAATACATGCAGATAATAAATACGAACATGAACTAAAACTTTCCAAGGCTAAAAATATAGTCATTAAATCTTTAGCAATCATACAAAATAGTCCTTGAGCAACTGTGAATGGTGAGTACTCCTTCAGCTAACTGTTAATGACGAAATAAATTTTCACATGGCCATTCTTGTACATTGAATGTATTATAGAAATGCATAGAATTTAACACAATGAAATGGGAGATTCCATGGAGGAGATGCTATAGCCATTTCTGTACACTGAAAGTACTAGAGAACTAGTACTGTTGAACATAATGAAATGAGATAAACTTCCTACTATTCATTTCTGTATATTTAATTTCTTCCATTAGTCAAGTAGAGATACAATAAAGTTGAAAATGGTAGAATTAGAAAGTAAAATATTCCATTTTCCAAATCACCCAATAAGTTTCTCTATAGACATAAAAACACAGCCATACACATTAAAAATCTCTAAAATTATTCAATGATGAAATAGAACCAACTTATATCATTCTGCTCTTTCCTTGACCAAAGAAGTTGGTAGGATCTTAGCCCCTTCTAAAAGAAGTCCACCTTTCCAATTCCCACCTTCCCATTCTCTCATGCAGAACTCTATATTTCCTGGATTATCTCCCTTTTCTTGAACAAAAAATCTGCCTGCATCAAACTCCATCCACCCTTCCTCTACATGTTTAAAGGGATCCATCTAGTACCCTTCAGTCTCAACAGGTTTATCCATATCACTCAAATATCGAGCATATAACTGGCGATCACCACAAGGAGTTGTAAGTGAGAAATTGACTGGCTTACGATTCCATCCCTATGCTCCAAGTCTATATGCTCCAGGAAAGGCTCGCAGACTAAGCGGTGAAAGGACAGACTGAAGGACTTTGAGTCTGAATGAAACACTGTATGCCGCACCAGGAGACAAAAACTTGCAGTCAAATTGACCTTTCACTTCAAGCCAACATACTGCAATTAGTTTAGCTATCTCCTTGAAATTGTAGTCAAAAGTCAAAAGTGTGTTATTAGCTTTTCTTTACATACTGTCTTGTTGTTAGTATTAACCTAAAAAACAAAGAACAGAGTGTTGGATTACCTGAACTCATCCTGAGAAATCCAATGCTAATACCGATTATCATCTCCCCAAGTTATATTCAAATTTCTTGCAGATAAGAATAAGCACAAATTGCATGTATAATTCAAATAACTCCCTGCAGCATAATTTCTGAGCAACACCCTTGTCTTTGTGATTAATATAAATCATTGAATAGTAAGGGTTGTTAACGATCCATTCAGGCTTGTTTGAAAACCTTTATATATATATATATAATTTCAGCCCTCATTAGGACTTTATTACTAAGCATGAAAGGTTTGGTGGTATCACATTTCACTGATAGTTTGGCTCTAAAAGAAATTGCATGAACAGTTGATGACGTTTCCAGAATTGTAGCATAAGCCCTCGTCTCTATGGAATATCACTCTAATCCTTGAATTTCAGCATATTTTCTATCTTGTGAAGTGAGGAGCTATTTCGATCCTGTTGGGGCTACAAATCAATCAGCAAGGATGAGTTGTTAAGAGATGAAAGTCTTGAAGTTCCTTTTGGGTTGGCTTGTATTTAGAACTTACACCAGTGATCCTTTTATCTTCTTCTTTTTTAAATAATATAAAAAAAAACATCAATTGATTGAAATGATTCTATGAACTTTTGAAAGCACGCATGGTGAGAAACCAAAGTTTCTGCCAGGCAACTCAAGATCTACCTTTAGATTTCTTTTCCCACCACTCAAAAAACTTCAGCTGGGCATCCGTGGAGTCAAACTTATATAGAAAAAGTGTATGTTTTTCAATTTCCTTCCCAAAGACCCAACCAAAAGCAGCTCTTACACTGAAGGACAATATAGATCCAATTCCATGTCTAGAATATCTACATGAAACCCCAGCTGTTGAAACTGCGCCGATCAGACTCCCAGTGGCTACTATCTTGGCGGCTTCTCACATGAGCTTCAATTGGGGGCCATAGACGGGATTCGATTGGATGAACTCCTCCACATCTACATCGGTCCACTTGGGTAGAGGTTTGTCCCTGCCAAGGATCTTCCTATACTTGTTCAAATACGAAAACCTCTCCTTCCAAAATTCCTTCCTCACCCCCTAGAATGACGATTCCTGTTATGATGAAGTGTTATCTCCCCCCATTTTTCTCCAACCTTCCAGTGATCCTTTTATCTTGTTGACTATTGGAACATTCCCCAAAATATTGTTTACAGCTCCTTGAAGCATTTCAGTCATCTCTGGTTAGGGCAAGGGAATATGACCTACTTCAATTCTGTAGATAACTGTTTTACTGATATGTCTGCAACACCTTTTAGATCGCGATTCTTCTGCACTTTTTTGGTCATCAATTCTATCATTCTTCTGCACTTTGTTGGTCATCAATTCAGTCATCTACGGCCCAACACCATTATAAAGATGAATAATTCAAACAATTGATTCAGAATTCTGGAGTTTGAATCTAAATATTTCAAGGTCTATTCATACGTATTATAGTTTCTGAAGCATTAAAACTCTGCAATATGTAAGGTATTCAAGCATAATTTTGTGTTTAAGTTGGCTTCATAATAGTGTCATTATTGGAAATATAATAATTTTGTCAAAGGCTTCCTCCGTATGTAGCAATATGAATAGACAGAGGACTACTATTCATAGTTCTCACGTTGCAAGCCTTTTATCTATATTAGACAGAAGTAGCATATAAAAGGCCTTGCAAGGTTTTGGATTGATGGCAGTCTTGACCTTAATAAGAAACAAAGACTATACTTGACAACTACATATGTTGATGTAAGAATCCCTCACACCAAGATACCTTGTAGGCTTGAGCAGATATGTGACATAGCAATAACAATATTATTATATAAGACAATGATCTGATATTGTTTTTGTTGTGACACACATTGGAGAAGACATTTTGAGATACCTTAAAGAGTTTCAGACCTAATCCGAAGTCTAGGATTTGAAGAGTAATAACATTCAATATTTGAAGATGTTTTGAATATGTGCAAAAATTTCGTCACTATTGAATATGCTTAAAGGTTTATTAGCTAACCTTGTATATATATTGCAAGTTGTTGCAGTGAATCCTTGAAATTGACAATTGGCTGACAGTAGCTGAAAAACATTAGCAAGACAATGACTCAGGAAGGTGACTGTAATTACCTTCTATCTGTCTATAATCTATGATGGGATGATGTATTAGATTCAACACAGTGACATATAGTGATAGTGAAGTGTCAATGATAGTTAAGTCAATGTTGATTGTACAGTAACCGTTGTCACAACAACAAACAATGGTTTGTAAGATAGATGATGTGCAACAGTAACATCAGACTTTATCACTATCATTTGAGGTCTGGTAAGCTTTGCAAGAAATTAGTAAGGGTCCTCTTTCATTGATCCTAAAGCAAGTGTGTAAGCAAAGGTTGTTGATGGTTTTAAGAAAAGAACATCTATTTAAGAAATGGCAATGGAAAAATATAATAAAAATTTGGGTTTTTTTCGTTTAGCTTATTTAAAAAACAAACATGCCTACTTTTTACAGACTTCATTCTCATCCCTCGGCGTGAAAGAAAAGAAACGTTTTGGCCAATATTCTATTATTGGTCATTATGAAACATGTTCTCATTTAGTTAAAATTTCATGTCCTTTTTTCTAGGAGTCAAACTTGATAGCTAGGCAACATTTATACATACCCAACCTAATTAGTTACTGAAAAAACAACTAAAATTTGCATACAAACGACTATATCATAACCTAGCAATGTATCCAAATATTAAAGAAACTGAAAATGATATTGCAGGGTAAGCAACTAAATAGGTAGTACACATGATATGCTATTCCATAATTCACTACCTTTCCCATTTATAAAATAGTTTCTACAACAATTCCGCTACATATTAGTTCTTTATGTTTCTATTTATTGAGATTTTAGCTCACACGGGGATTACAATCAACCTTTTCATAGGAGATACATATGGCTTATGCAATTGGAATACCATTGTTGTTACTGTAACTAACATTTCCTGATAAGAAGTTACAGTTGAAACATTGCATTTACTTGTTTTGGCTTCCTAATTGTTACGTATGGCATTTATAATACCAGTTTTCCATTGGGATTCATACGTGACCAAATGAAAAAGGATTTAACTGTTGCTAAATGAAAAAATGTGACAGGCTAGGATTGGAGGGATTTTGTGCAAATTATAATGAAAAATAAAAAAGTGAAGGCTTGCACCTCCAGTGCAGTGATATCAAGGTTTCCTATTTATAATCTTCTAGAGTTATTATTATTATTATTTGTTCATTTCCTTCTGACTGTTTCACCCTAGTCAAGGTGTTTCTCAAGTTTTTTAGCTCTGAATGCTAAAGACGCTGCTTGATGTCTTGCAGTGGAAACACCTTAAATCTTAGCACAGGTCCAAGATCTAGTTCTGGTACAACAGCGCAAATTGTGGAAGATTTGGTAAGTGCCTGCTACTGAAAGCCTTGCCACTGTGACCCAAGTGCTATTTGGCCACAACTAGAAGGTTAGTGCATTGGGAAAAAGAGAATGTTGTGTGCGTTGATGCTGCACACAGGGCATATTTTTGCAAGCCCTTTTTCCCATCATGTGCAAGATGCACATAGCATTCTCTTTTCCCAATAAAATAAACTTCTAGTGTTGCATGAGCTTCTAGCGTCTTTAGACTAAGGAATTGTCTAGAAATTTGTCACTCTTGGTTCATAGTTATCATGTGAGTTTAGTCTGATTGCAAGACTTTTGCCTTCACATTTATTCTCAATGTTTCTGCCATTACTCTAGAGCTACTCGGGTTTGGGGTTGTTCCCTAGATATCTCTTGGGGTCTGGACCAACCTCCTAATCTGCTGGGAGCATTTCTATACCTCCAGCAGGTATATCACTTATCATAGGCATTTTTGTTTCTCCAAAATGTCGTTACTCTCGCAAAAGGGTGCATTCTAATTCAAGATTCTTTCTCCCATAACTCAACATGTTGTGTGCAATGTGGTGCTTGTCGGGTGATTTCGATGGCTTCTACAAACTAGTTATTAGACAATGTTTCTAACCTCTTAGGAAGGAGCTACTTAGTGGTGGTTGCCTCTTCGAAAATTGCTGGTATTGATTGTTCATTAGTATATTGAAAAATTCATTGCCGGGGATTAATGTTTCAATTTTATCAAGTGTCTCTTGTTTCATATTCAACACAAGATGGACTTTGCATGCACTTAGTTCATTGGAGCAAGGCTTTCTGGCTTGCCTTGAATATTCAAAGCAAGTTACAGAAGCGATCCCTAAAGATGGATCATCATTGACAACGATTCAAGCTCCTCTCAGTGGATGTTTTCTGATCCCTCTTCTTCTGCTTCTTCCCCTTGTCATCTTCATTTGTTTACAAGGCATGAAAAAGATACCCATAAGTCTAAGTTTTATCCCAAAAGCAATTGTAATGATAGTGGAAATGTTACAAGAATATTTTTATTATCACTAATGGTATACCCATTCTAATGAGGGATGTCTTAAGCAAAGAGTTCTCAACACATATTTCAGTGGCTGAGCAAAAGGAAGGAGAAGGTTAAAATGATTATAGTCAACAATCCCAGTTACATAAGTGGTTGTTGTGGACTTCCCAATCCATGGTGGGTGTTAGGACTCCCGTAGTTTGCAAGATTGGCAAGAAAAAACGCTGCAGGGCCTACATTAGAACCACTTTGGAATCCTAGGATCTAGCCCTCCTAGATTCAGAGAGGGATCTCTCTATATAAGTGTTTTCAAAGGATATATATTTAAGGATTATGATATGATATTAGGCTAGTTATGAAGTACAAGGGGTTTGTTTGTTTGTTTTGGTTGGGTAGGATATCATCAAAATGAAGGAAGTCTTTTGAAGGGTGAAGGTGTGAGTGAGTTGAAAGAATGGTTCAGCTGATAGGATAGGTAAGAGTAGCATCAATCCATTCGGCTATGGAGTCAAAAAAGGATTTAATTGCACAACAAGTTTCAAGAGTGGTCCATGGGGCAAGTCATCTATGTCAAAGGATCTCTTTAAGTTGATTTTGTGGTATGGGGCATTAAGAAGTGTGGTGAAAGAAGCAAACATATAAGAAAACAAAGGGCAGCTTAAGATCAAGTAAGGAATTTTAACCTAGCCTGCTTTCAGCATAATCTCAAGGAAAACATTTAAGATAAACAAAGAATAGCCTAAGATCAAGTAAGGACTTTTAACCTAGCCTGCTTTTGGCATACTCTTAAGGGAAAACATTTAAGATAAACAAAGAATAGCCTAAGATCAAGTAAGGACTTTGAACCTAGCCTGCTTTTGGCATTCTCTTAAGGGATCTTTTCAAAGAAACTGTTGGAGATAAATTAGAGGACAGGGCTTGTTGGGGTTCCCATGTTTTGGCCAGGTTGACAAGACCAAAAGATGAGACAACATAGAACCACTTTTAGACCTTAGGATCTAGCCCTCCTAGGTCCAGAGAGGGATCTCTCTATATGAATCAAAGTGTATGTCTTTGAGGCTCGAATGTTAAGGTTTTAGGCTAGTTATATGGCTTAGGGTTGTTTGTTTGATTGTTTGTGTTTGGTTATTGGGAATCAGGAAAAGAAGATCCAATATAAGACAAGGGAGGGCAAAGGGGAAAATTAGGCAAAGGTAGATAACCGAGAGAACATCAAAGCCATTGGGCTATGGAGTCAAGAAAGGATTTACTGGTGTTCAATGTGCAAGCTTTCAGTTGGGCTAGTAATCTAGAGCATTTGGATCTTAAAGATGATACTTGGAAGGGGACATTAAGGATGAAAAATGAAAGGGGGAGGGCCAACCAACCCTGTCTATAGATCGGGCCAGAGGTCATTTAACTCCAGGCCTGCTTGGACAGAATTAAAGGCAATACAAGGGATCTTGGAAAGGCCTAATTAAGGTGGAAAGGTCCTAGCGAGGCAGATACGGGATTCTAGACCTCCCAGTGTTCTCAACACACCCAACTAAATCTTAACAAGAACATCTAAATATAGACTTCATTAATTCATACATCAGAGAGTAGGCAATACCATCCACTACACTGGTTAAATAAATTGAAATCGACATTCAGATACACATATAAGCAGAAAACATAAAGGGTTGGGAGAGCAGCAACATAAGGTACCTATCAAGGGTAAATCTTATGCCAAACTTCTGATGCGAGCCTGAAGAAATGTAATGAAATGAAAGTAAGTCAATCACAAATACAGAGAAAGGAAAACATCACCAGCTGCTTTAGATCAAGATCCAAAGAAACATGCTTGTCATATTAAAAATAACACCAATCAGGTACATCATAGCCCATAGCTTGAACATTCAGTCTGAATACATCTAATCTCAGCCTATCTAACAACATTACACAGAGAACTTGTCTCAAAAGGAAAATACTTGTGTTTCACTGATATCTCATCAACAACCATTACAGTAGTTTCCTTCTGTGCTTTATAGCAGAAGAGACACATGAGATCGATTCAGGGGGCAGGTGAAAATTAAATGTAATATTAAATACACAAATGAATGCAGGGCCAAGACCCATTCTGTTTGAATGCTTGAGTATTTAATTTTTGTCACCTCTTTATGCAGGGATGATCTCCTTCAGATTTACCTTTGTTCTATATATGAATTTGATGCACTCTAGTGGCCATACCTTGTTGTACTTGTGGGGAATAAACAAATGGTGCACAACTGCTGAGAGGTCTGCTTCATAAATGTCTGACTGTTTCTGAACTGTAGTTAGGGCGGAAATTCTTTCAGGGACATTCTGCATAATAAGAGCTGTATGGGTACCCGGTACATGATGGAGAAAAGCATTCTGCTGATAAATAAACCCAGATGGTACCTGCTACTGTGCTCAGGACCTTTTGGATCGATCCTCGGGGTCTTCAAACTGCTGCTTTGCCTTCTAAACCTCTGATTAAAGGCTCAAGATCGTCATTAGCTCGCCTTAATCTTTCTTTTGCTCTGTACTGAAACACTCTGCCGCTCCATTTTGCTTCTGACAGGGTAGCTCAGGTTTTAATGGCATTGAAAGGTTCCCAGTGTTTGAAATCTGCCTTTCCCTTAATGCGAATCCTGCCAGCCACTTTCTTTGACTATCCCACGGCAGTACCAGCTCTCGGATTTAATTCTGTCCGCACAGCTTGCCATGTAGAATCATGGCGATCTTCTACCTTTAGAAACCCTGCAAAACAACAAACCTGTGAGAAAAACCATGGAAAGGGATGATGAAGGCGACGAGGGCGATGAGCATGGTTATGCTGACGATGAAATGGAGGGAAGAATTTGCAGTGGAAATGATGAAAATTGCTCTGGTGGGGAAATGGTGAAACACAGAGTAGAAACACATAATAACGAATGGAAACCTTAAAAAAAACACAACAAAACCAATGATATGGTGACGGAAACGAGAAATGTACAGGGCGTGCACATGGAGGTGACGTGGCGACGAGGAACGGTCAACAGGGGATAAACAAATCTGGACCGTCAATTGGGGTGGAGATCGATGGTTGAGAACAACAGACGGTGGGCCAGCAGGTACGATGATCGGGCGTTAAGCAGTGCGCAGGTTTGATGAACGACAGCCGTTAGATGAGTTCCTCCAGATCTAACGGTTCTTAAAAATTCTGCTAAGCGTCCTGAGCCGGGAATTAACGCACGGGGGGAAAGTGGTTTTGGAATCGTACAAGGGACAGGTGGCGCACGTTGTATGGATTCGCTGGATTTTGGACGAATATCGCCCAGTACGCATAAGCGGTGCAGAATATACTGGCGGTTTTCGAGCGAATGTGCTGGCGGGGACCACATGGGAAGGAAAGCTCCGCGCCGTTGATCTGTCGGGCAATGGACGGTTCAGATGAGATCACTGGTAATGAATGGGTTCAACGATATTTGCTGTGGGGGTGGTGATCGCCGTTCGTTTAGTGAAATCAACGGCTAGGACTGCGCCCAACGAGACTTTGTGGTAAACGTCTTTTGGACTTCGCGGACAGTTCTGGCACGGGATCACATGGAAGAAAGGGTGCGGGGCTAACGCAGAAGGGGGCTAAGGCCTGATATAGTGAAATTCATCATTTTGTTTCAATTTTAATGCATTTTCAGGCTCGAAGGAGGTAACGATAGGTGGGTGGAGTGGAAATTTGGGGAAATAAAAGGTGACGGTGGGTTTTAGATAGGATTTAGGGGGAATTTAAGGGGATAATGGAGGGATTAAAGGGAAACTTTGGCAAGGGGAGCACAAGGGCTGAGATGGGGAATTTTGCAAGGATATGGGGGTAAAAGAGGGAATAATAGGCCTCTCCGAGCAATGGGTCAGCAGCAAGGATTAGAATTGGGCACAACACAAAGAGACTCCAAGGAGGATGAATTTTCAGGGGAAAGGCATTCCTTGGAGGCTCCAGAACAATCTAGCCACCAGCTTGCTTGTCAAGAATTTCCTAGGGGGGCTAACAGTGGCTCCACATGGGGATGGCTGCTCCTTGGAGGAGTCAAGAAACCAGATATGATCTTTGGAATAGGCCATTTGCCTGCTGTCATAAGCCATCTTTCTTATTTTGATTTCAGCTGCCACCATATGTTAGATACACAAATCAGCAGGAACATTTTCCCAACCAATCTCCCTACCCAAACTATAGTCCTAACAATTTTCCCTTGGGTGCACTTAAGCCAGCAGACCCTTTACATCATTTTTTCTTGAAAACATAAAAACAAACCTATTCTAAATCTACCCTTCTTGCTCCGTGAGACCAGATTAGACTGTTAATCTCATATAATTATCTACCTATTCTACTACCTGCTGGGATTAAACTGTCCAACAGGTTTCTTCACCTACATTCTAAAACAGGAAATTTAAAATAGCCAAGCCAGGATTAGACTGTCTGGTTTGCTGGGCCGAAACTTGTAGAAGACAAAACTGTGAAGGCATGGGATTCTGCAATTTTGAAACATCCTTCTTTCTCTGTGACTCAGGTTTTGAGCATATTTGAGTCACTTCTTTTCTTCGATTTCAGCTCTGGTTTTGGGCATGTTAGAGCTGATTCTTCCTTTCCCTGCTGGTCCAAACTTTGAGCATATTAGGACCAGCCTCTTTGCTTCTTTTATGGAATGATCTTGAGGCAGAATGTCTTCGTGAGCCTCATCTTGAGAATTTTTCTGAGCAAGAGCAAACTCCAGACCAAGGCTGTCATACATGTCTTGCTTGTCTACTTGGCCTGGAGTATGCACTTACTCTAGAAAATGCATGGGCCTATCCGGATCTATTCTTTGCACTTTGAAGGTCCATGTTTTGAGCATGTATGGACCTGTCCTTTCACTCTGTTTTTTGGAACATTTTCTCTTTTGTTGAAAATAAAGGATGCAATGGTATGTACAATGGAAATGAATCTGGAAATGAAAATCAATAGAAGTAGTGTTTGAGCATCCTGCCATTGACAGGACCCCCAAACAACTCTGTACCATCAATTTCTTGTAGAAAAAACACATTAGGACCCACGGTGGCTTGAATGATATACGGACCTTGCGACAAGCTATCAAACTTTCCATGTTTACCTTTGTCCTCCCTTCTTGAATCCCATTTCAGAACTTTATCTCCAACTTTGAAACCTGAAGCTTTAGATCTTTTGTCAAACTTTTTTTTGATGCTTTCTTGAACTCTGACAGCTCTGCTATAAACCTACTCCCTTGTTTGCTGCAGATGAATAGTTTCATTGATTCTTCTGATCATGTTGTCTTCCTCTGATTGGATCTCCTGGACAAGTTTGATCACTAGAACTCCAAGACTAGTAGGAAAAACTACTTCAGTCCCATAAACCAGCTGGAAGGGTGACATGCCAATAGATTTCTTTGTAGTGAGCCTGTCTGCCCACAAGGCATGTATCAACTTTTTATGCCATGACCTTTTGTTCTCTTCCAGCAACTTCTTAATGATTGTAACCAGGATTTTATTTGATGATTCGGCTAGGCCATTACCCTGGGGGTAATAGGCAGTCGAGTGTCCAAGTGCTATTCCGTACCTGTGACAGAAATCAACCATTCTTTTGGATCCAAAAGCAGCAGCATTTTCATTGATTATTTTCCTTGGACAGCCAAAACGAGATAAGATGAAGTCCTCTAGGAACCTAATGATGATAGAATCAGTGGCATTCCTAGTGGGTATGGCTTCTATCCATTTAGTGAAGTAATCTGTAGTAGTTAGAATCCATTTATGTTGTCCAGAGGAGGCAGGGTGAATTTCCCCAATAAATTCTAGGCCCCATTACATGAAGGGACCTTCTATGGTGATAGGTTGCAGAGGGAGGGGAAGGAGCTTTCTTTTGCCCTCAAAGATTTGGCATTTGTGGTAGGTAAGAACCATTTTATGGACATCACTAAAGAGTGTAGGCCAATAGTAACCAGCCCTGAGTATCTTATTTGCAGTGGTTTTCCAACTCAGGTGGCCTCCACACTCCCCTGCATGGAATTCTTGTTTGATTCTTTTAGCTTCAGTTTCAGACAAAATTTCAGTAATAGGCCATTTGGATTTTTCCAGTATAGATTCTCATTCAAAATACAATAATTTCTAGCTTTGATTTTTATGAATCTGGCCTTTTTTTTGGACAGTTCTGGGGGGGCATTGAGATGGGCGAGCACATAAAGGATATCGGCATACCAAGGAGAGTTCTGGAACTTCTCCTCAATAGTTGGATGGGGCAATACTTCCTGCTCATCTAAGGCATTCATCATGTTAATGTCAAGGGCCTGCAAGTTTGATTCAGCCATTAATTGGGCTAGGCCTTGACCTTTGATCAACTTGGTGGGTTTTATTTCAAGGTTGTATTCCAAGATTATAGCAATCCATTTTCCCCTTTTCCCATCAGGGTCTTGGGACAAGATATCTTTAACCACTATATTTGGCACATAGGCAATGGTGTGAGAATGCAGGATGTACACCCTAAAGTCTTTTAAGGCCTTAATCAGGGAATAGGCCTGCTTTTCCATGATGTTGTACTTTAAGGGTGCATCTCTCAAGGCTTTGCTGGAGAAGACAATTGGCTGTTCATTACCTTTTGAATTTTTCTGCAGCAAGACTGCAGCTATTGTGTGTTGGGAAGAAAATGAAAAGATCAGAAAATCTTTTGAGAAGTCAGGGCTGATAAGGACAGGGGCCTGAGTGAGTGCAATTTTTACTGACTCAAAAGATTTCTTGGCTTCAACATTCCACTTAATTCGTGCATCTTTCTTTAGCATTTCAGTCATTTTCCTAAGATGCTCAGCAAGGTTGGGAATGAACCTCCTAAGGAAGTTGATCTTCCCAATGAAGGACTGTAACTCCCTGATATTTCTTGGGTGTGTAATTTGAAGTATTCCCTCAACCCTCTGTGGATCTATCCTAATCCCTTTCTCAGATATAATGTGGCCAAGAAGTTTACCTTCTTGTAGCCCGAAAACAATTTTCTTAGGATTTAAGGACAGACCGTACCTTCTACATTTTTCAAAGAATTTCCTCAGATGTTTTAAGTGTTCTTCTTCAGTTTTAGAAAAGACAGTCAAGTCATCCAAGTAGATAACTATGAAGTGTCCTATCTCCTCTGAGAAATCTATGTCCATCGCTCTCTGGAAGGTAGCTCCAGCATTCATCAGTCCAAAGGGAATTTTCACATACATGAAGGTGCCCCATGGAGTGGTAAAGGTTGTTTTGAGTTGATCTTCTGGGAGTACCAGAACTTGGTTGTATCCTGAAAAACCATCAAGCAGGGAGATTCTTTTAGAGCCCACTACCTTCTGTAAGATATGTTCCATTCTAGGTAAGGGGTAGTTGTCTTTGGAGACTCGTTTTAGGTTTAAGTCTGTCATAATCTAATCTCCCCTGTTTTATTCCTTACAGCCACTAAGTTTGACACCCAATCAGAAAACCTTACAGGGACAATAATGCCTGCATCATACATCTTCTTAATTTCCTTTTCTACTGCAGGCAATTGTTTCGGATTAATTCTATAGAGTTTTTGTCTGAAAGGTTTCTGATTTTCCTTCAGTGGTATCTTATGTTGTATAATGTTGGTGTCATACGCCTTTAAGTCTTCGTAGCTCCATGCAAACACATCAATGAATTCCTTAAACAAGTCAATGTATCTTTTCTTCATGTCTGCAGGTATAGACTTAGCCAGTTTTATCCTTTTGGGCTTATCTTCAGTGCCTATGTTGCATTCTTCTACGTCTGCGTCTGTATGTTCTATAGTGGGCTTTTTTGCCACGTCATCAAAGTCAAAAAGGTCCTCTAAGGGTGCCAGGCCTCTGGGTATGTTCTTATCTTTGGCCTGCAGCACCTCTATCTCTTCGGTATCCGCGTTTTCACAATTTTCGGTTGGATTTCCAGTTTGCTCAGAAAAAGAATTTATTTCTATGTTACAGGGTGTTTCTTGTTCATCTGGGGGATCCTCGCTCAGGCAGCCGTCATCAGAGATCGAGTCTAAATCAGAAAATTCAAACTCATTCCTGCCCACCAGGAAATATTCGATCCGTTTGTCTCCTTCAAAGACCTGCCAATATTTTTCATTGTCTGGCACTGTAGGCCTGAATTTGGTCTGAATGATAATCTGTTGGTCAACAGGGGTCTTAGGATATGAGCTAGCTAGACAAGCTAATCCATTTGCAATTGCATTTTGACCCCTAGGAATGAACACTAACTCATATTCAACAAATTTTTTCAGTAATTCCATAGTGTCATTCCTATATGCTCTTGACCTGGGGTGTTTTTCTGTATACTCACCATTCACTTGTTTTATAACTAACTCTGAGTCTCCTAGCACAGCTATCCTACGGGCTCCTAGTTTCTTCAGTAGATTTAAGCCCAAGATGAGAGCCTCATATTTTGTAATGTTGTTTGTGCATTTGAAATGCAGATTCACAGCATGACTCTCTGCGTGGTCATTTTCTGTGTTACGTAGCCACACTCCTGCTCCAGCATTTCGCCTAGTACAGGACCCATCAAAATTCATTTCCCACAGGGGTTCGCCATTATGTCGCGTTGTGGGGTCTGCATTAGGTTGTAAATTATTTTGTAGTTCATTATGGGTATGGGGGTCAGGGAGGTGGCTAGCTTGCTATTTTCGTTCTGTTTCTGTTTTCCTCAGAGTTACATTTTCAGTATTTTGCCCATGGTCTTCTTCATCGTATTCTTCTAGAGTAGCCATTATGTTGAAATCCATGGGCTCTGCGTTTGTATCTCCATTATCTGATCTCGGCTCTTCTGAGGATTGATCATTGTAGAGAATGAAAGAGTCTAGATCTGTATGTACAGATTATAATGGTGATTTTTCAGGTTTCTCGGGGCTGCTGACTAGGAATTTCATTTGGGACTCTCTATACAGTCTTCTAAGTTGGCCGAATATAGGGATAGTGGAATATGAGCCATCCATCTGCATTGTTCCTTGCAGTTTGGCTCCCCATGATCTTGATAGTAACATTCCATACTTAGGTGGCACATCTGCCACCACCACATCCATGACCATACATTTGGCAGGAATCTGGGCCAAACTCACACATAAATCTTTGATTAGTCCTACGCATTTTACTCTACTAGAGTCAAATGAGTATAAGTCTTTGTAGGGTCTGGTAATTTCTAGGCCTAGCCTTTCCATCACTACCTTAGGCATTAGATTGTGTGATGCACCAGAGTCATGCACGACATTATGAAATATTTTGTGTGAAATATTAGGCACATTACTAGAAGAGGTGACCTGAGTTCTGAAACTTTCCTTCAATTTTTGGGCCAAAGAGTAGGGCAGGTTGATCATCATTCAAATTTACAGTATCGTTGTTTTCCCTTAGGTTTAATTCTTTCAAAATTTGGCCTTTATACACATTCTAAGTGGCCAACTCAGACAATGGTACAGAGATTTTGATTCTGGCAATCTCACTCTCTAGATTGAAAGTGGACTGTGTCTTGGAAACACTTGACTCTGTTTTATTTTCTACTACCTTAGTAGCTGAATCAATCGGTGTTTTCTCACTATGTAAAGGGTTGGGAACAGTTGTATCAGGAGTACTAACTGAATTGCTAGTATTGCTGGTTGGTCGACTTTGTTTTTCACTGCCTTGGTTGTCTTTCTCCTTATGTTTACCAGAACTTTCAGTTGCTGTTTTGTTGTCTGCAGCAGATGTTTTAGAGGATTTATCAGGTCTTTTCTTGATGGTTAACTTAGGAGTTTTGGCTTTGGACGTATCTTGGCTTTTCTTGCTCCTAAGTTCATATTGTTCCCTGATCTGTAACATGGCATTTTCGAATCCTAATCTGTAATCCTCAGTTTCAAACCATTCCTCATCCCAATATGAGGGGGAGGGTTGATCTTCCTCTGAATCATAGTTAAGGACTGAGTCCTCTGCTTCAAACATGTTTATTGTATTCCCTTCAAAATATTCAATGATTCCCTCATCTTCATCTAATTTTTTTTCCTGAAATGGGGGAATGATCTGTTTATCTGACCCTCTTTGTCTGTTGGGGGCAGCATTGTTTCTTCTAATGTTTTGGTTCTGGTTTCTGTTTTGGTTGTTGTTTTGGAAAACCATCCTTTTTATCATTTTTTGTATTTCTTCCACATTTTTAGACAGTCTGTCATATTTGGGATCAGATGTGGAAGCTACGTTGTCATCCCTATATGTTACCCTTTTTTCATCTTTTAGTCTTGCCCTTTTTTCCATCAAGTTTGCCTCTATGGTTATGGCTCCTTTCTGCATGTCTTCCAGGGTGGTGTACTCTTTATCTCTAAGCTCATAGGCCATGTCAGCATCAAATCCATCAGGATATTTTGCTAATGCCATACCTTGTGGAGGTTTCATGTGTGGGGGGAGAGCATTATAAATGCTGTTGAATCTAGTGGTGTAATCATGTACACTCTCTCCTACGTTCCTCTTAAGGGACATGTATTCTGCTAGAAGCTGGCGAGGGTTTGCTCTAACCTCCCATTTGTTTATGAAGGTTTGGTATAATGCAGGGAGATCTTGAATATTGCCAGGAGGCAATCCTTTGAACCATTTCTTCACCTCACCCCCTAAGCTTTGGGAAAAGATCCTCATTTTGATTGTTTCATCATCAATTTCCATATAATCAAAAGAATCCTCCATCTTATCTACATGTTACTGAGTTGTGATGGATTCTTTAGCAGTGAAGTGTGGGATTTTTGATTGATAATCATTGGGCAAGGGTAACAAGGGTTGAGGTAAGAGCAAAGGTGCATACCAAGCTGCCATGATAATATTCTGATTAGGTATAGGGTTGGCTTGAGAAGCTGGTATTTGGATGACAGGAATGTTAAGGCCAGCAGAAGTCTGTTGAGCAGATCTAGGGTGGGAGAGCCCCAAGTTTTGAAGGAAGTGGATATCCGGTGGTGTAGATGGGGGGGTTCCACTGTCCCTAGAGTGCTGACCACTATGAGATGGTGTATTGTAAACTTCAAGGTTTTGCAGGTCTAGATGATTGAATAGCCTAGCTCTCGGTAGTCTATTAGGTAAGTCTAGGTCAGGGTGGAAATGTGCTAGAGATGTTAGGTTTTTTGGTGCAGAATTAGCTCTAAGAATGTGGCTGGAAATAGTTGGTCTTTTAGGTGTAGGAGCTCCCTTGAGGATACTCTCTGGATTGTCAACTATTTCCGGTGGGTCAGGGTTGGGATAAGCTCTTGTGTGAATAGTTCTGAAAGCCAGAATGTTGTTTCTAATCCAATCAGCTTAACCCTACTTGTTTTTTCTACTGAGTTTGATGTTGTCTCAAGGGCTGGTCTCCCAGTGGAGTCTATTGTGAAACCAAGATAATCAGTAGGCCTACTGATCACCAGTAGAGTCTTTTCGTTTAGGAATAATGGAGTCGCCAGGTGGAGGGTTTAGGGTGTTTCTAAGGGGTACACTGTCCACCACAGTGCTTAGGCACTATCACCTTTCAGGAAACTCTTCTAACAACAAGCTCCAACCAGAGATTGACTGGGTGGGCATTTACCAGATATGTCACCTCTGAAAAGAGGATGAGATCTGGAGGCTACCTAGCCCTTTCCAGGCTCTGTCTAAGAGTATGGTGGATATTAAATGATGGAGGTTGATTCAATAAAGGGGTGACTTACTGTCAACCTAGCCAGATTTCTAAGTTTCTGAGTCTTGGAAATGTATAAGTGAAATGTACTCATATTTTTTCCCCAATGGAGTCGCCATTATGTTGGGGTTCCCATGTTTTGGCCAGGTTGACAAGACCAAAAGATGAGACAACATAGAACCACTTTCAGACCTTAGGATCTAGCCCTCCTAGGTCCAGAGAGGGATCTCTCTATAAGTCAAAGGATATGTCTTTGAAGCTCTAAGTTATGAATTTAGGCTAGTTATAGGCTCATGGTTGTTTGTTTGATTGTTTGGGTTTGGTTGGAGGGAATCAAGAAAGGAAGGTCCAATATAAGACAAGGATGAGCAAAGGAAAATTAGAGCAAGAGTAGATATGGAGAGAACATCAAAGCCATTGTCTTATGGGTTCGAAAGGATTACTCGTGTTCAATGCCAAACTTGGGTTGACCAGTCCTTACAGGCATTTGGATCTTAAAAAGTATGATTGGTGGGATGGGACATTAAGGATTGAAAATGAGTGAAGGGGAACCATCCAACTCTGTCTATAGATCAGGCCAGAGGTCATTTAACTCCAGGCCTGCTTGGACAGAATTAGAGGCAAAACAAGGGATCTTGGAAAGGTTTAATAAGATGGAAAGGCCCTAAGGAGGGAGAGACAGGGTTCTAGACCTCCCAGTGTTCTCAACACATCCAACTAAATCCTAACAAGAACATCTAAATACAGATTTCATTAATTCATACATCAGAGAGCAGGAAATAACATCCACTACACTGGTTAAACCAATTGAAATCAATATTTAGATACACAAATAAGCAGAAAACATAAAGGCTGGGAGAGCAGCAACATAAGGTACCTATCAAGGGTAAATCTTATGCCAAACTTCTGATGCGAGCCTGAAGAAACATGATGAAATAAAAGCAAGTCAATCACAAATACAGAGAAAGAGGAAACATCACCAGTTGCTTTAGATCAGGATCCAAAGAAACATGCTTTTCATATTAAAAACAACACCAATCAGGTACATCATAGCCCATAGCTTGAACATTCAGTCTGAATACATCATATCTCAGCCTATCTTACAATATACATAGAGAGCTTGTCTCAAGATGAAAATACTTGCGTTTCACTGATATCTCATCAACAACCATTATAATTTTTCTTTCTGTGCTTTATAGCAGATGATGAACAGAAGATCGACTGAGAAGGTAGGTGAATACTAAATGTAACATTAAATACACAAATGAATGCAGGGCCGAGACCCATTCTGTTTGAATGCTTGAGTATTTAATTTCTGTCACCTCTTTATGCAGGAGTGATCTCCTTCAGATTTATCTTTGTTCTGTATATGACTTTGATGCACTTTGGTGGCCATACCTTGTTGTACTTATGGGGAATAAACAAATGGTGTACAACTGCTGAGAGGTCTGCTTCATAAATGTCTGACTATTTTTGAACTGTAGTTAGGGCGGAAATTATTTCAGGGACATTCTGCATAATAAGAGTTGTATGGGTACCCTATACGTGATGGAGAAAATCATTCTGCTAATGAATAAACCCCTATGGTACCTGATAATGTGCTCAGGATCCTTTGGATCAATCCTTGGGGTCTTCAAACTGCTGCTTTGCCTTCTAAACCTCTCATTAAAGGCTTAAGATCTTCATTGGCTTGCCTTAATCTCTTTTTCCTCTGCATTGGAACACTTTGCTGCTTCATTTGCCTCTGACAGGGTAGCTCAGGTTTTAATGGCGCTGAAAGGTTTTCAATGTTTGAAATATGCTTTTCCTTGACGCAAATCCTGTCAGCCACTTTCTTTGACTATCCCACGGCAGTACCAGCTCTTGGATTTAATTTTGTCCGCGCAGCTTGCCATGTAGAATCATGGCGGTCTTCTACCTTTAGAAACCCTGCAAAATAACAAAACCTCGTGAGAAAAACCATGGACAGGATGATGAAGGCGAGGAGTGACTGTGGTTATCTTGAAATGATGATGAAATGGAGGGAATAATTTGCAGTGGAAATGATAAAAATTGCTCTAGTGGGGAAATGGTGAAACACAGAGCAGAAGCACATAATAACGAATGGAAACTCTAAAAAAACATGACAAAACCAATGATATGGTGACAGAAATGGGGAATGTACGGGGCATGCACGTGGAGGTGACGTGGCGAGGCAGGGCGACGAGGAACGGTCAATGGAGGATAAACAAATATGGACCGTCAATCGTGGTGGATATCGATGGTTGAGAACAACAGATGATGGACCAGCAGGTACGATGATCGGGCGTTAAGCAGTGCGCAGGTTCGATGAACGACAGCCGTTAGATGAGTTCCTCCAGATCTGACAGTTCTTAATAATTCCCACTGAGGCGTCTCGAGCGGGAGATTTAACGCGCGGGGGAAAGTGGTTTTGGAATCGTACAGAGGGATATGTGGCGTGCGTTGTATGGATTCGCTAGGTTTTGGACGAATACCGCCCACCGCGCACAAAGCGAGTGACGGAATAAACCCAACGGATTCGGGGCGAGGGCGACGTCGCGCGGGGACCACAAGGAAAAGGCAAAGCTCCGCGCCATTGATCCGTCGGGCGATGGACGGTTCAGATCACGATCATGATCAGTACTGAATGAGTTCAATGGGTATTCTCACGGGGGATGGCGATCGCCGTTCATTGGGTTTAAATCAACGGTCGAAGATTGCCCAGATAATCATATAGGATAAGTACTGTGGAGTGCACTTTGGGTCATAGTCACGAGGTCTCGTGGGGGAAAAGGAGCGGGGGCCAGTGGGCGAAGGGGATAAGGGCCCTATATGTGAAATATATGGATTTTTATTCATTTTTTAATGTAAATTTTAGGGCCAACGAGGGGGTAACGATAGGGCAATGAAGGGCGAGAAAGGCACAAAACGAGTACGGGGATAGGATTTTAAGGGGATTTCCGAGGGAATTTAGGGCATGAAAGAAGGGGAATCTTGAGGGGAGGAAAGGGAGAATTGTGGTATTTTGCAGGGATATGAGGGGTAAAATAGGCCCTTTGAAGAATGGATCATGAGAGAGGCTTTATATTGAGGCACAGCACAAAGTGACTCCAAGGAGGATGAATTTTCAGGGGAAAGGCATTCCTTGGAGGCTCTGGAACAATCTAGCCCCTAGCTTGCTTGTCAAGAATTTCATAGGGGGGCTAACACCTAGGAATTTTGGTCCTTTGCAACCCTTGAAAACACATGATCTAGATTCTTCTTGCCTTCTAGGAGCTCAATATTGAACTTGGTGTATCTCTGTTATTTCAGATCCCCAATATCTGATTTTTGGCCCTGTAGTAGACCTCTGAGTCATCTTTCCAATGCCATAGGTCTGACCCAATTTTAATTCTTCAAGAGAGAATTATAGCCAATCTCTCACAATGGCCTAATTATGGACTATTTCAGTAGAGCGAACTTGTACTACGTGCCACGTGTCACTGTTTCTTCATTCAACTCTGAAATTGATAGAGAGAAAACTACAGTTTGTACACTATCTACCACTTTTTATGGAATTCCAATCCGATACTCAAAGAGAGTTATGACGATTTTCCCAAGGTCACTGCTTTGAGATGAATTTCAAGAGTGTGCCAAAACATTGACTTCCACAGATCATGTCTCTAAATATATTGTGCACCTTGATCTGAAATTAACACAGCAGCTTCCTTCGGATTTTGGCTTCATGTCATAAAAATTTCAGCTTCTAAACCTTCATATAAAAAAAGTTAGAGCACAAATGCCACGTTGACCTGTTTCAGATGGCGAAATCCCTTACATGAGGAGGATATGAGGATCACAATTTATATAAATGCTTAGGTTGAGAGGGGCTTCACAATTGAATGTGGGAGGCATTTTAAGAGCTTTAAAAATATTAATTATGACTTTTCAATGACCCATGCCACAACTCCATGGGGTTTTAGCCCACTAACTGGGGGTACAAACTTCAAACATGAATATCTCTCAAACCGTGAAGAATTACGTGGCATGCCATATATCAACGGAAACATATATATAAGTAGAAAAATAATTCTTGAACCAGAATAAATTAATTTGGTAGGTAAAAATTCCCATGCAATATTGGGTTAGCCCCTGGTGCTGCTTGGGTTGACATCAATGACAACTGTTGATCAACACTATATACATCTTGAGTCACTAGTTTAGTAAGGGGTATGGCTATTTTGATTTTGGAAATTTTTCCCTTAATACTGAATGGTGTTTGTGTTCTTGGCATATTTACATCAGTATTATCATACATGGTCTTTTCAGCAACTCTAGCTTGCTGATTTTTTTTGGGATCTCAGTGAAAGATTTTTTTCAAGGCCACTAATTGATGTACTAGGGCAGCTTTGGTCACCATCATGTTGGTTGATTTTTTTTTTCTTTGATCAATATTCTTAGCCATTATGTTGGTATTTTCTGCTGTATTTTTAGGAGTGTTTTCAGGGGTCTTCCTAGCAGAAATTTCTGGTTTGTTCCTCTTGGGGATATCTTGTGTTTTCCTAATTTTGAGTTCATACTGCCTATGAACCTCCATGATAGCATTTTCAAACCCTAGTTTCTATTTTTCAGAATCCTCATATGTTCTTTCAATTTGTTTCGAGGAAAAATGACCTTGTTATACTTCTGTGAGAAAAAAATCATCCTAATTATTGGAGTCTATTAGATTGACATGATTTTCTTCCATGTAATATCCCAAAATTGGGATTGCTCAGCAAGCATGCACTAAAAACACATTACAAACAATATGTACTATAAGATAATGAAATGAACTCTTGGATCCTGTAGATAAGTCAATATATAACCTAAATCCAAGAATATAGCTGAAAAAAATCAAACTAGGTGGGTTAAACAGATCTCCCACACCTAGGATTGTCAAAAAGAGCTAAAACCCCAAACACTACAACACAAGAAATACTGCATAAAAGTGACTGAGAAGTATAAAATAAGGTTTGTACACATAAATGGCAGAGAAAAATAGATCTAAAATTATATTATATAATATTCTCAGAATAATGAGATCTAGTCTCCTTTATACAAAAATTAGAGAACCCAAAAAGGGTTTCTAGGTGTTCACCCTGAATACAAATGGTGATTTTCAGCAGTATGGCTAAATAATCACTGAAAACTAAAGCACAAGAGTATAGAAGGCTATAATAATATAAATCTATTACATATGTGATCAAAGGTCTCCCTCCATGGAAGAATCCACCATCCAATCATAGGAAAACTCCCCGAATGAGCCACAGAAGACACTGCTACAACTACCCTCCATAAATAACGCAATTCCTGAGTGGAATAATGTTGTGGGTGATGAAAGTGTGTTTTCATATTACCAATTATCTTATATCAGCCCAATAACTCTCCAAAATGATCTCCCACAAGAAGGAAACCTCCCTCCTCTGCAAAATAAACTCAGACAATGGGTTTCTCAACCCTCCCCTGCAACACCCTACAACTCAGCTCAACCTCTTGCAGAAACTGCGCTGAAACTATAGACTGGAGCTTGGAACCAATGCCAGATATGAGGAATGATGGATCAAATCTCTCCCAGGATCTACTCAAATGGAAGAGAAGGAATTCTTGAACAAGAATCCCTTAGTGCTAAGCATCACTGACAATCTTAGCTAAACAGCTCGGAGAGCAAATTCTAAGTAGACATGAAAATGTAATACATAAGCTAACCCAAAATGGCTGCCATCCTCTCCCTTATAAACTAAGTGAGCCTCCTCACCTTGGGTCCCACTCAATATGGTTTCCACCTTCACACAAACAATCTCCCTCCAAAACTATGTTGTGCCTCCATTAGAGCCACTCCTCTAAACTGCAATGTTTGATTTGGTCAAGGTTTACCACTTCAAATTGCTTCATCTCTTTTTACTCCTAAGGGTCTTCAATCCAGCTCACATATATCTATCTATGCTGAACCACATTCACATTGAGCTCTTTTATTTGCTGATCCACTCCTCCTACATTTATGTTGTTGACTTGGTCAAACTTTGCCTTGTCCACATGCAAAATGTCTTTGTTTACACATGAGAGTGTAAAATCCAGCTGGCATTATGATCCCCTTACACAACATGAGGGATTTTATCCTTATTTCTGAAATGCATGGGTCTCCTTACCATTTTATTCATCTCCTAAGTGATATGAGAAAAAATTAATATTCCAATTTGTTGCATGCAAATTTTGGAATATTACAGTCCTTCCCTCCCAAATGTTGCTTGTCCTCAAGAAACTACAACGATATAGCTGAAGAGTTTTCTCCCAAGGCATGGGGACTGAAATTTAATGGGAAAACACCTTTCCCCAAGTGGATCCTCCATCCCCAAGCAATCATCCATACAAGGTGAGTCACCCTCCACCATTGCAACTCCAGGAAGTCTTCCTCTGCCTTGAGCTCCTGCAAAGTAGGTGCGCTGAAAATATGAATATGGTAGGAAAAGTAGCCTACCCCATGTTTTCCTCCTCTCCACTTAGGATAAGTTCAGATAATTTTATGTTCTTCGGTTGCAATAGAGTTGACCTCAATTGGCAAGATGAAGATTCAATCTCCAAAGACCTCTTCTCCAGCGTTGTGAATCAAGCTGGCCCAAACCATATCATACCTCATGAATTAGAAATCACCAACATATGGAATCCCATCCATCTCATGGCCCTCCTCATAAAGAGATAATTTTTTTGCTATGGTGGCCATATCTTCCCCAATGCTCCCCTTAGAACATGTAGTGCAGATAGTGTGGGAATTCTCCTTCCCAAAGAACACATCCACCAGTGTGTTTCTCCCCCAATCATGCTCCCCATAAAAGAAAAAACAATATTAGTCAATAGGTTCATGATCAGCATCATAATGAAGGGAATACTGAAGGTTTCATGTGGTGTTGGAAAGTACCAACATTTCCCCCTGTGGTCACAGCACAGTCTTCCCCATTGTAGCTTTAGAAAATAGCATGGCAAGTTGTTTCTTGACAAATGTCTAGTTGTATAAGTCATCACATCTACTAGAAAATAGTAAATTACTGAATGTATCAACTGAGCATACAAGGAGTAACCAAACACTTGCCCAAGTTCATGTAATATATGGTTGTCTCCATCATAATTGCGGGCCAAATATGGTCCATGGAGCCCAAAGGAAGACTTTCCCCTTTGTAGAGCAATGCACTGCAAAGAAATGGTAAGAGCATGCAAATATTGTGTTGAACAATAAATAAATGAAAAAACAGAATTCTTACCATGTAATGAAAGTAATATGGTGACAGGATCCATAAATGAGTCCTCCATAGTGGCATGACATACTCCCATGGAGAGGAATGAACCATATGATGCATGAAAATCCCCCTTCTCATGCTTGGAAGTCCAAGTCAAGAAGAGCATACCACAATAACAAATGAATCCATCCACTACTCTACTAGTCTTACCTCCTCCATGTCCACCAGGTGCATCAAATGTAAAGTGATCCTGGGAACACTCTATCAACAAGTCCCTGCTCCAAAGTGACAGCGCTATTGGCCCAAGAAAATAGGCTCCTCCCAACTCATAAATCCATTATTTTACATGTTCAATGTCAAAGACTCCTCCCATAATGTTTCCATATCCTCCTCCTGCAATATCATGCAAAATGGGAGAGTGAATATGCCCTTGCTCTCTCTCAGTCCTCCAAAGAAAAGAAGGTCTTTGCTGCCTTCTCATACCTCCATCATACAACCCATGTCGTGAAAACATAATGACCATATCATCATAATGCATCCACCCTCCTTGCTACCCCATGATGAAAGTACCCTGCCAAGTCTCTTCCATCCACATACCCTTGGAAAAAGGATATGTCCCATGATGGCCAAAATCTTTCAAGAGCAGCCAATGCAGCCAAGCCTTCTGCTTCCTAGTGTCATATATCTGCAAGTAGCCTACAAGCTTCTTGCTCTCCATCCACTCCCATTCCTCTCGATGTGAGTGCCTCCCATCATGATCAACCTTGGTACCCTTCCAAAGAAGACTACCCTCCTCCCAAATCATATTTCCCTTCTTGCATCCCATGGGATGCTAGAATGCAACTCCTTGGAGATCTCCTAGGAAATATCTCACACCAATGATCATATTGAACCCATAAGGATCCAAGTGGGCTGAAGGAAAAGCCTCCTCACTGCTACCTCTTGACAGTGCTATAACTTCCCTCCATGGTGTTTTGGTTGTCTCATGTCTCAACTCAACGATGAACATATGGTTTTTCATAGATTTGTTGGGGGAAAATTTCATCCCATCCTCCAAGAATTCACACCCCAACCTCACATGTAGTGTGCAACCCATCAGTGTCCCATTAGGATGATATTTCATCCCTTCCTTGATCAAGTCAAGGTGGCACAACGCAGTGCAATCATGTGGTTCCAAATGAGCAATATTCAATGGTATACAATCCTCTATATGATCTACTGAAACAATAGGAGATGAAAACCTTGGCATACCTTGATGAAATTCGGGAGTATCTTGTATGGATTTAAGGGCTTCTCCCTCCAATAGGTTGGCTCCTCCAACTGAATATGTTAAGGACTACTCCCCCATAGTGGTGACAGTGTTGGTACAAGTCTCCTCCACTGGTGGTGAGGGCTCCTTCTCCTCTAATTTTTCTTCACCAAATTTTCCCATAAATATTTGAGTGAATTCAGAAAAATTGAACACTCCTGTATGGCTCAAATGGCTGAACCACCAAATCTATGCTTCACCCTCTAGGAGCAGCGCTGCAATCTCTATAGCCTCCCTCTCTACCACCGGATGTAGTAGGAATAATGCATCAAGTATTTTTGCCCAAACCCTTGCTGCAGATGACCCATCATAGGTAGAAAATAGAAAATTATTTCCCTTGATGCTTCCTTGGCCACAAGGTCTTCTTTCTTCCTCCAAATGAATGAACTGAGGAAAATCTAGAGTCGCCTCGAAGGCTCTAGGTTGGGATTTATACCCAACAAGTTATTCACTTAGAGCCATGTGATCCAAGTGTCCTCCATCTTCTGGAAATTTTTCCCTCCTCTATAAGGGAAAGGATATGTCCAAATGCTCTAGAGCTCTCTACAACACTGGTCTCTTCTCCTGATCATAGGAAGTGTATGGCTCTTCCTTTTCTCAAAACTCTCTAGGATTTTCACTGCTACTTATCTCTTCTTCTTGTTCAACCTCCTCAGAGAGGTTCTTACTGGATCTGAAAAGTGATGACAGTAAGCTCATCCTCTTCATCATTCTGGCCTTTCTCTTTCCTTTATAGCACTTTGGCTTGAATTCGACAGGTTGAGCCAAAGATCTTGCTTTGATACCACTGTAATATCCCAAAATCAGGTCTGCTCAGCAAGCATGCACTAAAAACGCATTCCCACCAATATGTGTTATAAAATAATGAAATTAACTCTTGTATCATGTATATAAGTCAATATAAAATCTAAATTCAATAATAAAGCTGAAACAAATCAAACTAGGTGGGTTAAACAGATCTCCCACGCCTAGGATTGCCAAAAAGAGCTAAAATCTCAAACACTGCAACACAAGAAATATTGCATAAAAGTGACTGCGTAGTCTAAAAAAGGGTTTGTACACATAAATGGTAGAGACAAATAGATCTGAAGTTATATTATATAATATGCTCAGAAGAATGAGATCTAGTCTCCTTTATACAAAAACTAGAGAACCCGGAAAGGGTTTCTAGGAGTTCACCCTGAATACAAATGGTGTTTTTTAGTAGTATGGCTGAATAATCACTGCAAACTGAAGCACATTAGTATTTAAGGCTATAAGAATAGAAATATACTGCATATATTATCAAAGGTCTCCCTCCATGGAATAATCCACCATCCAATCACAGGAAAACTCCCCGAAAGAGCCACAGAAGACACTGCTACAACTGCCCTCCGAAAATAACGCAATTCCTGAGTGGAATAAAACTGTGGGTGATGAAAGTGTGTCGGACTACTACCAATTATCTGATATCATCCCAAGAACTCTCCAAACTGATCTCTCACAAGAAGGAAACCTCCCTCTTCTGCAAAATCAACTCAGACAATGGGTTTCTCGACCCTCCCATGCAACACCCTGCAACTCAGCTCAACCTCCTGCAGAAACTGCACTGAAACTGTAGAATAGAGCTTGGAAACAATGCCGGATATGAGGAATGATGGATCAAATCTCTCCCAAGAGCTACTCAAATGGAAGAGAAGGAATTCCTGAACAGGAATCCCTTAGTGCTAAGCAGCACCGACAATCTTAGCTAAACAGCTAGGAGAGAAAAGTCTAAGAAGACATGAAAATGTAATACATAAGCTAACCCCAAATGGCTGCCATCATTTCCCTTAGAAACTAAGTGAGCCTCCTCACCTTGGGTCCCACTCAATAGGGTTTCCACCTTCACACAAAAAATTTCCCTCCTGTGTTGTTCCTCCATTAGAGCCACTCTAAACTGCGTTGTTTGATTTGGTCAAGGTTGACCACTTCAACTTGCTTCAGCCCTTTTCACACCTAAGGGTCTTCAATCCAGCTCACATATAGCTATATATGTTGAAACACATTCACATTGAGCTCTTTTATTTGCTGATCCACTCCTCCTACATTTATGCTATTGACTTGGTCAAACTTGGCCTTATCCACATGCAAAATTTCTTTGTTCACACATGAAAGTGTAAAATCTAGCTGGCATTATGATCCCCTTACACAACATGAGGGAATTTATCCTTATTTCTGAAATGAATAGGTCTCCTTACCTTTTTATTCATCTCCTAATTGATATGAGAAAAATTTAATATTCCAATTTGCTGCATGCAAATTTTGGAATATTACATTCCGGCTCCTTGGTCTCTCTATCCTTTTCATTTACATAGTTTTCTTGGAAAGGAGGTCTGATTTGTTGGTAATTTTCTCTTTGTATTATTTGAGGAGGGTCCCTTCTGAAGTTTTGGTTTCTATTTCTGTTTTGAGGGTTTGTCTTGTTTTCTCTTGGAGGTGCTCTTTCATTCAAGTTAATTCTCTCCATCATCCTTTCCATTGTCCTAACTAGACTGTCAATTTTAGCATCAGATGTGGAGGCCATAGTTTTCTCTTTGTATGTAACCTTCTTCTCTTCTCTCAATCTAGCCCTTTTAGCATTTAGGTTGGCTTCTACACTTACTTCTTCCCTTTTCATTTCATCTAAGGTAAGGGGATCTCTTTCTCTTAATTGATAAGACATGTCTGGATCAAATCCATCTAGAAATTTTACTAAGGCTAGGCCTTGTGGGGCTTTCATGTGGGGAGCGAGTGCATTGTATACATTATTGAACCTAGTGTAGTAGTCTTGGACAAAATCATCAAAATTTATTTTAAGGTTATCATACTCTAATAATATTTGAAGAGGATTTTCTTAGTCTCCCACCTATTTATGAATGTTTGATAAAGGGAAGGGAGGTCATGAATGTTGTTAGGAGTTAAGTTCTTGAACCATTTCTTTGCTTCTACTCCTAAAATTTGGGCACAAATTCTCATTTTTATGGTCTCCTCTTCTATTTCTTGGTAGTCAAATGCATCATTCATCTTTTCTACATGATGTTGGGCAGTGGTAGAATCATCTCCATTAAAGTGAGGGATTTTAGATTGGTAGTTTTGACATGGGCAGTAAAGGTTGTGGTAGTACCAGGGGGGCATACCATGCTACCATGATAGGAGTTAATGGAATCCAAGGAGGATTTACAATAGGAGGGTTTATGAGTGGAGGCAGAGGATAAAATGGAGTGGTTTGTCTTGGTGTCTTGTGTTTTGATAGTTTGGAAAATCAAAAGACAAGGCAACATCAAAACCAATTTTAGAGTTACAGGATCTAGTCCTCATGTTCTCAGAGAGGGATCTCTCAAATTTTTGTTTGCAAAGGTTTATCTTGTGTGCTTTGAGTATTGGTTTTAGACTAGTTATTAAGTGCAGGTGTTTGTTTATTTGTTTGGTTGAATTGATACAGCAGAACATGAAAGGTATAGGAAAGATATATAGACTGGAGAAACATCTAGTCCATTGGGCAATGGAGTCAAGAAGAGGTCATAACATACTCATCAATGGATATGGGGTATCAGAGGGCAAATCTACTTGGCCGCAGGATCCTTTGGTTTTGGAATGAGATGGACATCAATGATTTTGGAAAGAGAAGTTTAATTCTCAAACAAATGGAATTTGAAAGCACGACTTGAACAATAAAGAGCTATTTGGTAGACAAGGCTAACCATAAATTCTACAAATCACACCTTTAAGCAAATAATGATTTCAAAAAAACTTTTAAAATGAAATCTAAGATTCGTGGAACACCCTATTTCCTCAAAGATTTTATTTTAAATGACTTAGAAAACATAAAATATTCACTGATAATTGCAGTCATAGAAGAGGGAACACCTAACACATCTATGATGACAACTATAAATACCTTTAAGACAACTTTTTAAGTAAGGAAAAAGGGAAAGATCAGAACATACCTCCTTGGCTTACTGTAAACAGAAAAAATTCAAAGGGAGACTTCAATAACAACCTTTAAGTGGCAACAGACAAGCAGGGAGAACCATAAGTCATGCTGAAACCAATTGTTCAAACTATTATGGAAATAAACAAGCATGAGGAATAAATAGAGAGATTAAAGACTCTGAAATACCTCAGTAGAAGAAAACATGAAACAGTGAAGGCTGAACAGGTCTAAGGTGCTTCCAGGAGTCATTTCTCAGCCTAAAACTTTCAACCTACTATAGTAAGAAATCATGGAGCAGAATGAAAACAGGAGAACACATTAAATAGTTCAGAATACTTCACCAATAGGAAAGCTCATGGATCCAATGATAGAGCCTTCTCAAGAACAAGCATGCAACAACATCATCAAGGCTTCCAAGACTTCAATTTTTTCTTCAACTTCAACAGACTATGTATTATCTTAGAGAGTTTCAATATTACAAGTAGTGATCAACCAACCAACACTTTATCATCTTCTCCAGTAGTATTTATAGAAAAAGTGAGGAGATGGAATGGGATAAGATATACTCTAAGTTCAATTAATATAGTGCACTATCTATCGGCCTTTGAGGGGCTTAATAGAGAAGATTTTTGGTATTCCCCCTGTATTAATTGGTTTACATTAACTATTAGGCTTGCTGGAAAGAATTTGTTGACTTCAAGGCTCCTCGTTATCCTTGCAATAACTTCTGCTGATAGTTTACAATAAGTTCCTTTGGTTGAATTAATTGTTCAGCTGTATTGATGCAAAATATCTCCTGGTCTGGTAATAACTTCGGCCTTCTTCTGATTGATTTGAGATTATAGGTGGCCTTGTGGCAGCTGGGGGATTCAATTAGCCCCTGATGTGGCAGCGTAGGCTCTCTGTCTGAGAAAACACTCATGATTTTCTTCAAAATGTGTTTATTTGGGAGGATTAGGCTTTTAACAATCAATTTTAGCCGTAATCCCCACAAAATCTGTCCTCAATCTTCTATTTTGGCATATTTCTGGTTTTCTGCACTGATACTCTTTGATTGTGCTTGATTTAATGTGTTTTTCTGGTGTGCAGGGATGCGCAGGGGTGAGAAGGCATCAATTCTTCATGAAACAATGATGAAACATTAATTTTAAACCCTATGAATGATTTCCTTTGATAAATTGGAAGCGGGAGGATCGTCACCCTCTCCCTTCGAATTTTCTTCAGACCTAGTGAAAAATCATTTGAACCCTGCAAAATACGGAAAATATTAGGAAATCCTCCATGTATAGGTTAACTGCTTCAGAAGGCGCGTGGAGAGAGCATGGCCATTGGATGGCATCATCCAATGATCGAGATTGACTAGGAGAAGTCAAAGGGAAGGCGAAAGAAAATTTAAATCAGAGTTGTCGATCGTGCAAAGATCGACGATCAGGAGCGAAAGTGAAAAGTCAAAGTGGGGTAATCAGTGCGATGAATCGTGGGCCGTCGATCTACATATCAGATCGACGGCGGAGATGCTTTAATGACCATGCCGTATCCTGGTTAACTGTCGGACTTATTTGGTGAGCGATCACCGTCCGATGAGCGGCCTCAGATCGGACGGTGGACGTCAATATCGCACCGGGTCCATGTTCAATCTTTAACGTGCGATGAACGGTGGTTTTGTGAATAGTGTTCAAGCCACGCATCAAACGGTGTATGAAATCACTGCCGATCGAGAAAAAACCACCCTTTTCTTGAAAGCGGTGCAATGGATACCACTTGGTTTTGCAATAGTGAGTGGTTGGCGGGGACCACAAGGTTGATAAACTGTGTGTCGTCGATCTGCAGATCATATCGATGGTGGAGAGCTAATGGAATTTTTCACCAACGGAAAAGTTTATAATATAATAAAAACTGACAAATTAACATAAACAAAGGTTTGTACTTTTGGCGGAAATATTTATTCGAAGCGGATAGGTGCCCGACTATGGGGCCGTGGGTTATATGGAAAATCATATGACTGGGGTTTTATGGAGGAAGGGCTAATCGTGATCGGGCAATGCGATAAGCGCTTGGAAGGCTGGCGCTCGGTTCTAGCACCAGGACGCATGGAGGGGAAGGGTGGGCTTAAGTCTATAATATATAAAAAAATGTGATTTTTATAGATTTTCAATGATTTTCAAAGGAATTTGAGGCTTTCGATAAGGAAAGAAGGAGTCTTAAACCTTATCAAAGGGGTTTTGATGAAAGGAAAGGGGAAAAGCATGAAAAAGAGGGATTTTCATGGGAAATGGAGGGATAAAAATGAAGTTAGTTTTGGAGGTGGAAGGAAGGGGGAAAATGGTGCTTGCAGCAGTATCCTCTTTCGGAAATCAGCAAAATTTCTGTGGTATAATAGGCATAGTAAGGAATATTTAGGACAGAGGCATGAGGCCTTCAAAAGTCTTAAAGAGCCAACACTTTTTGTAATAAAATTTGTTCCTTGAAGGCTCAAAAAATGATTTAGCCACCTTTTGGTATAATTTTTTTTTATAGGTGGCTAATAGTGGCTCCACTTGGGGATGGTGCCTTCTTGAAGGCATCAAGAATTTTAGGCTTGCCTTCTATGGGAGGCTGATCAGTTGCCTCATCCATTGGGCTGCCTTTCTTTCTGTGGATGATCTTCTTATTCTCTGAAACATATTAGCAGCCATACAAAGTTCAAACAATGGATCTCTTATCAACAAGCTTGCTACCTACCCAATCCTACTGATCTAACATTTTTTCTTCTTCAAAGTGCACCTAGATTGGAAAACTCTTTCACAACATTTTATTCTTTTGAAAGCAAGAAATATAGTCTATTTCTACTCCTTATTTCTCCATGGACTCAGATTAAACAGTTGAGCCCATATGATTCTCTACCTAATCTACTGTCTGTTGGTATTAAACTGTCCAACAGACTTTATTCTCTAAATTCTACAACAGAAATTTAAAAAGAATTCAAGTCAGGATTGAACAGTCTAACTTGATGTTGGTCTATGGCATAAAAACAAGCTGCACATAGACATTATTTTGCACAAAACTTTTAAGAAAAATATGGAAGGCTTGAGATCTAAAATTTGAAAGCATTTCCTTCCTCTTTTATGCAGCTTTTTTTTTACTCTTACTTGAGTTGTCTTTCCTTTGTTAACTGGTTCAGATTTTAGGCTGTTCAAAACCAGATTTTACGTCCTTTGACTCAGAATTTGAAACAGATTTGAGTCATTTTCTCTTTGAAACTTGGGTTCATATTTTTAGCATGTTTGACCCTTTAATTTCTATCCTAAACTATCTACTGACAAGCCAAGATTAAATATTTTGGAAAATCGAATTCACTGTCCTATCAACAGAAAATTTAAATCTAATTAGTCAAGATTAGGCTGTTTGACTAACTAGAAGTGTGTTCTTCAGGAGTGGCATTTAAGCTTACACACTTTCAGATTTGTTTCTCTTTTTTGGTATGGGGCTATACCTTTATTATTTTTTACAATCTGCCCTCTTTTCTTTCTTTCTCTGTTTTTGTATTTTTGATTTTCATAACTTTGAATGCAATGTTCAGACTATAATATTTATAATGACAAAATATAATTCTTTGAAACTTATGATTCTTGGCAGAAGTAATGCTTTAGCATTCTGCCATTGACAGGACCTCCATACAGATCTTCTTCATTCAATTCTTTCAATAAAAATGCATTGTAACCCCTTTCAGCATGAATAATATAGGGACTGTTGGCCGGATAAATCATTCTTGTAGACACGGCTGATCTCCCTAGTGTCAGAAGACAATCTAGCAACAAACAAACAACTAAGCTTGTATTTTCTCTAAATATATTCATTTTACAAATAAATGCTATGAAGGTGTCGATCCTACCTTAGATCCAAATGCTTATTTGCGGTCGTAGTGCTTCTGTCGCAACAATAGTTCTTCCATCGCAACAAGATTTCTTTCGTCGCAACAAGAATCCTTCTATCGCAACAAGAGTTCTTTTGTCGCAACAATAATCCTTCCGTCGCAAAAAGAGTTCTTTTGTTGACCTGAAATCGCGAGCAAGAAAATATTAATAGCACCTGCATAACAAATAATCATAAAACATACCTATCATAGTGATCAAGGAATCTATGAAATAAATGATCAAACGACAACTTATTGAAATAAACAATCGAACGACAATTTATTGAGAAAAAATAAACTTGATTGTATTCATCTTAAAATAACAGAAGAACCTTACAACCTTAGCCTTGATGTCTGAAATGCCTTCCCGGGGTCCGAAGCAGGAGTCTCCTCTACTTTGATAAGTCTTGCACTCTTCCTCCAGGAGCACATAGAGGTGTGTGATCTTTCCTCTCAAAATCTCAACAGAAAGAAGTCTAAATCTCAACATCACTTCAACTCAATCACTCATAAAGCTTGAACTCTAATTCCCAATCTCCAAAATCTAACCATTTGAGGCTACCCAATGCCTCCTTTTATAGAGCAGATGAGGAGGTTAGGATTCCACCTTTGAAGGGATAGAATCCTCCTTCAAAGGGATAGACTCCTCACATCAAGGGATTAGTTCCTTAAGGTGAGGGATACATGCACGTTATCAAAGTGTACTCATCCCCAAAATATCTCATCTAGAACCTTCTAGAATTGACCTCAAACCAACTTTTTAACTTTACTTTCTCGCCTTTTTGACTTTGAGGAGGGTACGCAAGCATTGAAAAGGAAAACTGCATTCTAGAATGCAGGTAAGTAGTGTATTACCTGCGTACCCAAGCTAGGAATGCAAACAGGATTCATGTTACCTGCGTACCCAAAGTTTCAGAGGTTTTTAGGGTTTTTCCTCCTATTTCAGGGCTTGACATGAGGAGTAAAGGTTGTAAGACTTGCAAAGGAAGTATGTATGAGTGTTAATGAGCTCATACAGTCAACATAATGTCAAGGTGACAATTTTTAGTGTAACAGGGACCTTTCCACAAGTTCTCAAACTTGCCATGTTTTCCTTTCTCTTCTCTCCTTGAATCCCACTTAAGAACCACATTTCCAACTTGGAAAATGTTGGCCTTAGTCCTCTTATCAAATAATTTCTTCATATTTTCTTGGACCAACTATGTTCTCTCATAAACTTCTTCTCTGGTCTGCTGTAAATGGATTGTTTGGTTGATTCTTCTCTGCATATCATTCTCTTCAATCTACACTTCTTGAAGGAGTTCCATGACTAGAACTCCTAATGAGGTGGGAAAAACTACGTCCATACCATAGACTATTTTATAGGGGGACATGTTTATTGATTTATTTGTAGTTAACCTATCAGCCCATAAGGCATGAACCATTTGATTGTGCCGTGATTTCTGATTTTGTTCCAACATTTTTTTGATGATATTTATGAGACTCTTGTTGGAAGATTCAACTAATCCATTTCCTTGGGGATAGTAAGTAGTGGAATGGCCCAAGGTTATGTGGTATTTGTAACATAAATCAACCATATTTTTAGATTTAAAAGTAGCATCATTGTCTGTTATGATTTTTCTGGGACAACCAAATCTGGATAGGATATTGGTTTCAAGAAACTTGATAATGACAGAGTCATTAGCATTCCTGGAAGGTATAGTTTCTATCCACTTGGTAAAGAATTCAGTGGCTGTGAGGATCCACTTATGTTGAGCTGAGGAGGATGGATGAATTTCCCCAATGAAGTCTAAACCCCATTATCGAAAAGGTGCCTCAACTCTGATAGGATGTAAGGGTAAGGGAAGGAGTTTTCTTTTGCCACCAAAGATTTGACACTTATGGAAAAACATGACCAAATTCTAAGTGTTTGGGAAAAGGGTAGGCCAATAGTAACCAAATCTAAGAATTTTTTTCGCTGTGGCCTTCTAGTAGAGGTGTCCTCCACATTCTTTGTCATGCAACTCATGCATGATTTTCCCTGCATCATCTTCAAGTAAACATTTAAGCAAAATTCCAACAACATTTTTCCAATATGATACCCCATATAAGATGCAAAAACTCAAAGCTTTTTGTTTCAAAAATATAGCTTTATTTTTGGACAAAGAAGGAGGGGCATTTAAGTATAAAAGCACATAAATAATGTCAACATACCAAGGAGAATTCAAAAATGTTTCTTCAATAAAAGGAGCAGTAGATTCTTCTATTTCTTCCAACACATCTACCATGTTCATGTCTAGTGCTTGGAAGTTAGACTCAGCCATAAGTTTTGATAATCCCTGACCTTTAACGAGTTTGGTGGGCCTGATTTCTAAGTCATACTCAAGAATAGTTGCAATCCATTTTCCCCTTTTACCATCACGGTCTTGACTTAGAATGTCCTTGACAACAGTATGTGGAACAAAAGAAATTATGTGAGAGTGTAAAATATAGACCCTAAAGTCTTTTAATGTTTTCACTAATGCTAAGGCTTGCTTCTCCATGATGTTATATTTGAGAGGAGCATATATTCAGGCCGTTCTAAATAAGGATATTGGTTGTTCTTGCCCTGAATCATTCTTTTGAAGTAAAACTGCAGCTATTGTATGTTCAGATGTAAAAGAAAAGATATAAAATTCTTTGGTGAAATTTTGACTAATCAGGACTGGTGTTTGAGTAAGAGCTTGTTTGACCAGTTCGAATGATTGTTTCGCTGGTAAAGTCCATTTTACACCAACATCTTTCTTAAGCATGTTTGTAATGTTTTTTAATAGCTCAGCAAGGTTGGGGATGAACCTCCTCAGAAAATTAATCTTTCCAATGAAAGATTGTAGTTCTTTGAGGCTTCTTGGATGGCTAATTTGAATATGCCATCTATCCCTGTAGGGTCTATTTTGATTCCCTCTTCTGAAATTATATGGCCAAGAAGTCTACCCTCTTGGAGACCAAAGAGTTTCTTCTTGGGATTCAATGACAAGCCAAATTTCCTACACTTCTCAAAAACTTTTCTTAGGTGAATCAAATGTTCTTCATGAGTTTTTGATAAAATAGTTATGTCATCAAGGTAAATGATTATGAAATAGCCAATATCTTCTCGGATTAATGAATGCAGGGGCCACTTTCCAAAGGGCCCCAAGGTGTAGTGAAAGCAGTTTTGATTTGATCACTTGGGAGCACTAACACCTGGTTGTAACCTGAGAACCCATCTAAGAGGGATATTATTTTGGACCCAACTACCCTTTGAAGTATATGGTCCATTTTAAGTAAGGGGTATTTGTCTTTTAGAGAGGCTCTGTTTAAATTTCTGAAGTCAATACAGAGCCTAATTTCCCCTGTTTTCTTTCTAACATAGACCAAGTTTGATACCCACTTTGAATATCTAATTGGTACAATGATCCCGACAGCATGCATCTTTTCAATCTTTGCCTTAACTAAAGGTAATAAAATAGGGTTTATTCTCCTTAGTTTTTGTTTAAAAGGCTTTTGATTTTCCTTCAAAGGGATTTTATGCTGGATGATGCTGGTATCATACGATTTTAGGTCCTTGTATCTTCAAGCAAAAACATCTTTAAATTCTTTGAAAAACTCTATGTACTGCATTTTTATGTGATCTGGGAGAGTGCTGGATAGTTTGATCATCTTGGGTTCTGCTAGGCTACCTAAGTTATGTTCTTCTACATTCGTTTCCATAGGCTCCATTCTTGGTTCTTTGGCTACATCGTTAAAACCAAAAAGATGTTCTAAAGGTGTGAGACCTCTTGGAATTTTATCATTTTTGCATTTTAAAACTTCAAGGTCTTCTTGGTCTTCGTTGTTAATTGTCTCTGCTTCAAAAGGATTTTCATAATGATTTATATCAGCAGTATATGTCATTTCAGCTTCTGGGATTTGTTCAATATACAAAGAATTTTCTTTATGGCTGGTTTCTGATATTGGTATGCTGAAATCATTTTCTAATTTCAAAAAATCATCTATGTGTTTGTCAGAATAAAACACTTTCCAGTGATCTTCATTGGCAGACACAGCAGACCTTTGCTTTACCTTCACACTAAGTTGTTCATTTATTTCAGGTATTTGGCAATTGCTGGCATTGAAAGCAAGTTCATTTTCTAGATGATTTAGTGCTCTTGGAATGAAAATAAGTTCATACTTTTCAAAGGTTTTCAATAGATCAAGGGCAGCGTTCCGATATTCCCTAAGCCTTGGATTTCTAGCTGAGTATTCTCCTTTGATCTGTCTTATGATAAGTTCAAAATCTCCTAGGATTTATATCCTTTGGGCATCTAATTGTTTAAGCAACTCAGCAATATTGTTAATGCATGGGAAATCTAATTTATATGAAAAATTCTGATTTTTATTTTGAATCCACACACCTTATCTTGCACTTATTTTATTACAATATCCATCAAAGTTTATAGTCCACAGTATGTTTGCCTTATTTTCATTTTCTTGTTGTTGTTAATCGTCAATGTTTTGAATTTGAGTGGAGGGAAGACTTGATTGTTCTGATGAATTGATTGGGTCTATGTTTTCATTATCTAGCTGAGTGATTTCATCTTCGTTACATAAGATAAAGGAATCTAAAATTTATTGAATAGAATAGATTGGAGAGTTGTTTGGTTTGTCTATGTTGCTCACCATGTACTTCATGTGGGATTCCCTGTATAGTCTCCTGTTTTGGTTAAAAAGAGGGATGGTGGCATAAGACATGTCCATTTGAAGGCTTCCATAAAGTTTGGCTCCCTAACATCTTGACAAGAGCATGCCATACTTAGGGGGAATGTCAGCTACAACTATATCCATGACTAAACTCTTAGCAGGAATTTGAGCTAAATTAACACATAAATCTTCGATTAAACCCAAACATTTGACTCTGCTTGAGTCAAAGGAATACAAATATTTGTATGGTTTAGTAATCTCTAAGCCTAAGCTTTCCATTACCACCTTGGGTATTAGATTGTGTGAAGCTCCTGAATCTAACATGGAATTGTGTAAAATTTTCTCATGTATGTTCAAGCTAACATAGAAGGGAGGGACAACCCCTTCTTGGTATTTTCCTTCAACTTTTGGACCAAACAACAATTCAGGTTTGTCATCTGTCAAGTTTAAGGTGTCAGTATCACTTCCTAAGTTCAAATCTTTCAAAACTTGGTTTTTGTACACTTCTTGGGTTACTAGTTCAGCTAGGGGAATGGTAATTTTTATCTTAGAAATCTCTCCCTCAAGACTGAAAGGAACAATTAACTTGTTCATATTTACATCTGTCTTTTCAAATGAATTATTTTCAGAAATTTTGATTTGCTGAACCTTGTTTGGACTGGTAATTGGGACAGTTTTATTAGGACCACTAGCTGAAGTGCTAGGGGTACTCTGTTCAACACCTTGCTGGACACTTTTGTCTTTGTTTATGTCTGGTTTCTTGGTCAAAATGTTGGTTTTTTCTGTTGTCTTCTTGGGATGAGTTTCTGTGTTTTTCTTGATAGCAGAATTAGTGTTTTTGTCCTTTGAATTATCTATGTTCCCCTTGATCCTAAGATCATATTGTTTGTGCACCTCCATGATTTCATTTTCAAATCCCAATCTATAGTCGTTAGAATCTTCATAGGTGTTTGTACTATGATCAAAGAAAAACCCTTGTTCTTCTTCAGTGAGGAAAACATTATCCCCACTGTCTGATCCAATCAATTTTACATGAGATTCTCCGAACCTTTCCAACTCCCTATCTTCCTCATATTGATATACATAGCTCTGTTGGAAGGGAGGTCTAATCTGTTGGTCACTTTATTTTTTCTTATCTCGATTTTTTTCTCTTCTATACTTCTGATATCTATTTTTGTTTTGGTTATTTTGAGGTTCTCTTGGTGGCACTCTCTCATTTAAATTTATCTTCTCAAGCATCCTCTCCATTACCTTCACTAGGTTGTCAATTCTTGTGTCACAAGTTGAGATTGAAGGTAGAAGGACATATTTATAAGTTACCCTCTTCTCTAATCTCAACCTATTTCTTTTCTCAATTATGTTTGCTTCTACGCTCACAGCTCCTTTCTGCATGTCTTCTAAGGTTAAGTAGTCTCTCTCCCATAACTGATACATCATGTCAACATCAAGGACTTCAAGATATCTTACTAAGGCCATGCCTTGAGGAGGTTTCATGTGAGGTGGAAGAGCATTGTAAACGCTATTGAACCTAGTGGAGTAGTCATGAACACTCTCTCCTTGATTTCTCTTGAGGCTGCTATATTCTGCTAGTATTTGGAGAGGATTCCTTTTGAGTTCCCATTTGTTGATGAATGTTTGTTGCAAGGCAGGGAGATCATTTATGTTGTTAGGAGGTAAATTTTTAAACCATTTCTTTACATCTCCTCCTAAACATTGGGCGAATATTCTCATCTTCACCATTTCTTCTTCTATCTCCATGTAATCGAAAGCATCTTCCATCCTATCTACAGGATGTTGAGTTGTTGTAGAATTTTTTTCAATGAAGTGAGGGATTTTGGATTGGTAATCATTTGGTAGGGGAATCAGAGGTTGTGGTAATACTAATGGGGCATACCATGCTTCCATGGTTAAAAATAAGGGTGGATTTACAAGGGGTGGGTTTGTGAAAGGGAAAGTGGGCCGAACAGGTGTGTTTTGCACAATGGTAGTATGGATTGGAGTGGAAGAAACACTTGGGCCAGCAAACTGATTTTGAGAAGACTTGTTATGAAAAATACTAAAGTGATGAAGAATCTGGGAATCAGGAGGAGTGGAAGGTGAGGCTTCTCTACTAAAGCTTTGTTGCAAATCTGCAATGTCAAGATTATTTTGGTTTAAATCACCTTGAGATCTAGTTCTAAAGATGTTCTTTGTATGATGTAAATCAAAGGGTAAATCCTCTAAGACAACAAGGTTTTCAGGGACATATTTTGTTCTTAAGAGGCTCCTATTAGTAGCTGATTTTCCATAGTTAGAAGTCTGCCACAGAATTCTCTCCAGATTGTCAACGATTAAAGGAGGATTTGGGTCTGGATGGGATCTAGTGTTGATCCTATGTGAAGCCAGACTGCTTTTCAAAAATGAGATAGGTTAATATTTTTAGGGACTATTTCTGGAAGCTTCACCTCTCAGGATTTCTTATCTAGTATGGGACTAGGCTTCTAAACTTCTTCAAGGCTGGTTAACACATTCCTAAAGAGATCTGGGAACCTAGATGAGTAATAGGCCTACTGGGGCTAGTGGAGTTTCCAGGTGGAAACTTTTTAGCTTTTATGTAGGTAAAATATTGGATGGTCCCACCACCATGTTTATTATGAAGCCAAACTGAAATGTTTTGGGTTTTCCTGAGTTGTTTCAGTCTTACAGGTTAATAGAGTGTCCTAAATCTGATTTAACACTTATCTAAGGTGTTTAATCATAAAAAGTTCACTCTTATGGCTTGGTAACTGATTCCTTCAAGGTTTGATAAGGTTCTAAGAGAATCCTAAGGATTTACTTAGTTTGTCACTGATTCAAAAAGTCCTATCATGATTACCATTTGTTAGGTAGCGCTTGAAGAAGGTTACTTATGTTATACTAGACAGTGAGTGTTTTATTTTGAAGATTTTACTCAAGGTCCCACCGTGATCACGATTATGTTGGTGTCCCATGTTTTGATACTTTGGCAAATAAAAGGACAAGGCAAAATCAGAACCAATATTTAGAGTTTCAGGATCTAGTCCTCCTGTTCTCAGAGAGGGATCTCTCAAATGTTTGTTTGCAAAGGTTTATCTTGTGTGATTTGAGTATTGGTTTTAGACTAGTTATTAAGTGCAGGTGTTTGTTTATTTGTTTGGTTGAATTGATACAACAGAACATGAAAGGTCTAGGAAAGATATATAGACTGGAGAAACATCTAGTCCATTGGGCAATGGAGTCAAGAAGAGGTCATAACATACTCATCAATGGATATGGGGTATCAGAGGGAAAATCTAACTTGGCCGCAGGATCCTTTGGTTTTGGAATGAGATGGACATCAATAATTTTGGAAGGAGAAGTTTAATTCTCAAACAAAGGGAATTTGAAAGCATAACTTGAACAATAAAGAGCTATTTGGTAGACAGGGCTAACCATAAATTCTACAAATCACACCTTTAAGAAAATAATGATTTCAAAACAACTTTTAAAATGAAATCTAAGATTCGGGGAACACCCTATTTCCTCAAAGATTTTATTTTAAATGACTTAGAAAACATAAAAGATTCACTGATAATTGCATTCATAGAAGAGGGAAAACCTAGCACATCTATGATGACAACTATAAAGACCTTTAAGACAACTGTTTAAGTAAGGACAAAGAGCAAGATCAGAATAGACCTCCTTGGCTTACTGTAAACATAAATACTTCAAAGGGAACTTCAATAACAACCTTTTAAGTGGCAACAGACAAGCAGGGAGAACCATAAGTCATGCTAAAACCAACTGTTCGAACTATTATGGAAATAAAAAAGCATGAGGACTAAAGAGAGAGATTAAAGACTCTGAAATACATCAGCAGAAGAAAACATGAAACAGTGAAGGATGAACAGGTCTAAGGTGCTTCCAGGATTCATTTCTTAGCCTAAAACTTTCAACCTACTATAGTAAGAAATCATGGAACAAAATGAAAACAGGAGAAAACATTAAACAGTTTAGAATACTTCACCAACAGCCAAGCTCATGGATCCAATGATAGAGCTGTTGGCGAGAAGTCAGGTCTCGTGGACAAGACCTAGGTTCACGAGTTGTGGCCAACAAAGGGGTCCGGTGTAGTCTAGGAACACGCCGGCATTTTCACCCTGCTCTGGAGAGCAGTGCGTCTCACCCGAGGCGTGCCGCAACCACATGCAAAAGGGGATGAGATCAATGGCAAGAAACAAATTAGCAACTCATGAAGGACAATGCATCGATTACATATACAGAGTTATATACGCAAGATCACTTAATAAGCATTTAGACATTTGCAAATAAACTTTTAAACCAGCATAAACACATTACAGGCACATAAACATCTTATTGAGACAGCAACCTTCCATTGTATTAATCTCTTGGCCAAACACATGATTACATGGCATTCTCACTGATAGCTTACAAATCTGATACAGATGGATTTCGGAACAGAAAGGCAGAATGGAGAAGATGAGGAACCATAGGAAGTACATGCATGATTCTTCCACAATTGCTCTGTGCGTCTTTCCCTATCTCGAGCCTCGCAACCTCTTCAGCATTCTCTTCGTTTCAGCCGGGTGACTGTTATTTATTCACCCGCTCTTGTGACTATCAATTCCTCTGTGTCTTTACTTCATCTTCTCCTGGCTTCTCTCCTGTTATCTGCGTGTTCCACTTTCTGTCTTCTGATGTGTGTTTCCTTCATCTGCACTTGTCCGTGTTCTATCTCCAGCTATCGCATGCTTCCGCGCCACCTTGATAGCTCCGCGACTCCTGGTAGTTGCGGCGCGGTCGCGGTTGCCATGTGTATTCATACCGCAACTCAAAAAGGTCAAAATTCAAAATGTCTTAGCCAAGATTTCAAAACTAAACAAAAACAAGGGCCCCAACAGGCCCCGACCACAATTCCTTGACTCGTCCCCGAGTCAATCACAAATAACAGTCTCCACTTCCATTGCCTCGCTGGCTCCCGTGCTATGTTCTGCTGTGCCTTCTCCCCGCACCCTTTCCTGCTGTGCTCCGCCAAGCGGTTGTTCAAACAAGGGACCCAACTCTAGGACCCTGCGGAGCGCTGTATCTCTAAGCTCGGTGAAGTCCGCCACTGCTTGCTGCCATTCCTGCATAAGCAATTCTGCTTCTTCCGAGATCCTGGTGGCGGCGGCCTCCTCTATAGTCATCGGGACAGCCCCGAACATCATGGCAAGCTGGGTCTCGGCCTCGGCATCCAGCTGTTGTATGGATTCGGCACTGGCCCGAATGGGCGGACGGATTTCCCGAATGACCTGTTTGGCCACTGCCGAGTCGGCCTCAGTCTATTGCATTTGAATTTCAAGCTCGTCCGCCTGGGCATAGAGCTGATCTAACTGTGCTGGGTCTGCAGTCTCTTGAATTTCATGGGAAATCTGTTGCAGCTGGGCAGAAATAGGTTGTGTTTTGACAGTGAGTGCGAGTGAGCACTCCTGCAGACTTCGCAGAAGGGCGTAAGCCTCGCCCGCAGTGGAGTGAAGAGTCGCCCGCATACTAACTGCCTGAGTCTGCTTGGTAGTGACCTGTTCTGAGTAGACAATCTGTGGATCTGGATGGGTAGGCCGTGTGGCTAACGCTGCTTGGAGTTCCTGATTCTCCTTGCATAAATCAGTGAAAGCAGTCCGAAGGTGGTAAGCATGGACTGCTACACTGTCCTCTGCTATATTGTCAGGGAGTGGGGCGTGATGAGCCCTTGTAGTGGGCCATAGGTCGGAGAACGCCTGAGCAGTAATTATGACCTGCTCCTGGAGGTAGGTCTTCTCCCTGGTCAGCTGATCGCGCTGTTCAGTAAGCGCTGTGATCTGTTGGTGCTGCACGGTGCACCGCTGCTGCAGCTCTGAATGAATCTGTTCGGCCTTGAGGGCCGCCCGCTGAATCAGTAGGTACAACTGCCCTGTACCCCATGTTTCTACATTGGCCGTGCCAGAAGCGCCCTGCTCCGGCATCCGTTCCTGCAAAGGTTGGCCACTGGCCGCTGATCGGTTGGAGGTCTCAGGAGGAAGGACTGGCATCTGCTGCTGCATTGAGGTGCCCATATCGAACTTCGGCCGGTCTTGCTGAATGGTCTGGTCTGGGGGAGGGTCAGCCAAATCAGCCCCAACAGCGGCCAGCCGGACAGATATAGTAGAGACAGGATCCTGGGGTGTGGCCACGGGGTCAACCGGCGGTACTACGGCTTTAGTACTGGAGGTGACTTCCACCCCGTGGTCGCCTCCGAAAGGTTCTCGGATGAGAGGATCTGATACAGTGGCCGATGAGTTGGATGAATTGGAGGAGGTGGCAGGTGGACGGCTGGTGGAGGGAGCGGTGGACGAGGTGAAAGAGGTATGGGGGAGGCGAATGTTGAGGAACTCTGACGGATCGATCAAGGGTTCCTCCGGAATCAACGTCCCTGGGAGTGGAGTGGATGGTGGATCATCGTCAGTAAGGTCCACTACTAGATCTGTGACAGCAGTGCGGGCCCTCTTGGATGGAGGGGGGTCTGATGGATCAGGTTCTGGGCCCGTTTCGCCCATCGGGGTGATGATAGGGCTGGTAGAGGTGAATAAGCTGGTGGGGATGGGAGAAGTGAGAGGGGCGATATGGGAGGGAGCGAGAGACCGACCGAGCTGAAATTCAGAAAATGAGGGAAACAAAGGGGCACCACTTGAAACCACTTGGGTTACCACGTTAAGGCGTCATACCTGGGCATTGAGGTGTTGTACGATAGGGACCAATGATTCGGGCAGTTCCTGTGCGGTCTCAGCTGCATCCTGTGGAGGTCCCGCCGCAACCTGTGAGGACCCCGCTGCGCTTGTCTCGGCAGGCCGCTGCACCGGCATCATCCGCTCAAAGTTATATCGGGGGATCCCGTCGTGGATGTGCTTTGTGACCCCCGGCCACGCAGAGACCTCGCGGTGAAAGGTATCATCATTCAACTGGAATCTGAGGGGTGCCATGTGGAAGGTGGCTTCCGGCACGCAAGTTGGGCGGACGTAAGTGTGCCGATGGCTTACCCCGAACCATACCTGCTCACTATACTCATCCAACAGGTGCCTGGGCACCCGTTGCTGGTTAGCCACCACATCTCTCATTAACCCGTACCACGCCCGAAATGCTTCCGCGTTCACCTGCTTGGTGTTGGGGTCCAAGGACACCTGCCACGGAGTGAAATTCATCGCGAGAGGCTGGCTCGCGGTAGTCTCTACCGACATCCAGACAGGAGGAAGGTGCCATTTCCACATGGAGAAAGCTACAATCAAGTAACCATAAATGAAACTGGTGGTGCGTTTATAGTTCTCTTCGAAGGCCACGAAGAGTTCTTTTAGCACGAAAGAACACCAATTCAGCCTGACGCCCTGGATACAGTGCTCCGCAATGGAGATTGTATCCAAGGTGCACTCTCCCTTAGTATAGTGCCGCATCGTCTTGCTAGCAATGAGGTAGCAAGCGAACCGAATTTCTGGCTTATTAATCAAATCAATTTTGGCACCTTTCCCGCCCCGGCGGGTGCCATACTTGGTGTACAGGTCTGTGTCACCCGACTTTCGGGCACACTTGGATGAGGTCTGGCCGGCAGTGGAGACATTGGTGCCATTATGAGACAGCCCTATCAGTCGATGAATGTCCTCGGCATGGATGGGGATTTCTTCATTAAGCCACAGGGACCCGTTCTATACTCTACTGAGGAGGAACCGGGTGCATTGCAGGGCCGGTCCGGTAGTTCCGAAAACAGGGAGAGTCCTTAAATTCATCAAGGATGATTGCTGGAGGCCCCTTTATTCTTGTCGCATTCGGCTGCTGGAGCTATTGCCTGGTGTATAGTGGTGCTCCATGTATGTCTGCCAATGGAGGTGGGGCAATTCAGCTGGGTCGGACAGGTTGGCGTCCATCATCACTGCACTGTCATACTTGCCAACCAGCGACTCTGTTCGGTGGATTCGGCTGTCCAGCACTGGTTCAGGAATAGATAAGAGAGCCCTCGGCATCTTGGCTCGGTGCTGGTAAACCTGGAGAAATCTTCGGGAGCTTCCTTCTGGGTGCGGTGCGCTTTGAGGCTTCAACTGCTCTGGAGTTGCTGCAATTTCCAAATTGAACTGGTCCGTCATTCTCGAGCTATTGGTCTCCATGCAAGTTATGGAATTCCCTAGCACGAGCGAAGTTGATGAGAATCCATAACGACAATTAATTCTTGCTATCCTTCTTGCCTGCGATAATCGTGCGATCAATCGCATACCTGTGTGTAATCTGACAGTTGCTAACGGCATCATGGGGAGATGGGCGGACGTGACGGCTAAGGGAACTATGGGTGATGGCAAATGATTATGGTATGATTACTGTCTACTTATGGTAATTTATGATGCAAATCTGAGCGATCCTACGGACTGACAAAAGGACTAACGGAAATGACCTGGACTGACACTGGCACGGGGATGGATCCTATAAGGACGACACGCTGGACGGGCGCCGTGACACGCTGGACTGGTCCGCCCCGACCACAGTCGGTTGCGGTGAGGTAACCACAACTGACCGGTTATTTGACAGACTTCTTATGAACGTAAAAGACTCCCTACGCTCATCCCGGTTGCGGGAGAGTTATTTGACTAAGCTACTCTACGCGTTCTCTCAGTTGCGAGAGTTATTGATGAGAAGTGAAAGGGACCTACTCCTGGTAGGGTTTCAGGCGTGCGCCATTCACCCACCCAGGGAGAACTGTACCGTCCAGTTGTGCCAACCGAACGGCTCCTGAGTCGCGGATCTCGATGACAAAGTAGGGTCCCAACCAGTGCATCTGGAGCTTGCTTGGAAACTTCAGGAACCTGCTATCATATAAGAGAACTTTGCCACCAACTTGGAAGGCTTTTGTTTTGATGTGGTGGTCGTGCCACGCTTTCTGCCTGGCCTTCTGAACCTTCTGGTGGAATTCCTCCAGAAATCGGGCCTCATCTAGCTCCTGTAGCTCCTGGAGGTGTTCCCGAAGGGACTCCTCTTCTGAGAACTGAAGAGACGTTGCGATCAAAAGACTGGGTACAGTGAACTCGGCAAGAATCACGGCTTCCCGGCCATGCACCAACTGGAATGGTGTCTGGTTGGTCAAAATTTTCACCGTGGTCTGGTAGGCCCACAATGCCGTTGGGAGATGCTCGTCCCAATCGTCGCGCTGAGCATTGCAAATTTTAGTCAAGCCCTTTTCAAGAATCTTGTTGAATGCTTCCACAGTACCATTGGCCTGCGGGTGGTATGGGCTGCTTTTATGATGCTGAATCATAAATGTGTCCAGTAGTGACTTGACCGTGGCATTAATGAAATGCGTACCCTGATCGCTGGTCAAGCTCCGTGGGCAGCCAAAGCGGCTAATGATGTGTTCAAAGATGAACCGGGAAGCGGTCTCTGCCGAGCAGTCGCGTACTGCTGCTGCCTCAGCCCACCGTGTGAGGTAATCCGTGGCGGTAATGATGTACCGGGCCTTGGAGTGTCTGGCGACCGGGGCGATGGGACCTACGAAATCAACAACCCACTTTTCAAACGGCCGCAACACATGCACTGGGTGTAGCGGAAGCTCGTCCCGGTGCGAAGGCCTTCCCGTCCGCTGGCAAACATCGCAACGCTTCACATAGGCCTTACAGTCAGCATGTACCGTCGGCCACCACAGGCCAGCTTGGAGCACCTTCCTTGCGGTGGGTTTCGCACCCACATGCCCTCCCGCAACACCACTGTGACATTCCCACATCACCGCTTCCCATTCGTGGTCAAGAATGCATTTGCGCAATACCTCATCAAGGCCCAGTTTGTATAGCTGCCCCGCGATCAATTGGTAGTCGGCCGCCCGAACAACCAGGTGGCGTTTCTGAAGCGGGGTATAATCCTGAGGGCATTGTCCCGTGGTCAGATAAGTGGCAATGTCAGCTAGATAATCTGGTACTGCTTCGAATCGGAATAGGTCGGCATCCAGTAGCTGATCGTCCAACAAGCCCTCATTCTCTCCCGTCTCCAACCTTGATAAATGATCGGGACCGACATTCAACCGGCCGAGCTTGACAATCACCTCAAACGTGAATTCCTGGAAAAGTAGAAGCCATCGACAGATCCGTCCTTCCAACACAGGCTTATTCACTAGATACTTCAATGCAGAATGGTCCGTGAAGAATGTGAATTTGCCGCCCAGAAGATAGTGGCGGAACTTCTGGAGGTAGTACACCATCGCCAACGCCTCCCGCTCGATCGTAGTGTAATTATTCTCCGCTTTCGATAACCGGCGGCTGGCGAAGTATACGGGGTGGTCAACTGTCGTCTCCCCAGGTTGCCCCAGTACAGCCCCAAGTGCAATACCGAACGCATCAATATGCACATGGAACTGCTTATCCCAGTCGGGATGAACAAGTATGGGTGCCGTCGCCAACTTCTCCTTCAAGATGTCAAGCGCCTTCCTACACTCTGCTGTCCACTGGAACACCTCTAACTTCCACAACAGTTTCTCCAAATGGGCCGTAATCTTTGCGTAGTTGCGAATAAACCACCGGTAATATCCTGTGTGCCCGAGCAGTGCCCACAACTGCTTCACAGTCTCGGGGGCTTCCATGTGAATGATGACCGCGACCTTGGCGGGATCCACGCAGACCCCTTGCTTGCACACCACGTGGCCCAGGAGCGTGCCGAATGGAACTGCAAATATACATTTCTTCAAGTTCAAGGAAATCTGCAGCTGACGACACCGGTCAAACATAATGCGCAACAGGGAAGCGTGCTTCTTCAACAGGCTGTAGACGGTCCAGTCGTCCATGTAGACCTCCAGGAACTTGTGAATGTACTCCCGGAAAGCAGCAATGACAATCTGGGAAAACACAGCCGGTGCATTCTTCAGACCAAACGGCATAACGTGGTATGCGAATGATCCCCACTCAGTGGTGAATGTCGTCTTTGCTTTGTCTTCCTCGGCAATGCGTACTTGATGGTAACCCGAAAACCCATCAGTGAAGGAATAAGCTTTGTTTCCCACAACATGGTCCAGAACTTCATCGCTGAAAGGAGTGGGAAACGAATCGTGGATGCAGGCATTGTTCAGGCTCCTGTAGTCCACACAGACACGGATCTCCGCTTTGTCCTTCTTGTTATGGATGACAATGGGACTCACCCATTCTGCGTCTTCTACTGGGAAGATAAGACCTGCAGCTAGCATCTTGTCGATCTCCATCTTGACCTTTTCTTTGATACGCGGGTTCAGCCGATAGGGTTGGTGCTTCACCAGCCTAGCCCCCGGTTTCAGCACTATGCGCATTTCGCCCAGGTCCCCCTTGATCCCCTTCAGGTCTGCAACCGAGGACGGGAACAAATCTTCATATTCCCTGAGGAGGCTGAAAATTTCTTTCGTCATTTCCTCGTCCCAGTAATCTCCCACCGTTGCGAGCTTGGGTTTCTCGTCCGTTCCAATGTTCAGCTTCTTTGTCTTTAGTGGTTGTAAATGGACTCCTTCAGTCGTCAGCTCTTCATTGATGCTCCGCTCGCCTTCCCTTTCGTCAAAGTAGAGATGCCTAAGGTCCTCCAGGCTATCGTCGTCCGGATCGCCATCAATCCGGTGGCAGACCAACTCGCGCCTGACCTCAGGTCGTGACACAACCGGGCCCTCATCAGGCTCAGGATGGCGGAAAAACAAGACCTCCTTGATTTCCTGTAGGGCCTGAGACTCCTGCACCGTCTCCCCTTCGAACAAGAAGCACCGAACGAACTTGTGCGCAACTGCCTGCCAAGAGCGGGTTCCCCGTTTCCGCTCTTCCTCCAGGTACCAGGCCTGGGGAATTGTACCCAGGGAGTGGATAAACCTGTGGACCCACAGCTCCTCAGGGTACCGGGTGCTACGCCACTGTTCCTCGCAGGCCCGCAAATGGTGTCGCGGGTCGGAAGTTCCATGATACTTAAGCATACTGCAGGGTCCTTCGTCCTCTTTAAAGCGTGCCCGCAGAGCATCCGCCACGCACTCCCATCGCAACAGAGTGTTGCGGTGATTTTTCCACCATCGGGCCGACGTGGATTGCAAGGCCACATCCAAAAGAGGCATCCGGCTTTCAGCTGGGACCAGGTCTTCCACCTTGGTAATAAAAGTATTGACTGCTTGCATGTTCGACAAGGTGGGATATCCGCGGATCTCAGTCCCTACCCATCGGACTTGGGCAATGGAGGCACATCTCCGCGTGGTGGTCTCATACCCCCCTTGCTGCCAGTCTTCCCAAGCGAGTTCGGATCTGAGCTCCGAGCTCTGCACACTCCGCCAACTGACAGAGCCAGTCGCGGTCGGGTTAATATAGTCGTCCCGCTTCCCTGCGGTCATCTGATAAAGGTGGTCCATCATCTGAGCATCCTCCTGATTGTCCACCGTTTCCGTATATCGCGGGCCCTGATACGGGTCGAGGGGCTGGGTGACCCGTACCTCCCCATCCTCAAAGATCATCAGCTCCTTTTTAAGGTCGATGATGGCGTAATTCTCAAAAGCCCAATCAATGCCGAGTAAGGCGGGATAGGGATCCTTGTCGCCCATGATATCAATAACCTCAAAATCGGTGTATGTCTTCACCCCCGCAACGTCGACCTCGACACCCTCGAGCCGGCCGAATGGCAGAATACAGTACTGGTTCGCCATCCTGAGTTGGATTGGTGAGTAGGCTAGCCGTGGCCTTCCAAGAGCCTCCCACGTCTTCTGCGGCAGAATGTTGACATCGGACCCCAAGTCCAACATGATGTCGCTGATTTGGAATCTTGCGACCTGCATGTTAAGCCGGAATTCTTTGCCTGTTCGTTGCTTTTTCCGCTTCACGCGCTGCACGTATTGAGGGCCAGCGTCTGCCGGGTCTCTAAGTCCTGTGCACCACTGCAGTGCTCCTTCCAAAGCATGCTTGAGCTGCTGCCGCAGCGTAGCGTTGTCAACAATCCTAAGGAGTAGCCGGAGCCAATCCTTGACCACAGTACCTGCGATGTTCTGTGCCGCAGATTCTGGCAGCATGGGCTCCTCCAAACCTCCCTCGTTCCGCAACTAGGCGAACGCCTCAACTGCCTCCTGGAAATACTTCTTCTGGACTTCGGGCCTGATCAAATTCTTCGGGGATGCCGGCTGAACCACTTGTGCTGGCTCCTTCCCATGGGCATCCTCTCCAGTCTTCTTTCCGCCCCTCGTCACGATCACGACGTTCTGCAAGTCTGGGGTTGCGGTCCCTCGCGGCTCTGAGTTTATCAGATTCGCTCCCCTCTGCCTCGCCCGTTCTTCCCACTTCTTGATGAGCTCCGGACAGTCCTCTGTAGCGTGGGCGTTGACCCGACACTGGGAACACCAAGGTCGTCACGGGAGGGGACATTCTCGAGCCACGTGACCCTCCTGGTCACAGTTGTAACATTTTACCGGACCGCGTCCGCCTGTGCGGCCTCCCCGCATGCCGCCGCCTCTTCCCCTTGGAGCCTCGTTCACCCTGTAAGAGGGACGATCCAATCGATCCGCAAGTGCGTCAAGCGCCCTGCACTGCTCGGTGTTGTGAGTCGTGGAAACACAAAATTCGCATTACACATTATTCGGGACCGTGGAGTACTTCTGTAATATCGGGAACATCCGAGGAGGATGCCCCAGCGTCCGGCAAATCTTGCAGTACTCTGTGGTGGAGGAACCCGGTTGAGGTGGGAACCCCGTGTAAGGCTGTTGCGGCTGGTATACCCCCTGCGGATTCATCACCGCGCCACCCCCGGGTGGTGGACCCCCCTGGATTGCTGCGACCGAGGGTCCTACTCCTGCGCCGCGCAACCGAGGACACTCGGTTGCGACGTGGCCCTCGACCAGGTAGTGAGTACACCAAACATTCGGTCACGCTGGTCTCACCGGCTGAAGCTCCTTGAGCTTCTCAGTCAAGCTGGAAATCTAGTGTTGCAACCCTATCAAGGAAGAATCTTGCAGGGACCCCCCCCCCCGATATTCCTGGGGGTAGCCCACCATGGCTTCAATCTTCATGGCCTGCTCCAAAGCATCCTGTAGATTATCAATCTTCTGCTGAGTGAGAGGGGTTTGTGTCAAGGGAAGCAGAGCCTTGATGAACCAGTCCCTCTGGTGGTTTGGATCGATCGGGTAGCTCAGTTTCCCGATCGCATCCTTGAATCGCCGCATCAACTCCCACGCGGTCTCTCCTTCCTTCTGCTTAATTTCCCACAGCTCTGACAGGCCCTGCTGGTCTGTCTGGGGAAGCTTGAATTCGCGGACAAAATCCCGCTTCACGTCCGCAATTACGGGGTTAGGATGAGCCTCGGACCACTTGATAAACCATCGCAGAGCCCTCTCTCTGAGCGTGGTTTGAAATTATATTAACTTCCCTGCATCTGGTGTCTGGCGAGCCCTCCAGATGGCTTCACACAGGTACCAGTGTTGCTCTACATCATCATTGCCCCGGCCAGAGAACTCTGGATACCGGGTGAAAGATCCAGCCATGTGTGCTTGCGGAGAATTGACCAGGATAAATCCTCCAGGTCCTGGTTGCGTAACGGTCCCACTAGGAAAAATACCACTACTAGTAACGCTGATGTTACCGGACGTTACTGACGCTGATGAACTATTGTATGATTGACTCAATGCTTGTAACTGAATAAAAATATTACTTAAAGGTTGATACAGTACTAGGGGAAGGTCGGGATCCTGGCCATGCAGAAGGTGGGAAGTAGGGCTGCCTGGAGGGGTGGGTACCGTCTGATCTTGAAACATCCGCTGCATCACACCGTGCCATTCGTCATCAGAACTCTCTTCGGGCTGCATCTTTCCATTATCTTCGCTAGTCATTATTTCTCTTTCTCGCGTCGCTAGGCTCCCATGCACCCACTGCACTTCCACCGCTGTCCCGTCTTCTTCCCGGGTATCCAAACCCATAGTTCCTGTCCTCTGAGGCACCTCCTTCTAATTTTTTCTCTCGATCTCCCTTCTCTTCAAATCTCGCATTACCCTTCTTCGCCACCTATCGGCGATCTGTGCCCGCCGATGCGCACGTCGCTCCCGCAACTTGCATGTGGCCTCAACATCCATTCCCCACTCCCCACTTTCACATTCTACACAAAATCGGTCCCCTCAACCCTTCCCCCAGCATGGGTGGTTTACGCTTCCATCCTCGTTTTGTGAAACTCGATCAACCCTTCGTCCACCATCAGAGCTTTGATCCACAGCGGAATCTCCTTCAGCAGCTTCCCTCTTAGCCCTGAGTGGAAAACAACCTCGGCTTTTGAGAAGGATTGGTAGCACTCAGCAGCAAACTCCATAGTGTATCATTCCAACGTGGTCCTTACCCAGAAATCCACCGCGCGGGTCAGTTCAGTGTCCACCCGGTGCAGTGCCACCAGATCTTCGTGCGCCCACCTGCGGTTTATCTTTCGCAAGCCTTCTTGGGGCACCGTCGCTCGTAACCTCCGCAACCAATTGTAAAGGTTTGTAGGGAACCTTCCCCAAAAAATTTCGTACGTATCGCTGGCTGAGTCAGAGAAAAGGACAAGCTCCTTGATCGCCGCCTCCTTTTTCTTGGTCAGCTCTGCTTGCTGAGCAATGAACTGGTCAAGATGATCATCCCACCATCGCCGTATCTCTCCTTCAAAAATCCTCGATACCATGATCTAGGTCCCCTCATAACATGCAGGTCCCAGCAACGGAACCATTTGTTGGTGAGAAGTCAGGTCTCACGGACAAGACCCAGGTTCACGAGTTGTGGCCAACAAAGGGGTCCGGTGTAGTCTAGGAACACGCCGTCATTTTCACCCTGCTCCGGAGAGCAGTGCGTCTCACCCGAGGCATGCCGCAACCACATGCAGAAGGGGATGAGATCAATGGCAAGGAACAAATTCGCAACTCATGAAGGACAGTGCATCGATTACATATTCAGAGTTATATATGCAAGATCACTTAATAAGCATTTAGAAATTTGCAAATAAACTTTTAAACCAGCATAAACACATTACAGGCACATAAACATCTTATTGAGACAGCAACCTTCCATTGTATTAATCTCTTGGCCAAACACATGATTACATGGCATTCTCACTGATATCTTACAAATCTGATACAGATGGATTTCGGAACAGAAAGGTAGAATAGAGAAGATGAGGAACCCTAGGAAGGTCATGCATGATTCTTCCGCAGTCGCTCTGTGCGTCTTCCCCTGTCACGAGCCTCGCAACCTCTTCAGCCTCTGCTTCTTCCAGCCAGGTGACTGTTATTTATTCACCCGCTCTCTCGCCTATCAGTTCCTTTGTGTCTTTTCTTCAGTTGCTCCCAGCTTCTCTCCTGTTATCTGCGTGTTCCGCTTTCTGTCTTCTGCTGTGTGTTTTCTCCATCTGTACTTGTGCATGTTCTACGTTCAGCTATCTCATGCTTCCGCACCACCTTGATAGCTCCGCAACTCCTGGTAGTTGTGACGCAGTCGCGATTGCCATGTGTCTTCATACCGCAACTGAAAAAGGTCAAAATTCAAAATGTTCCAACCAAGATTTCAAAAATAATCAAAAACAAGGGCCCCAACAAGAGCCTTCTCAGGAACAAGCATGCAACAACATCATCAAGGCTTCCAAGACTTCATTTTTTTCTTCAACTTCAACAGACTATGTATTATTTGAGAGAGTTTCAATATTAAAACTAGTGATCAACCAACCAACACTTTCTCATCTTCTCCAGTAGTATTTATAGAAAAAATGAGGAGGTGGAAAGGGATAAGATATCTTCTAAGTTCAATTAATACAGTGCACTGTCTTTCGGCCTTTGAGGGGCTTAATAGAGAATATTTTTGGTATTTCCCTTGTATTAATTGGTTTACATTAACTATTAGGCTTGCTGGAAAGAATTTGTTGACTTCAAGGCTCCTCGTTATCCTTGCAATAACTTCTGCTGATAGTTTACAATAAGTTCCTTTGGTTGAATTAACTGTTCAGCTGTATTGATGCAAAATATCTCTTGGTCTGGTAATAACTTCGGCCTTATTTTGATTGATTTGAGACTGTAGGTGTCCCTGTGGCAGTTGGGGGATTCAATTAGCCCCTGATGTGGTAGCGTAGGCTCTCTGTCTGAGAAAACACTCATGATTTTCTTCAAACTGCATTTAGTTAGGAGGATTAGGCTTTTAATAATCAATTTTAGCCATAATCCCCACAAAATTTGTCTTCAATCTTCTGTTCTGGCATGTTTATGGTTTTCTGCACTGATACTCTTTGAATATGCTTGATTTACTATGTTTTGCTAGTGTGCAAGGTTGCGCAGGGGTGACCAGGCATCAATGCTTCATGAAACACCGATGAAATGTGAATTTTAAACCCTGCGAATGATTTCATTTGATAAATTGGAAGCGGGAGGATCGTCACCCTCTGCCTTCGAATTTTCTTCGGACCTAGCAAAAAATCATTTGAACCCTGCAAAATACGAAAAATATTAGGAAATCCTGAATGTATAGGTTAACTGCTTCAAAAGGCACGTGGAGAGAGCATGGCCGTTGGATGGCATCATCCAATAGTCGAGATTGACTAGGAGAAGTCAAAGGGAAGGCGAAAGAAAAATTAAATCAGAGCCATTGATTGCGCAGAGATCGACGGTCAGGAGCGAAAGTGAAAATTCAAAGCGGGGGAATCAGGATGATGAATCGTGGGCCGTCGATCTGCAGATCAGATCGACGACGGAGATGCTTTAATGACCACGTCGTATCCTGGTTAATTGTCAGAATTCTTTGGTGAGCGAGCACTGTCCAATGAGAGGCCTCAGATCGGACGGTGGACATCAATATCACATTGGGTCCATGTTCGATCTTTCATGCATGATGAACAATGGTTTTGTGAATAGTGTTCAAGCCATGCGTCAAATGGTGTATGGAATCGCTATCGATCGAGAAAAAACCACCCTCGGCTTGAAATCAGTGTGATGGATACCACTTGGTTTTGCAACAGTGAGTGGTTGGTAGGGACCACAAGGTTGATAGACCGCGTGCCATTGATCTGTAGATCAGATCGACGGTGGAGAGCGAATGGAATTTTGCACCGGCAGAAAATTTTATAATATAATAAAACCGACAAATTAACATAAACAAAGGTTCGTACCTTGGGCGGAAATATTTATTCGAAGCGGATAGGCGCCCGACTGTGGGGCCGTGGGTTATATGGAAAATCATATGACCGGGGATTTATGGAGGAAGGGCTAATCGTGATCGGGCGATGCGATAAGTTCTTGGAAGGCTAGCGCTTGGTTCTAGCACCAGGATGCATGGAGGGGAAGGGTTAAAGACTTAGCCCAAGGGGTTTTAAGTCTATAATATATAAAAAATGTGATTTTTATAGATTTTCAATGATTTTCAAAGGAATTTGAGGGTTTCAATAAGGCAATAAGGAGTCTTAAACCTTATCAAATGGGTTTTGATGAAAGGAAAGGGGAAAAGCATGAAAATGAGGGATTTTCATGGGAAATGGAGGGATAAAAATGAAGTTAGTTTTGGAGGTGGAAGGAAGGGGAAAAATGGTGCTTGCAGCAGTATCCTCTTTTGGAAATCAGCAAAATTTCTGGGGTATAATAGGCATAGTAAGGAAGATTAAGGACAGAGGCATGAGGCCTTCAAAAGTCTTCAAGAGCCAACACTTTTTGTAATAAAATTTGTTCCTTGAAGGCTCAAAAAATGATTTAGCCACCTTTTGGTATAACAAATTTTTATAGCTGGCTAACAGTTTGCATAGTGGATGTATGAGTGGGGGTAGCAGATGTACCTGAACTAGCTAGCTGAGATTGAGTAGATTTGAATTTAAAGGAGTCAAAGTGCTGGAGAAGGTGAAAACCAGGAGAAGTTGAAGGAGAGGCTTCTCTACTAGGACTCTATTGTAATATTGTAGGCTCAAGGTCTATTAGGTCTATCCAACTTTGAGACTTAGTTCTGATTAGGTTTATTCTATAGTGTAATTCAAATTGGGTATCTTGCAAGGATGTAAGGTTTTCACGAAAAGAACTTGCTTTGTGAATTGGTCTGACAGTAGTTGAATCTCCAGTCCTAGAATTTTTTCTTAGGATTATTTCCAGGTCATCAAATATATCAAGAGGGTTTGGGTCAAGGTGAGATCTAGTGTTGATTCTTTGTGAAGCTAGATTTCATACCCACAACACAGAGAGGCTAAAAGTTTATAAGAGTTTTGAAAACAAAACCAATCTATAAAAAGACTGAATTCACACATTATGTGACAGGGCTTTATATTGTTAGGATTGATTAGTGCATTTCCAGGGGAATCTGTGAGAAACAGTGGAGTCACCAAGTCTACTAGAAAGATAGTGGAGTCACCAAGTGGATGACACTAATTGTTTTGAAGATTTGTTTGTTGTCCACCATCAACAATTGGATACCAATATAGAGATATTTTTGGGTTTTTTGAGTTCTTTATGTAACACTAAGGTTTTTAATGAGTGTTCCTCAGTATGATTGCCATTATGCTAGTACGGAAAATCAACCAGATATCATTCTTGGCTAACACTTTATTTATCTAAGTTTGACAGGGGATTTTTTATTTTTGAAGGAATATTTAAGTTTTTACTTACTCATGCCCCACCGTGATCGCCATTATGTTAGGTCCCTGTAATTTGGAAAATAGGAAATGACCAAATAGACAAGGGTAACATCAAAACAACTTTGGAGTCCCAGGACCTAGCCTTCCTAGACTTAGAGAGGGCTCTCTCTATATTTGATAAAAGGTATGACTTGTTTGTTTTAGGATGCCAATTTTAGGCTAGTTAAATGTAATAGGGTTTGTTTATTTTGTTTTTTTTGGTTGGGTAGGTTGTCAAGAAGAACATATAGAGTAAAATAAATTCAAACAATTGGGCTATGGGGTCTGTGAAAGGCTTAAAAAGGACAACAATGAATCAAGGGTGTTTCATAGGGAAAGTTAACAAAGCCAAATGGATCTTAACAGCTTATGTGAGTGAAATGAACATTAAATTTGTGAACATAGTAGGTTTAAAGGAAAATTAAGAATCCTTTAACAAATACTATAACAAGAAGGGATTTCAAGATCACTATGCTTAAGAAATAACCAAAGGACAGAGCATACCATAAAATTCTCTGGTCAAACTTCACCAAGTAAACTTTAAAACAACAATCCAACAAACCCTAGAGAGCAAGGAACTCCTAATTTCTCTAGTTATTTACCTTCAGAGAAAGAAAAAATTCAAGATAACACATTAGTAATGATTGAAGAGCAGGGAAATCCTAAATTCCTTAATCAAAATATAAAATACCTTCGAAATGAATATTTAAGATGGACTAAAGGACAAGGAAAACCATAAACTTCTTCAGCCAAACCCTAATTAGTGAACTTCAAAGAAAATGCCTAAGAAACAATGTTTTAAGCTACAACAAAGGACAAGGCATACCATAAAATTCTTTGGCTTGACTCCATAAAATCATTTTCAAGAAAAACAAGCTGAGTGGAACTAGAGAGAAATTAATAATTCTTTAATCAGACCTAGTAGAGGAAAACATTAGAGCAATAGAAGTAGACAGACTTAAGGTGCCTTTAATAACATATCTTAAGCTAAATTTTCTATTCTATTGCAAGAGAAAGATGAAAAATATGGAAAACATCAGAAGACAAGTACTATATTAGAACAACATCACCATTAACTAGGTTCATGAATTCTATGAATATGTTTACTCCATTTCCATTCAAATCAAAACATTCAGAAAACTCAAAAGCCAATTTCTTCACAAGTCCAAGTCTATGATATTGAGCTCAACAATCAACCAACAACTTACATGAGGATTACATGCAGTATTTAGCTGTCAAATGATGAATTAAACCCTATCTATTGTTTTATAAGACATTAATTACATAATTAATGCATTTGACCATTGAGACCATGCAAGGCCCCAGGCACAAATATCCCAAACTCATTAAATGCAAAAATAACTTCTATGCTAACTTTGGAGTTATTTGTCTTAAAAATATCTTTTTCAATAACTTTTAATGGGTTTTGTTGACTTTTAGGCAAGTGCGCAGAGCCAAGGTACAAGGGCGTAGCGCCAAGCCAAGGGCGCAGCTCCAAAACTGGAAAAATTGCCTTTTTTACAGCTGCGTTTTGGAGGCCTTCCCAGTGTCAAAATGAGCTCCATGATAGCTCATTGGAAAGCCTGTCCTATCCAGTTTCCAAATCTTCTTTTATTTTCCATATTGGTTCCCATTTTACTATTCCAAAATCCATTCTCGCAAGACTACTAAGGGCACAACGCCAATGTTGAAAAGAGGGCAGAAAGGTGGTTTTTAGGTGGTTTTTGGCCTTTTTGAAGGACCCGTTTTGCTCCAAATGACCTACAATTTTATGTGGATGATTTAATTTCCATGAATATCATGAATATGTAAGCCATTTTTCATTTTAGTGCCCCAAAAAAGAGAGTAGCGCCAGTGGTGCTGTGCATTTGGCCCTTTTTTCTACTAGCCAAATAGTCAAAAATCAAAATTGTGCACCAAGTGCCAAAATTTGGAACTTACCTTGCTAATCATGTTTGAGATGCTTGGAGGGATACATCAGCAAGGATATCCAATTTTTCCTTCTCCTTTGCCTCATTTTGTGCTTGAATCTTTGCAAGGGCTCTTTTGAGCTTGGCCCTTGCAATTATGTTCCTCATGGCATAATGTCTTTCCATCTTCTTCTGTAGGTCAATGTCTCTCTTTGCCTTCTCAAGCTGACCCTATAGGTGCACATTGGCTCTATTTAGCCAAGATTTTCTGTCATAGCTGATTTTCATGGCAAGCAGCTCACTTGGAGTGAGCTGCTCTAAAAATCGTCTTCCTTTCCTGCCAAGGTCGTCTCTTCAACCGAATTCGGTTCCGTTCTTCCTCATCTTCATTGGAATCCAAAGTACCCAAGGTCTCATCTAGCATAGCCTTGGCCTTTCCGGCCTTCTTCCAAGCTCTGATAGCTCTGACCTCTCTGATGGATTTATCTGTCTCTAATTGTTAATTTTCTACCTCAAGGAATTTGATCACATTCTTTGCCCTGCCAATATTGGTTTGTAGCTCCCTAATCTGGGAATTTTTTCTCTTGAGCAGCACATTTGTGACCCTCTCCTCATCCCCACTGTCAAGGTGAATTAGCTGAAACTCTTGTTCAATTTCATGGGTATCCTCCTCTTCAACAATGACCTGCTCTGCAACCTTTTCCTTACCCTTATCAATTTGTTTTGTTGATGATGAAGGTAGGGCCCCTTCCACAATTTGTGGAGAAAACACCTGCCTATGACCTCTTTGATAGGTCAAAGGAAAAGGCTTTATGTCAACCATCTCAGTGTCATCTGTCTCACTTCTCTCTTCACTGTTTGATGTTGTGTCATAAGATGAGGGTGAAGGGCTATGCGAACATGATGAAGGAGGATCATCATGGGGTGAAAGAATGTGAGTGAGTGGAGATGTGTGAACAGTAGGAATTGATGGAGGAATGGATTCTGGAGGATGGGATGAGGAAGGTATATCTTGTTTATGATGGCCTTTTGGAGCAGTAAAAAACTCATTGGAAGTGAAGGTCTCCCATGGAATGCCTTTATGTTGTAGTTGGTTCATAACCACCATCTTGATAAGCGAGTGATGGAATAGGCTTTTCATCTGCTGACGATAATCTCTCTTTTTCACTATATAGGCCATTTTTTCAATGCTTTGGTAAAGATAATACGGTATATGCAGCATCCTCACTCTAGTAAAGTGCATAAGAAGCCTAATGTGGTATGACTAGAGGCAGGAGAACCTTCCCTCACATGTGAAGTACTTCATGATTATTCTCATCATAGGTGCATATCTATCAAGAAGATGAGAAAAATGAAATATGGATTCGTGGTGGTCTTTATACCTAGTCTTTAGATATGGCTCAAAGTAACTCATGTCTAGGATTTCTTGCTTGAACCACTTTTCCCCCACACTTGGTATTCTTGTAACATTAGCAATGGCATTTGTAGACAACTCAAAGGTGACCCTAGCTAGATTAACTTGTTTGTCATGCAATTTGATAATGAAAAGTCTTTTTAGCTCAGGGTGGTTTTGTACTTGTTGTACCTTCTCACAAAAATAAAAGCATCCTACATGTTTGAAGCAGGAAACAATAAGGGGAGATGCCATGAGCTCTCTTGTATTGAGGGGTTCAAATATGTTTATATTTCCTCCGTTATGATCATCCCTCCTTGGAATTTTGGCCTCACCACCACTGCCACTGTCCTCTCCCTCATACATGTTGAAAAGTATATTTTTGAAAACCCTAGGGCTGATGTGAAATGAGATGAAGGGAGGGTAATGAAATGGAAGCTTTGCAAGTGAAGGGATTGAGTGTATGAAGGGAAGGGATGTTGTGACAAGCTTAAATGAATGACAACCCTCAAACAGTGTAATTACCCCTTTTTTTTACTGATACTCTTTATAGGAAGATGAATAAAAGGAAAAATAGTTATTTCAAGGTTGAAACATAGGGTTTGACCTTAGGGTTCCATTTTCATTGATTAAGAAAACACAAAAATTTCTTGAAGATGGGTGTACGTCTGGTACTTACCCTTAATATTTGCTTGGAGAATCTTTGGAAAGAGTTTGGAAGCAACTTGGAGTGATTTGAGTGGTTGGACGATTTAGAAACCCTTTCTTCCCAAGCGCGCAATGCCAATGTTGAGGGCGTAACACCAAGGCTGAGCACGCAACGCCAATTCTGAGCGCGCAGGTCCTGTTGGGAAATAGCACAATGCTCTGTCCAGGGTGAAATGCCCACTTCCAGATGTGCAACACCTTCAAAAAGTGAATGGAGGAAAAGTTCCAAGGGTGTAGTGCCTTCTCCCGGGCACGTAGCGCCAAAATTTTTTTCCCAACCTTAGCTTGAAAACTCACAATTTCTTCTCCTCTAAATGATATTGGTCTTTTGAAGGATAACAATGATTCATTGAAGTGTGAAATTGGATTTTATAGGCTCATGGATTTAATTCAACTTTGAAAAACCACTTTCTAATGTTTTAAATCCTTTTTCTTTTCTCACTAACCCTTTTACATTTTCTACGTGTGGGTTTGCTAAAATGATGAATTTGACCTTTCTTTGGGTCACAGAGGCATGAAAAGTTCATTTTAACACCTTTGGGATTTAATCACACATGCTAGCATCTTTAAAAATTTATGTGGTTTCCATCATAACACTCAACTTATGCTTTTCACCTTCTCTGACCACTTTCTTCAAAACCCTAGGTGTCTGCAACTCTTTTGTAGCAATCATCAGTGTTGTCTTCTAAGTTCTTTATAGCCCTTTGTTCAGGTATAAAATTTATCTTTTTAACACCTATTTATCCTACATTAATCATCAATCCAGGAATGAAGTTTTGTTTCAAGAGTGTACTCTGTCTAAGGCTGCAATTCGAACTAAGAGTAATGCTTTGTAAGATGTGTTAGGAATCTGTAATCAGCAAGATCACAAAAGTACGATCACAGAAACAACATCGTTTCAACTACTTTGGGATTCTAGGATCTAGCCCTCCTGAATCTGGAGAGGGATCTCTCCAATAAGTTCAAAGATGCATTTATCTTTGAAATTTGGGGTAATAATATTAGGCTAGTTATGAAGGCCAAGGGTTTGTTTTGTTTTTGGATGGTTGAGCATGAAAACTATTTGAGGTGGAAAGTCCTAACTGCAAAGAGTTTCAAAGGTGAGAAGTTGCAAGTAATGAGAGTAAGCTTCGGCCAAAAAGATAGATAATTGGAGGTTTTAGTCCATTGGGCTATGGAGTCATAATAGGGTTTAATTGGAACAACAAGAGGTAAGAGTGGTCCATGGGGCAAGTAATATATGTCTAAGGATCTCTTTGAAGTTTGATTTATGGAATGAAATGATATAATAAGAAGGAGAAATAAACAGATGTAGAACAAAGAGCAGCCTAGGATCTGGTAAGTACTTCTAAACTATCCAGCCTTTGAAATAGACTCAAGAAAAACATAAAAGTAAACTAGGATCTGGTAAGTACTTTTAAACTAGCCAGCCTTTGATACACTTTCAATAGAAAACATTTTAAAACTAAGGGAAACTTGAAGGCAACTTTTGGAGTAGAAACCAGTGGGTCGGGCTCACCAAAAATCCTCTCCTAGCTCTGCTTTACTTGGTTACTTTCAAGACTAACACAGAGATAACACATAATATTCTAAGATCTGGTAAGTACCTTTAAACTAGCCAACTTTTAACACATTCCAAGGGAAACATTCAAACAGTTGTGCGGATAAAACCGGGACCAGGGCTCACCATATCTTCTTCATTTCATCTTCACTAAACATATACTGAAAATAACATCTAAGAATAACATTCATCTAAGACAATAAGATGAGGGAACGCCAACATTCTTATGCTTGAACTAAAACAAATCATCCCTAAATAACACAATTTAGAAGAAAACATTCAGATAAAGATTTTCAGTCAGAGAAGGTTACTGATGTACAGTAGGTCCTAACTCTATGCATGCTATTATTTATAAGAGAAAATGAAACACAGTGAAAACAGAAACAAAATGACAAGTTACAATAAGAAAAACATCACCGTCAACATAGACCAGGATCCCATAAATAAGCTTGTATTGATGCTCGAAACTAGTTACAACTTTAAGTCTAGTGATTTAGTTTAGCAACCATCTACACATCTCAGCCTAACCTATCTATCACCAGCAGAGCTCCAAGAGCCAGTGAACACTATTTACAATAAAAAATTTAAGCTCAAGTGTATATCAAAGTTCTGCAACCAACCCCTCTCTCATCTTCTGCAGTAGTATATATAGAAGGATGAGGAGGTGAGATCTGATAAAAGATCTCAATTACAATTAATACAGACTTAATGGTTTCTGGGCCTTTGAGGGGCTCAATGAAGAAACTTACATAGGTGTCCATATTGTATTAAATGATTTACATAAAGTTTCAAGCTTGAAGGGAGCTCTTTTTGACCTTTGAGGCTTTGTGTGATGTCGAAGTAACTCTGCAGATGTATTTTGCATTAAGTTTCCTTGCAGAAGTAACTTTGTGGCTGCGCTAATATGAATATCTTCATTTAATCAATAACTTCGGCCTCTGATTGAATACTTTGAGGCACAGGTGGCATTTTAGTAGTTGGGAGGAATCAGTTTGCCTCAGATGTGGTGGTGGAGGCGTTCCTGTCGATAAAACACTTAAGATATTATTTAAAATGTGTTTTAAATCGGGGATTAGGATTTTGATAAAAATTCTTAGCCGTGATCCCTACAAATATGTCTTCCATTCTCTATCCTGGTTCATTTTGATCTTCGTCACTGATACTCTCTGACTGGGCCTGATTCATGGTTTTTTCCGGTATGCAGGACTGTGTAGGGTTATGTGGCATCAATGCCTTATGAATCATTGATGAAACATGAAATTTGAAACCTGTGAATGATTTCTCTGGTGGATCGAAGGCGGGAGGATCATCACCCTCTGCTTCTGAATTTTCTTCGGACATGGTGAAAAAACCATTGAAAACCCTGCAAAATACAAACAAAAATTATAAAATCCATGCATATATAGGTTTACTGCTTCAGAAGGCATGTGGAGAGATCGGGGCCGTTGGATGGCATCATCCAATGGTCGAGATTGATCGGGATAAAACAAAATGAAGGCGGAAGAATAATTTAAATCAGAGCCATCGATCGCGCAGAGATCGACGGACGGGAGGGCAAGTGGAAAGTCAAAACAGAGAAAACGAGCGATGAATTTTGGGTCGTCGATCTGCAGATCAGATCAACAGTGGAGATGTTGTTGTCACTGTGCCGGAGCCTGGTTATCGCATGGGCAACTTCTGCGAGCGATAGCCGTCTGATGGGCGGCCTCAGATCGGACGGTGGGTGCCAATATCTCGCGGGGCCCACGTCCGATGTTTAACGCGCGATGGACGGCGGTTTGGTGAACAATTTCCAGGCCATGCGTCAATCGGTGAGTGGAATCGCTGTCGACCAGAGGAAAACTGCCCTCCGCTTGAAGGTGGTGCGATGGATACTGCCGGTTTTGGCAACAACGAGTGGATGGCGGGGACCACCGGGGTGATGGACTCCGCGCCATCGATCTGCAGATCAGATCAACGGTGGGGATTGACTGAAAATTTGAACCGGCGGAAAAAATTAGAAAATAATTAAAAACCAAAAGTTTGAAAATAACATAAGGTTTTAATATTATCGGGGGGCAGGGTATATATACAATATGATCAGGCGCCCGGCTGCGGGGCCTTTGGGTGCATGGAGGGGGGTTAAAAGTTTAGCCCAAGAGGGTTTAAGTTTATGATATATAAAAAATATGATTTTCATGGATTTTCAATGTTTTTCAAAGGTTTAGAGGGGTTTCGATAAGGAAAAGAAGGAGTATTTGAACCTTATCAAAGGGTTTTGATGGATGGGGAAGGGGAAAGGCATGAAAATGAGGGATTTCATGGGGGGAAGGACAAGCAAAGATGAGGTTAGTTTTGGAAGAAGGGGAAAAGGGGAAAAATGGTGTTTGCAGCAGTAATCTATCTTGGAAACTTGCAGGATGCCTGAATGTAGAATAGGCACAGTAGTGAAAATGGGACAGAGGCAGGAGGCCTCCAAGAGTCTTCAAGAGCCAACACTTTTTAGTAATAAAATTTGTTCCTTGAAGGCTCAAAAAGTCTTAGCCACCTTTTGCTATAACAAATTTTATAGGTGGCTAACAAGATGTAGCACAGTGTTCTAAATACAAGAGTAAAAGGATGCTTGGAAAAGAAACTTAATTACAATAACATGAACTCAAATGCTCTGAAATCCAACTTTTCACTCAGCAAACATAAATCAAGGATACAGTAGCAATAACTCATTCCTTTATTAATTGATGAAATCGAAAGAAAACTGGGACAAGACAATCAATCTGGGAACGTGGAAGAAATAACCAGTGTTCTCTACAGTTGGCAGTCCTAATTCAAAGAAATTAAAGGGAAATAGAAATTGAACTAAAGCTTCTATTGAAAGTAAACTAGGAAAACTCTTTAAAAGCAAACTCTTTGCAATCTGTAAACTAATGAATTGGAAATGAACAACACACTATAATTGAACAAAAATGTAAATGAGTAGCAAACTATAACTTAGAAGAAACAAACAACAAATATTAAATAATGAATCTGAATAGCAGATCTTAACTTAATGTATTCGAATAGAAAATTCTATTAAACACCAAACCCTGTCGACAGCACACGTTGTTAAACAATAATCGAAATGAACATCAATCCAAGAGAACATCAATCAATTGGAACAGAACATCTAATGTTGAACAACAAAGCTCTGTAAGGTATGGAAAGATAAATAATACAGGAATTAAGGTCCTTTTCAAAATGGAACAACAATGAAATTCATTAACATAACGAAATCAATCATTAATTCAACAACAAACTAATTAACTTGCAAATGTAATGAAAAAAACCACAAACTATCACACGACAATAATTAAAAGATAGAGATACAAACAGCAGATCGATCCACTAGGGCCAGGCCCTTAGAACCAATGAAACACTGCTCGGTTACTGCAGAGCTTAAGAAATGGAACAGAAATGCGTCCTTGTATTAATCAAACATAAATAGTGTTTATATTGATCGCTCTCTGATTATGAGAGTTAATAAGAAAATACAGAGTTATACAGAGAATGCTCAATCAAATGATTCGACCCCTTCGATCTCTAAAGGCATTGCCTTTTATAACAGTTTCAATGGATAAGACAAGGAACAAGATAAGGCTGAACAGCAATCCCTCAGGATCAAAAGATCCTGAGAGATTCACTCATTTTCTTTCTTTAGCTAGCGCTTGATCTTCTTTGGTTGTAGTTGTCTTGTTCCCTGTCTTCTCTTAGCTATGCGTTCAAATTTGCTTCTCTTTGACTAGATATGGTCTATTACTGGATGAACAGTAGTTACTCCCGCTTTAGCCTTGCCTCTCGAATAGTTGTTTACTCCGTTTGTTTCCTGTTTTTACAATAAAAGGAATTTTTTAGTGACTTTTCACAATAAACACAAGTCTCTACAATTCTATCATAATTCTACAATAAATCACCTCTCTAAAATAAAAAGATTTATGTTTAAAGGAAAAATATGAGAAAATACATGGTGAATTCATACCTTTTTCAACGCTCAACATACCCCCCTACTTACCCTTTTTGATGTCCTCATGAAAACCATAGTTTACATGTAAAGCAGTTAGAGAATAGGCTGGAGAGGGTTTTTCATCAAGAGGCCTAAAATAATGATTTGCAGCTAAAGCTTCAAATACATGCCCTGTCTGTCCTTCAGGTAATTCATAAATGGCTTTATAATATGTTGCAGGATACCATACAATGGGGCTTTGAAACCTACACCATAGCCATAATGGTCCTTCCCTTAATATGAGGTTGCTACAGAGAACTAAGTGGTCAACAGCTAATCCAAAATTTCTATAATTAAATGGCTCTCGGTTTTGAATATTCCAATTGGAAATATCCCATTGGACTTTAGCTGCTGTATAGGCCTGGTTTCTAATGGAGAGAAAATATTCTACCCCATCCAAGACAATTTCTTTATGGACAGGTCCCAATGCTTGGATAACACCCTCTCTTGTCATTAGGCTCTTCTGCCTAGCCCATAATTGTAATGGGTGTTTTGGTTCACTCCTAACCCACAGGTCTAATCCATTTTCTTGCCTTTGGAAAGTATTATAGGATTTGAGTCATTTCAACTGGTTGACACCAAATGAAATAAATGCTTGATATTGCATGCCACCCACAAAAGGGTTGGGATTTATCTCGATTTCATCATCCAATATAAGATTGTGCAAATAGAACTCACAAAGGAGGCGATGTACCTTAAACCCATAGAGTTTGCAACATTTCACAAAATCATCTACAGTTTTTAATTCTATAGACTTTCCTGCCCTAACTACTTTAATTTTTAACTGTAAATATCTCTCTAATAAAAACAAAGCATAATTATTGGCAGGGCATCTACAAGCTAGAACATCTGTGTATAAGGAGCAGAGAGTATCCATTTGATTCTAGGCCATTTTTAATTTATTCCTTACCTTTCCATCCTTCTCTTCTACCTTCTGATACTTATCATAGGCTTCAGCCTCTGATGCACTGATGTCCTTTAGTTGTTGCTGTAACTGTTGATATTTATTTTTGGGGACAGTCTCTTCCTCCAGCTTTTCTTTTGCCTGTCGAGCCTGTGTCAGCTCCTTTTGGATTTCTGCTATAGTAGTGTCAATAAAAATGGTTTGATTGCAGGCCTGTGCATTTTCATTTGAAATTTCTTGAATACGGAAACAGTGCTGTTGTTCCATGTGTTGGGGTTCCCATGTTTTGGCCAGGTTGACAAAGACCAAAAGATGAGACAACATAGAACCACTTTCGGACCTTAGGATCTAGCCCTCCTAGGTCCAGAGAGGGATCTCTCTATGCAAGTCAAAGGGTATGTCTTTGAAGCTCAGGTGTTATGATTTTAGGCTAGTTATAGGCTCGGGGTTGTTTGTTTGATTGTTTAGGTTTGGTTGGAGGGAATCAGGAAAAGAAGGACCAATATGAGACAAGGATGAGCAAAGAGGAAGCTTAGGCAGAGACAGATAACTCAAAGAACATCAAAGCCATTGGGCTATGGAGTCAAGAAAGGATTTACTTGTAATTAATGTGCAAGCTTTCAATTGGGCTAGTCATCTAGAGCATTTGGATCTTAAAGGATGATTGGTGGAATGGGACATTAAGGACAGAAAATGAAAGGAGGAGAACCAACCAACTCTGTCTATAGATCAGGTCAGAGGTCATTTAACTCCAGACCTGCTTGGACAAAATTGGAGGAAAAACAAGGGATCTTGGAAAGGTTAACTGGTCGCGCAAGGATCCTAGTGGACAGGGCTAACACTAATCCCCAGTGTTCCCAAACCTTCCAGCTAAATCCTACCAAGAACATCTAAACATGGACTTCATCAATTCATACATCAGAGGGCAGGAAATATCATCCACTACACTGGTTAAATCAATTGAAATCAACATTCAGATACACATATAAGCAGAAAACATTGAGGTAGGGAGAGCAGGAAACATAGGGCACCTAACAAGGGTGAATCCTATGTTATACTTCTGTTACCTACCAGCAGAAATGAAATGAAATGTAGCATGCAATGAGAGCAAGTCAATCACAAATACAGAGAAAGAGGAAACATCACTAGCTGCTTTAGATCAGGATCCAAAGAAACATGCTTGTCATATTAAAAACAACACCAATCAGGTACATCATAGCCCATAGCTTGAACATTCAATCTGAATACATCAAATCTCAGCCTATCTTACAATATACACAGAGAACTTTTCTCAAGAGGAAAACACTTGCGTTCCACTGATATCTCATCAACAACCATTACAATGTTTCCTTCTGTGCTTTATAGCAAAGGATGAACCTAAGATTGACTGAAGGAGTAGGTGAAAATTAAATGTTACATTAAACCCAAGAATGACTGCAGGGCCGAAACCCATTCTGTTTGACATGCTGTATATTTAATCTCTGTCACCTCCTTTGGGAAAGAATGATTTTCTCCAGATATGATCTTGACATTTTAGGCTGTGGTACCTCTGGTGATTTGAACCAAAATAAAATAAACTACTGGAAGGTCTATCTCATAAATGTTTTGGTTTCTTCGAACTGCTGTTAGGGTGGGAAACTCCTTCAGGGACACAGTGCATAATAAAGACTGTATGGGCGCCCTATCCTTTATGGGGAAAAACATTCTGCTGACAAATAAATCCTGATATTACCTCTTACTAATGTTCAGGACCTCCAGATCGATCCTTGGGGTCTTCAAAATGATGCTTCGCCTCTTTAAATTTCTGATTTAGGGCTTAAGATCTTTGTTGATGTGCCCTAATCCCTCTGCTCTGTACTGAAATTCTTTGCTGCTTCATTACTGCCTCTGTCGAGTTAGCTCGAGCTTTAAATGGCGCTGGCAGGATTTCTGGCGTTTGAACTTCGCTTTTCTTTAATGCAAGTCCTGACAGCCCCATTCCTTGACTCTCTCATGATGGTACTAGTTCATTGGATTTGATCTTGTCTGCGCTGCTCGCCATTGAGATAGTACACTGAACAATGGCGGTTTTCTTCCTCTAGAAACCCTGCAACATAGCAAACCTGTGAAGAAAACAATGGACGGAGCAATGGATGCAGTGTGGATGGAGGAAATGGCCATGCAGATGGAATGGAGGGGAAAAATTGCAGGGAAAATGGTGAAGAATCGCTCTGGTAAGGTTGGCGGATGTTACAGAATGAAAAACGCATGAAAAACATTAAAAAACCACGAAAACGGGACGTTGTATGTGTCAGAATGGTTGAATGGTACGGGATATGCACGTGGGGCGACGTGGCGTACGGACAGCCAAGTGGACAGATGACGTGGGGACCCAGGCGACGGTGGAAAGGTCAAAAATGCATGGACAGATCTGGACCGTCGATCGGGCTAAGATCAACTGTGGAGGGCGACGGATGGTGGGCCGGAACAAGAGATATCGCGTGCGCGATTTCATTAAATATCGTGCATCTCTGGTGATCGGGAGCCGTCGGATGGAGCTTTCGAGATCTAACGGCTGACACAGATTTCGCTGGGCGTCCTGAGCAGAAAGTTAATGCGTGAAATGAGGGTGGTTTTTCCCCCGTACAGATGCCACGCGTCGTTTACTGAGTGGAATCGCTGGCTCTCCGGGGAAAACCGCCTGCTGCAGATGGGTGGTGCGGAAAATACCGGCGGGTTTTGGAAAACAGCGCGTGGAGTGGGGACCACCATTTCGGGCGCGCTCCGCACCATCGATACGTAGGGAGCGAATGGACGGCGGAGATGAACTATGGGGGGGGCCAAGGTGTACGGCCATGAGATTTTGGAGTGACCCCCCGTAGTGAATGACAACCGTTAAATTAGATCATCACACATCCCGAGGAGTCAAATACGGGGCCACCATGGTTTGACCATACGGATAGAACAAAGCCCCCCGTAGGGGAAACGCCTAGGTCACGGCGAGGGGTTCTATGGAAGGAAAAGGGCGCGGGGCTATCAGAAGAAGGGCTAAGACCCAAAAACATAAAATTTATCATTTTAATTCATTTTTAATGCGTTTTGGGGGCAATCAAAGGGTAACGGTAGGGGAGATGGAGGGGGAAACTAGGGAAATAAGGGAGATGGGGAAATTTAAAGGGGATTTTGGGGGATTTAGGCATAGATAGGGGGAATCTTGGGGGGGAAAAAAGGGAATTCGGATAAATGGAAAAGAAGGGGAATTGATGTATTTTGCAAGGGTAAAGGAGGGAATAATAGGCCCTTTTTGAGCAATGTACTAGCAGAGAGGATTTGTATTAGGCACAGCAATTGAGAGACTTCAAGGAGGATGGGTTTTCAGGGGAAAGGCATTCCTTGAAGGCTCAAAACAATCTAGCCCCCAGCTGGCTTGCCAAGAATTTCATAGGGGGGCTAACAGTGGCTCCACATGGGGATGGCTTCTCCTTGGAGGAGTCAAGAAACCAGATATGATCTTTGGAGTAGGCCAGATGCCTGCTATCATAAGCCATCTTTCTTCGTTGATTTTCAGCTACCACAAACATGATATATCAGCAGAAACATTTTCCCAACCAAACTACCTACCCAACTGTAGTCCTAACTGTTCCCTTTGGGTGCATTTGAGCTTGCAGACCTTTTACATTTTATTTTTCAAAACAAAAACAAACCTATTCTAAATCTATCCTTATTGCTCCATGAGGCCAGATTAGACTGTTGGCCTCATACAATTCTCTACCTAATCTACTACCTGTTGGGATTAAACTGTCCAACAGGTTTCTTCACCTACATTCTAAGACGGGAAATTTAAACACAGCCAAGCCAGGATTAGACTGTCTGACTTGCTGGACAGAAACTTGTAGAAGACAAAACTGTGAAGGCATGGAATTCTGCAACTTTGAAACATTCTTCTTTCTTTCTTGTGACTCAAGTTTTGAGCATATTTGAGTCACCTCTTTTCTTTGCTTCAGCTCTGGTTTTGGGCATATTAGAGCTGGTTCTTCTTCCGCTATTGATCCAGATTTTGAGCTTATTAGGACCAGCTATTCTACTTCCTTTGGCTCGGATTTTGATCAGGTTTGAGCCATGCTTTTTACTTCAGAGGTTCATGTTTTGAGCATGTCTAAACCTCTCTTTTCATTCTATTTTTTGGAACATTTTCTCTTTTTTCTGAAAATGAAAACTTGCAATGGTATGTACAATGGAGATGAAACTGGAAATGGAAAATCAATAGAAGTAATGTTTGAGCATCCTGCCATTGACAGGACCCCCAAACAATTATGTGCCATCAAGTTCTTGCAGAAAAAATGCATTAGGACCCACAGTGGCCTGGATTATGTATGGACCCTGCCACAGGCTGTCAAATTTGCCATGTTTACCTTTGTCCTCTCTTCTTGAGTCCCATTTTAGAACCTTGTCACCAATTTTGAAATTTGAAGCTTTGGTTCTTTTGTCAAACTGCCTTTTTATGTTTTCTTGGACTCTGATAGCTCTGTCATAAAGCTGCTCCCTTGTTTGCTGAAGATGGATTGTTTCATTAATTCTCCTTATCATGCTGTTTTCCTCTGATTGGATCTCCTGGACAAGTTTGATCATTGGAACTCCAAGACTAGTAGGAAAGACTACTTCCGTCCCATAAACCAGCTGGAAAGGTGCCATGCCAATGGATTTCTTTGTGGTGAGCCTGTCTGCCCACAAGGCATGTATCAACTTTTTATGCCATGACCTTTTGTTCTCTTCCAGCAGCTTCTTAATGATTGTAACCAGGCTTTTATTTGATGATTCAGCTAGGCCATTACCCTGGGGGTAATAGGCGGTTGAATGTCCAAGTGCTATTCCGTACCTGTGACAGAAATCAACCATTCTTTTGGATCCGAAAGCAGCAGCATTGTCAGTGATTATTTTCCTTGGACAACCAAAACGAGATAAGATGAAGTCTTCTAGGAACCTAATGATGACAGAGTCAGTGGCATTCCTAGTGGGTATAGCTTCTATACATTTAGTGAAGTAATATGTAGCAGTTAGGATCCATTTATGTTGTCCAGAGGAGGCAGGATGAATTTCTCCTATAAAGTCTAGGCCCCATTGCATGAAAGGGCCTTCTATGGTGATCGGTTGCAGAGGGAGGGGAAGGAGCTTTCTTTTGCCCTCAAAGATTTGGCATTTGTGGTAGGCAAGAATCATTTTATGGACATCACTAAAGAGTGTAGGCCAATAGTAACCAGCCCTGAGTATCTTATTTGCAGTGGTTTTCCAACTCAGGTGGCCTCCACACTCCCCAACATGGAATTCTTGTTTGACTCTTTCAGCTTCAGTTTCAGACAAACATTTCAGCAAAAGGCCATTTGGATTTTTCCAATATAGGCTTTCATTCATAATGCAGTAATTTCGAGCTTTGAGTTTTATGAATCTGGCCTTTGTTTTGGACAGTTCTGGAGGGGCATTGAGGTTAGTGAGCACGTAAATGATATCAGTATACCAAGGAGAGTTCTGAAACTGCTCCTGAACAGTGGGATGGGGCGATCCTTCCTGCTCATCTAGGGCATTTATCATGTTAATGTCAAGGGCCTGCAAGTTTGATTTAGCCATTAACTGGGCCAAGCCTTGACCTTTGATCAGCTTAGTGGGTTTTATTTCAAGGTCGTATTCCAAGATGGTAGCAATCCATTTGCCCCTTTTCCCATCAGGGTCTTGGGACAAGATATCCTTAACCACTATATTTGGCACATAGGCAATGGTGTGAGAATGCAGAATGTACACCCTAAAGTCTTTTAAGGCCTTAATCAGAGCATAGGCCTGCTTTTCCATGATGTTGTACTTTAAGGGTGCATCTCTTAAGGCTTTACTGAAGAAGGCTATAGGATGTTCATTACCTTCTGAATTTTTCTGCAGCAAAACTGCAGCTATTGTGTGTTGGGAAGCAAATGAAAAGATCAGAAAATATTTTGAGAAGTCAGGGCTGATAAGGACAGGGGCCTGAGTGAGTGCAAGTTTTACTGACTCAAAATATTTCTTGGCTTCAACAGTCCACTTAATTCCTGCACCTTTCTTTAGCATTTCGGTCATTTTTCTAAGGTGCTCAGCAAGATTAGGAATGAATCTCCTGAGGAAATTGATCTTCCCTATAAAGGACTGCAACTCCTTGATGTTCCTCGGATGTGTAATTTTAAGTATTCCCTTAACTCTCTGTGGGTCTATCCTATTAGAGTCTGTAATAAGCAAGATTGGAAAAAGTCCGATCACAGAGTTAACATCATTTCAACCAACTTTTGGATTCTAGGATCTAGCCCTCCTGAATCCGGAGAGGGATCTCTCCAATATGTACAAAGATGGATTTGTCTTTGAAGTTTAGGGTAATGATATTAGGCTAGTTATGAAGACCAAGGGTTTGTTTGGTTTTTTGGATGGTTGAACATAGTTGCTGTCTGAGGTGGAAATATCTATATGCAATAGGTTTACAGTGAGAAGTTGCAAGCAAAAAGAGTAAGCTTTGATCAAGAAGAAAGATGATGGCAAGTTTTCAGTCCATTGGGCTATGGAGTCATAAGAGGATTTAATTGGAACAATCAGGTCCAAGAGTGGTCTATGGGGCAAGTCATCTATGCCTAAGGATCTCTTTAAGTTTGATTTGTGGAATGGAGTGATACAATAAGAAAGGGAAATGACAGATGCAGAACAAAGAGCAGCCCAGGATCTGGTAAGTACTTTTAAACTAGCCAGCCTTTGACCAGGCACTTAAGAAAAACATAGAATTAAACTAGGATCTGGTAAATACTTTGAAACTATCCAACCTTTGATACACCTATGATAGAAAACATACAAAACAGGGGGAAACACAAGGATAACACAAAATGGTCTAAGATCTGATAAGTACTTTGAAACTAGTCAGCTTTTAACACATCCTAAGGGAAACAATCGAATAGTTGAGAAAATAAGAAAGGGACTCAGGGCTAACCTTAATTTCCTCAGTTCATCTTCACACAACATATGTTGAAAGTAACATTTAAAAATAACATTCATCTAAGACAAAAGATGAGGGAACGCCAGCATCCCTGTACTTAAATCAATTAAATCATTTTCAACAACAGACAGCCACAAAAGAAAACATTTAAATAAAGGTTTTTCAGCCAGAGAAGGTTACTGATATATAGTAGGTCCTAACCCTGTTTAAACTGTTCTTTATAGTGGAAAATGAAACAAATTGAAAACAGAAACAAAATACAAGTTACAACGAGAATAACATCACCATCAACATAGACTAGGATCCCATAAATCAGCTTGTATTGATGCTTCAAACCAGTTACAATATTCAGATCCAATGTTTTAATCCATCTCTCTTCACAACCTAACCTATCTGTTACAAGCAGAGCTCCAAGAGCCAGTGAAATCCTATCTACAATCAAGAGTCTTCAGCTCAGTCACAATACAATGCTTCAACAATTTACATTAACAACCAACCAATCCCCAACCCCTCACTCATCTTCTACTGAAGTATTTATAGAAGAATGAAGAGGTGAGATCCGATGAAAAGATCTCAAATACAATTAATGCAGAATTAATGTCTTCTTGGCCTTTGGGGGCTTAAATGAAGAGACTATACAGGTGTTTCACTGCATTAATTGGTTTACATTTATGAAGTAAGCCCGGAGGGAGCTTTTGTTGACCTTTGAGGCTCTGTGTGATGTTAGGGTTACTCTGCAGACATTCTTTCATTAAATTCCTGGCAGAAGTAACTCTTCGGCTGCTTTGAGGTAAAATATCTAACTTTGATCAATAAATTTGGTTGTTGATTGAATCCTTTGAGGCACAGGTGGCACTGTAGTCGCTGGGAGGAATCAATTCGCCTCCATTTGTGGCGGTGGAAGGTTTTTCTGATAAAACACTTTAGATTTTTCCTTCATCTGCATTTAGCTCCGGGGATTAGGCGTTTGATAACTGTCTTAGCCTTAATCCCCACAAATCTGTCCACTAATCTGCTATTCTGGTTCATTTCTGGTCTTCAATCTCTGATACTCTTTTTCTGCGTTTATTTTCATGGTTTTCTTCGTTGTGCAGGGCTGCGCAGACAGGAAAAAGGCATCAATGCTTGTGGAAACATTGATGAGACGTGAAACTGACTCTGCGAGTGATACCCTCGGAGAAATCGAAACATAGAGAGTCGTCACCCTCCTGGTCTGAAATTTCCTTAAAAACACGAACAAATGACTTTAAACTCTGTAAAATACCAAAAACACGTTAAAAATCTGGTTTTATAGGCCAATCTGCTTTGGGGACTGTGCAGAGGAACGTGGGCCGTTGGATGGCATCATCCAACGGTCGAGATCAAATCTAGGCGGTCGTGGAAAAGAGTTGTGGATAAATTAAATCCGGACCGTCGATCTGCAGAGATTGACGGTGGAGATCGGGCAATGGAGAGTCAGCGGGAAGGAGGTTGACCGGGCGATGGAATCAGGAAAATGAATGTGAGCCATTGATCTGCAGAGATCGACGGCGGAGATTGAATCTTGGTCGCGCGGTGGATGAGTTAACGGGCACGCATGTCCGTTAAAGGTCGAGCAGGTGAAGTGATCGGCAACCGTCGGATGGGAGGGCCCAGATCGGACGGTGGAAGTGGATTCCGCCGCGTGGTCTTGGTACGAAGATTAGCACGCGAAATGATCTGATAGCGCGGTGGTTTTGAAACAGTGTCGGGGACACGCGTCGGCCAGCGTGTGGAATCGCTGGCCGACGGGAGAAAACCACCACCCGACGAAAAGTGATGCGGAGTGAAATCGGTGGGTTTTCAGAAAACAGCGTGGGGGAAAAGGGGGTCCACCTGGTGAGATGTGCTCCGCTCCGTCGGATCTGGGGAGCAGATCGATGGTTCAGATTGATCCATCGCTGTACGGGCATAAAATTTGGAAAACAAAAATACAAAACCCAAAAATCATGATTTTACAACGGTTTTTATTGTTTTTGGCGGAGAAATTTTGTATAAAAGGATAAGCACCCTTTGGCTTCGGGCGCGGTTCCAGCGCTCGGGCTTATGGATGAAAGGGGGGGGGGTTTAGTCCACGGGGGCTAAAAACCTTTTACATAAGAATTATGTATTTTTCAATAATTTTCCAAAGGAATTGAAGTTCAGATAAGGTTAAAAAGTGGGTTTTTAACCTTGGGAAATGAAATTTATGAAGGGATTAGGGGAAAAACATATGGTTTTGTGGGGTTTTTATGGAAAGAGGAAAAAATGGAGAATGATGTAAGTTGGAAGAAATGGAGGGGAAAGAAAGGGGAATGTAGCAGTATTTGATTTGGATTTTGCAGGATATCAGGGGTTTGGAGAAGGACGCAGGTATGAAGACTTAACCAACAACATGAGTTTCATCAAAAGAATTCAAGAAACAAAAAATTTAGGACTGAATTTGTTTCTTGAAGGCTGCAAAGAATATTTAGCCACCAGCTGATATGATAGGAAAAATATGGGTGGCTAACAGTGGCTCCACTTGGGGATGGTGCCTTCTTGAAGACATCAAGAATTCAGACTTGATTTCTCTGGGATGCTGACCATATGCCTCATCCTTCGAATTTCTCTTTCTTTTCTCTGAAAAATAATATCAGTCATGAAAGAAACATGAACTTCATCAATACAACTTCTACCTACCCAATCCTACTGATCTAACATTTTTTCTTCATCAGAGTGCACTTGGATTGGCAAACTCTTTTCACAACATTTTATTCTTTTGAAAGCATAAAAAACTAATCTACTTCTATTCCTTATTTCTCCTTGAACTCAGATTAAACAGTTGAGCTCAAATATTTCTCTACCTAATCTACTGTCTGTTGGGATTAAACTGTCCAACAGACTTTCATTCTCTAAATTCTAAGACAGAAATTTAAAAACAGTCAAGTTAAGATTAAGCTGTTTAACTTGTTGTGATCTATGGCATAAAAACAAGCTGCACATAGATTATTATTTGCAGAAAATTAAAAATCAAAATGGAAGGCTTAAGATCTGAAAGTTTCTCATCATGGCCTTCTCTTTTCTTCACAGCTCTGTTTTTGCTTTTGTTTGAGCTGTCTCTTCCTTGATATCTGATTCATATTTTGGGCAAATTAGAACCAGTTTTTCTCTTTTATGACTCAGAAAATAAAACAGTTTTGAGTCATCTCTCTTTGGAAACTTTGGTTCAGATTTTGAGTTTGTTTGAACCTTCATTTCTATCCTAATCTATCTACTGATGAGCCAAGATTGAACAGTTTGGCAAATCAAATTCACTATCCTATCAGCAGAAAAATTTAAAAGCTAATTAGTCAATATTAGGCTGTTTGACTAACTAGAAGTGTGTTTTTGAGGAGTGGCATTTTGAGCTTGCACACTTTCAGCATTTGTTTCTCTTTTTGGCATGTGGCTTTGCCTTTCTTGTTTTCATTCCTGCCCTCTTTTCATTTTTTCTCTGTTTTTGTATTTTCTTGATTTTTCATAACTTTGAATGCAATGGTGGATGAAATATTTACAATGGAAAAGGTAAAAGGCTCCAAAACATAAAAAATGGATCAAGAGAAGTAATGCTTAAGCACCCTGCCATTGACAGGACCCCCAAACAATTCTGTTCCATCCAGCTCTTGTAAGAAGAAAGCATTGTTTCCAGCAACTGAACGAATAGAGTAAGGGCCAATCCATAGATTGTCAAATTTACCATGCTTTCCCTTGTCTTCCCTCCTTGAGTCCCACTTTAAAACTTTGTCCCCAATCTTGAATTTGCTGGCCTTTGTTCTTCTATCAAATATCCTCTTGATACTGTCTTGTTTCTGTAATGCTTTTTTATACACTTCCTCCCTGGTCTGCTGAAGATGAATGGTTTGATTTATTCTCCTGATTATGTCATTTTCTTCAGTATGCAACTCTTGAATTAACTTCATAACTGGTACACCAAGGCTATTAGGAAAAATTGCATCTGTACCATACACAAGCTGGAAGGGTGACATACCAATAGATTTCTTCAAAGTTAATCTGTCAGCCCAAAGTGCATGGATCAGCTTTGTGTGCCAAGACTTTTTATTTTCCTCCAACAGTTTCTTGATTATGTTCACTAAGCTTTTATTGGAAGATTCTGCAAGTCCATTACCTTGAGGGTAATAGGCTGTGGAATGCCCTAGTGTTATCTGGTATTTATGACAGAAGTCAACCATTTTCTTTGATCCAAACGCTGCTGCATTATCTATGATGATCTTGGTAGGACAGCCAAATCTGGAGAGGATATTGGTTTCTATGAACTTTATAATAACTGAATCATTGGCTTGCCTACAAGGAATGGCTTCTATCCACTTAGTGAAATATTCTGTGGCAGTAAGGATCCATCTATGTTGGGCAGAAGATGAGGGATGGATTTCACCTATGAAGTCAAGTCCCCACTGTTGAAATGGGGCTTCAACAGTGATTGGATGCAGAGGAAGGGGTAAAAATTTTCTTTTGCCTTCGAATAGTTGGCATTTATGGCAAGTAGTGGTCATCTTGTGTACATCAGGAAAAAGAGTAGGCCAATAGAAACCAGCCCTCAAAATTTTGTTGGCTGTTGCCTTCCAGTATAAATGACCTCCACACTCTCCTTCATGGAATTCCTGCTTAACCTTCTCTGCATCAAACTCAGGAAAACATTTAAGCAATACACCACTTGCATTTTTCCAATAAAGACATTTATCAAATATGCAATAGTTTACAGCCTTTAACTTTAGGAATCTTGCCTTTGTTTTTGATAAACCAGGAGGTGTATTCAGATTAAGCAAAACATAAACAATATCAGTATACCAAGGAGAATTCACAAAATGGTCTTCAATAATGGGAGCTGAGAATTCTTCTTGGTCATCCAAAGCATTAATCATATTAATATCAAGAACTTCACAATTAGATTTGGCCATTAATTTAGCTAGACCCTGGCCTTTGATGAGCTTAGTGGGTTTTATCTCCAAATCATACTCAAGAATAACAGCAATCCACTTACCTCTCTTACCATCTGGGTCCTGTGTTAGGATGTCTTTAACAACTGAATTTGGGACAAAGGCAATAATGTGTGAGTGAAGGATGTATACCCTGAAGTCTTTCAAAGCCTTTACCAAAGCAAAAGCCTGCTTCTCCATAATGTTATACTTCAAAGGGGAATCCCTTAATGCCTTGCTAAAGAATGCAATAGGCTGCTCTTGTCCTTGTGGGTTTTTCTGTAAAAGGACAACAGCTATGGTATGTTCTAATGCAAACGAGAAGATATAAAAATCTTTTGAAAAATCAGGGCTTATGAGAACCGGTGTTTTGGTTAATGCTTGTTTTACCAGTTCAAAGGATGTCTTTGCTTCCAAGGTCCATTTCACCCCTTGCTCCTTTTTTAACATGTTTGTGATATTCCTAAGGAGCTCAGCCAAGTTGGGGATGAACCTTCTCAAAAAGTTAATCTTCCCAATGAAAGATTGCAACTCTTTGATGTTTCGAGGATGAGAGATTTGCAATATGGCCTCAATCCTCTTTGGATCTATCTTTATACCCTCTTCTGAAATAATGTGCCCAAGAAGTTTACCTTCTTGGAGACCAAATAGTGTTTTCTTAGGGTTTAAAGATATTCCAAACTTTCTGCACTTCTCGAAAACTTTTCTCAAATGTTCTAAGTGTTCTTCATCTGTTTTTGAAAACACAGTTACATCATCAAGATAGATAATGATGAAGAAACCCAATTCTTCCGAGAATGCTATGTCCATGGCTCTTTGAAAGGTTGCTCCAGCATTCATTAGACCAAAAGGCATTTTCACATACATGAAGGTGCCCCATGGTGTAGTAAATGTTGTCTTTAATTGATCATCAGGGTGGACTAAGACTTGATTATACCCTGAATAGCCATCTAGCAAAGAAATTCTTTTAGACCCCACCACCCTTTGTAAAATATGATCCATCTTGGGCAAAGGGTAGTTGTCTTTTAATGAAGCTTTGTTTAAATTTCTAAAGTCTATACAAAGCCTGATTTCTCCAGTCTTTTTCCTAACCGACACCAGATTAGATACCCATTCAGAATATCTAATAGGGACAATAATACCAGCATCGTGCATCTTCATGATTTCCTTCTTAACCAATGGTAATTGGACAGGGTTTATTCTGCGCAGTTTCTGTTTGAATGGTTTTTGGTTTTCTTTAAGAGGGATTTTGTGCTGTATTATTTCAGTGTCATAGGACTTAAGATCTTCGTAACTCCATGCAAAAACATCAGCAAATTCTTTGAACAGCTCTATGTATTTGAGTTTAATGTGAGCTGGCAATGTTTTGGACAGTTTGATCATTTTCAGTTTTTTCTCACTGCCTATATTGCATTCCTCCACTTCAGTTTCTACAGGTTCCAGTTTAGGTTTATTGGCCACATCATTAAAATCAAACAATTCTTATAGAGGGGCCAAACCCTTGGGAAAACTATCATCCTTAGAATGTAGAGTTTCCAACTCCTCTATTTCAGCTTCTGCACTTAATTCTGTTTGGTTTCTAAGTTTGCTAGTCTGAAGGTTAATATCTACAAGCTCAGGAGACGGCTCTTCTTCACCAAGAAAATTTTCTTCACTGCAGTCTGTATCATAGTCTGAATCTGAGCTATGGAGTTCAAACTCATTTCTGAATTGCATGAAGTCTTCTATTCATTTATCTCCATCAAACACCTGCCAATATTTCTTGTTATCCGGGACAGCTGGTCTGAATTTAATCTGAGATGTGTCATCATATAGCATTGGGCAGGTTCTAGCAGCAAAGGCTAAATTGTGGGCTGCAATGTTTCTTTTCCTTGGGACAAACCCCAGGTTGGCCTTCTCAAATGTTTTCAAAAGATCCATGACATCATTCCTATAGGCCCTAAGTCTGGGATGATTTGCATTATACTCCCCATTGACTTGCCTAATTATTAACTCAGAATCCCCATACACATTTATTCTCTTGGCTCCTAACTTCTTCAAGAGATGCAAGCCTAAGAGAAGGGATTCATATTCTGCTATGTTGTTGGAACACTGAAAGTTTAATTTACATGAAATACATTCTGTATGATTGTTTTCAGTGTTAGTAATCTAGACACCTGCACCAGCATTTGTTCTAGTGCATGACCCATCAAAATACATAGTCCAGAGAGGATCATTTTCAGTTTTATCAGTTTGGTGCATGTCCTTTGTATGATTTGACTCCTCAAGTTTTTGATCGGGTTGAGGATTGCTCTCTTGACTGTCAAGATTTAAGTTTAATGGATTGATGATTTGTAGTTCAAGACCTGTGTTTATTTTGCTAGGATTTTCAGGTACAGTAAACTGTTTTGACAGTTCAGAGCTGTATTCCTCTTCCTCCGTTTCAGCCATTAATTTTGTCGAAATTATTTTTTTTGTAAGTGTTTCATCATTAAACATGATAAAAGAATCAAGGCTCGTACTTACAGCATACAGAGGAGAGTTTTGAGGCCCGTCTTGACTGTGTATTTCATGTGGGAATCCCTGTAAAGTCTTCTAGTCTGATTGAAAACAGGGATAATCGCATAGGTCATGTCCATTTGCATGGTCCCCTGTAACTTATCCCCCCAAGATCTCGATAAAAGCATTCCGTACTTTGGGGGCACATCAGCCACAACAATATCCATAACTAAGCATTTGGCTGGAATTTGGGCTAAGTTAACACAGAGGTCTTTGATCAATCCTAAACACTTGACTCTGCTTGAGTCAAAGGAGTACAGGTGTTTGTAAGGTCTGGTAATTTCAAGACCCAGGCTTTCCATTACAGCTTTTGGCATTAAATTATGGGAAGCGCCTGAGTCATGCATAGCATTGTGTAGAATTTTTTCATGAATATTTAAAGTTACATAGAAGGGAGGGACAGGTCCCTCTTGAAACTTACCTTCAATCTTTGGACCAAAAATAAGCTCTGGCTGGTCGTCATTAAGATTGAGTGTATCCTCATTTTCTTCTCGGTTCAAAGCCTTCAAAATTTTGGACCTATATACATGTTGGGCAGCTAACTCAGTCAAAGGAACATAAATTTTTATCTTTGAGATTTCCTGTACCAGACTGAAAGGAATTTGATTCTTTAAGGTGTTGGTTTCAACCTTGTTTACTGCCACTTTATCAACAACAAAAGCTTGCTGATTTGTTTTATCTATAGTTGACACAGCGGTTATCATAGGAGTACTAGCTGAAGGGTTAGTACTATTGATGTTTGCACTCTGTTTTTCAAGATTTTGAGTGTCTTTCTCTTTACCTTTACCAAAATTATCAGCCACTGTTTTGTCTTTTTGTTTGACTGTTTTAGGCTTGGTCGCAGTGCTACCCCAAATAGGTTCATATCATTATCCTCTGTTATTTCATCTGTTTCCTCAACCTCACTTACATAGTTTTGATGAAAGGGAGGAGTGATCTGCTGATCATCTTCCCTTGGTCTGTTTAGAGGTTGGTTCCTTCTCATATTCTGATTCTGGTTTTGGTTTCTGTTTTGAGGAGCAGTTTGATTTTGACTTGCTTGTGCTCTCTCAAGAATGCTCATTTTCTTCATCATTTCTTCCATCATTCTTTCCATCTTTGAGTTTGGCATAGAAGATGATGACTCCTCTCTGAAAGATACTCTCTTTTCAGCTTTCATTCTTGCCCTCTTCTCCATAAGGTTGACTTCCACAGAAAGAGCACCTCTTTGCATATCTTCAAGGGTTGCAAAATCTCTTTCTCTTAATGAATAGGTCATATCAGCATCAAACCCTTCAGGAAACTTGTTTAAAGCTGAACCTTGTGGAGGTTTTAATTCTGGGGAAAGCGCGTTATACACACTGTTAAATCTGGTACAATAAGCTTGTACACTTTCCCCTGGGTTCCTATGGAGATTGTTATAGTCGGAAAGAACTTGTAGAGGGTTTTTCCTTACCTCCCATTTGTTTAAGAATGTTTGATGGAAGCCTTGGAGATCATTAATACTATGGGGGGCTAAACCTTTAAACCATTTCCTTGCTTCTCCCCCCAGACTTTGAGCAAACAATCTGAGTTTGACAGAATCATCATCAATTTCATTTCTGTCAAAGTAGTCATTCATCTTGTCCACATGTTGTGATGCTGTTGTAGTATTGCTAGCATCATACAATGGGATTTTGGACTGATAGTCCTGTGGAAGATTGACTAATGGTACAGGAAGGACTAAGGGAGCATACCATGCTGCCATGATAGGTGGTGGGGGTGGATTGACAAGAGGTGGGGTGGGCTGAAATGAAGTGGTTTGAACAGTGGATGAAGGATGAACAGAAGTGGATGGAACAATAGTAGATTGTTGAGCTGATCTTGGATGAGAGACACCTAAGTTAAGAAGAAAATGTAAATCAGGAGGTGTTGATTCTCTATTCCCAAGGTGTTCACTTATTTCTGGAGATGAATGTGAAGACTCAGAATCTAACTGATCTAAATCATCAAGGGACCTAGTTCTAAAGGGGTTTAATAGGTCAGCTTGTAATTGTTGCAGAGCTGAAATATTTTCAGGGACTGAATTAGCTCTTAGGGATGATCTGAAAACAATTGAAGATTCTATCTTAGGAGACTTCCTAAGGATTCTTTCTGGGTTATCAACTATCTCAGGTGGATCAGGGTCAGGATGGGCTCTAGTGTGAATCTTTCTAGGAGCCACTATGCTATGTTTTTAGACCCAAATAAACCAGAAAAGTTCAACCAGATATGACAATCTTTAAGAGGTTAACTAATCTATTTGAAAATCAATCCTACAGTCTTACAACTGGGTTTGAAGGATATTATAATGATGAGGGTTCTTCCCAGTGGAGTCTTAAGGTCTGTTCAGGATTGTGGAGTCTCTAGGTGGAAAGTTTAGAGTGTGTCCCCAGAAGTACACTGTCCACCATAGTGTTTATGAAACGTCCCTTCGAAGGGTATCCCAAAACACAACAAACTCTAACCAGAGATTGTCTGGGAGGGCATTAACCAGATATGTCACCTCTAAAAGAGGATGAGATCCGGAGGCTACCTGGCCCTTTCCAGACTTTGTCTAAGAGTATGAAGTAAAACACATCAAATGGTAAGTGAAATGTATGAGCAAGTGTTTTACTACCAATCTGAAATTCTTTTTGGTATTTTCTGACTTGTTTTTATTTGTGGTTTCTAAGAATAAGCTACCTTTGCTTCAAAACTTAGCTACTGTTGTGAGACAAAGACAGTCTACTCTTATGACTAAGCCAGCTGATTTTCCAAGGTTAGATAAGAACTTAAGAGAATCCTAGAGTTAACCTAGTTTGTCGCTGATTCAAACAAGTCTCATCATGGTTACCATTTCTTGGTAGTGCTTGAAAAGGCTGCTTTTACTCTCAAGGTTTTCTTGAATAAAAGGTTTCTGAGGTCTCTAAGGTTTTATACAAACACTCAGTCCCCAGTGGAGTCGCCAGAAATGTTAGGTCTCTGTAATAAGCAAGATTGGCAAAAGTCCGATCACAGAGTTAACATCATTTCAACCAACTTTGGGATTCTAGGATCTAGCCCTCCTGAATCCGGAGAGGGATCTCTCCAATATGTACAAATATGGATTTGTCTTTGAAGTTTAGGGTAATGATATTAGGCTAGTTATGAAGACCAAGGGTTTGTTTGGTTTTTTGGATGGTTGAACATAGTTGCTGTCTGAGGCGGAAAGATCTATATGAAAATAGGTTCAAAAGTGAGAAGTTGCAAGCAAAAAGAGTAAGCTTTGATCAAGAAGAAATATGATGGCAGGTTTTCAGTCCATTGGGCTATGGAGTCATAAGGGGATTTAATTGAAACAATTAGGTCCAAGAGTGGTCTATGGGGCAAGTCATCTATGCCTAAGGATCTCTTTAAAGTTTGATTTATGGAATGGAGTGATACAATAAGAAAGGGAAACGACAGATGCAGAACAAAGAGCAGCCCAGGATCTGGTAAGTACTTTGAAACTAGCCAGCCTTTGACCAGGCACTTAAGAAAAACATAGAAGCAAACTAGGATCTGGTAAGTACTTTGAAACTATCCAACCTTTGATACACTTCTGATAGAAAACATATAAAAAACAAAAGGGAAACTCAAAGATAACACAAAATGGTCTAAGATCTGATAAGTACTTTGAAACTAGTCAGCTTTTAACACATCCTAAGGGAAACAATCAGATAGTTGAGAAAATAAGAAAGGGACTCAGGGCTAACCTTAATTTCCTCAGTTCATCTTCACACAACATATATTGAAAGTAACATTTAAAAATAACATTCAGCTAAGACAACAAGACGAGGGAACGCCGACATCCCTGTACTTAAACTGAATTAAATCATTTTCAAATAACACAGTTGAGAGAAAACATTTAAATAAAGGTTTTTCAGCCAGAGAAGGTTACTGATATATAGTAGGTCCTAACCCTGTTTAAACTGTTCTTTATAGTGGAAAATGAAACAAATTGAAAACAAAAACAAAATACAAGTTACAGTGAGAATAACATCACCATCAGCATAGACCAGGATCCCATAAATCAGCTTGTATTGATGCTTCAAACCAGTTACAATCTTCAAATCTAGTGTTTTAATCCATCTCTCTTCACAACCTAACCTATCTGTTACAAGCAGAGCTCCAAGAGCCAGTGAAATCCTATCTACAATCAAGAGTCTTCAGCTCAGTTACAATACAATGCTTCAGCAATTTACATTAACAACCAACCCCTCACTCATCTTCTACTGAAGTATTTATAGAAATATGAGGAGGTGAGATTTGATGAAAAGATCTCAAAAACCAATTAATACAGATATTAATGTCTTCTTGGCCATCGAGGGGCTCAACAAAGAACTATACAGGTGTTCCTCTGTATTAAATGATTTACACTCATGAATTTAGCTCGGTGGGAGCTTTATTAGACTTTTGAGGCTCTGTGTATCAATAGGGTTGCTCTGCCGACATTATGTCATTAATTTCCTGGTAGAAATAACTCCTTTGGCTGTGTCGAGGCAAAATGTATGATTTTGATCAATAAATTCAGCTGTTGATGGAATACTTCGAGGCACAGGTGGCGCTTTAGTTGGTGGGAAGAATCAATTTGCTTCCATTTGTGGCGGTGAAGGGTTTCCTGACAAAACACTTTAGATTTTCCTTTAATCTGTGTTTTAGATCCGGGGATTTAGGCGTTTGATAACTGTTTTATCCTTAATCCCCACAAATCCATCCACCAATCTGCTGTTCTAGTTCATTTCTGGTCTTCAATCTCTGATACTCTTTTTCTGCATTAATATTCACGGTTTTTCTATCGTGCAGGGCTGCACAGGTCATATAAGGCATCAATGCCTAATAAAACATCAATGAAACGTGATATTAAACCCTGTGGATGATTTCCTTATGTATTCGGAAGCCGAAGGATCGTCATCCTCGGCCTGCGAAAATTTCTTCATTTTAAGTGAAAAAACCTTAAACCTGCACAATACAAACAAAATGAGGAAATCCTGCGTTTATATGGGTAAATCTGCACCGGAGGGCGTGTGGGAGAATGAGACAATCAGAGACGTTGATCGCGCTATGATCGACGGTCGGGAGTGACTTGGAAAGTCAGCGGCGGAGGAGGTTTGACGGGGCCATAGAATCAGGAGGACGAATAATAGCCGTCGATCTGTAGAGATCGACGGTGGAGATTGAATCTTGGACGCGTGATGGATGGGTTAACGGGCCAGCATGTCCGTTAAAGGTCGAGCAAGTGAGGCGATCGGCAGCCGTCAGATGGGAAGTCCCAGATCGAACAGTGAGGTTGGATTTCGCTACATGGTTATGGTGTGAAGTTTAACGCGCGGAATGAGGTGATAGCACGGCGGTTTTGAAATAGTGGCGGGGACATGTGTCGGCCAGCATATGGAATCGCTGGCCGACGGGAGAAAACCACCGTGGCTCAAAAGGTGGTGCGAAATGGAAACTGGTGGTTTCTTGACAAACGACGTGGGAGAAGGGGGGGTCCACCTGGTGAGATGTGCTCCGATCCGTCGGATCTGGGGAGCAGATCGACGGTCCAGGTTGATCGCGAAATAAAACATGTGATTTTAATTATTCCTCGTTAAACTTTATAAAATGGGTTTTTTTGGGTTTTCAAAGGGAAATGAACGGAGGAAAATGGTATTTTTTGGTTTAGCGCGGTCAGTTCTGGCGCTCAGTTATATGGAGGAAAATGGCTCGGGGGCTTAGCTTGAAAGGGCTAAAATGCAAAAAACACATAAAATATGCCATTTATATGATTTCCAATGATTTTTCAGAGAGGGTCCGATAAGTTAAAAAGTGAGTTTTTAACCTTGGGAAGTGGAATGTGTGAAGGGTTAAAGGGAAAACATATGTTTTTGTGGGGTTTTTATGAATAAAAGGAAAATGGAGAATGAGGTAGTTGGAAGGAAAAGGAAGAGGAAAAAAAAGGGGAAACACTGCAGTATTTGACTTGGATTTTTGCAGGATATCAGGGGTTTGGAGAAAGAAACAGGTATGAAGATTTAACCAGCAACATGAGTTTCACCAAAAGACTTCAAGCACCAACAAATTAATTTGATTTGTTCATGGCAGAAATTTGCAAAAAATGTTTAGCCACGGGCAGTATGATGGGAAAAATATGGGTATAACTGTTATATCCCTAATCCACTATGAATGTAATGTGGCCAAGAAGTTTACCTTCTTGCAACCCAAAAATAGTCTTCTTAGGATTTAGGGACAGACCATACCTTCTACATTTTTCAAAAACTTTCCTCAGATGTTTCAGATGTTCTTCTTCAGTTTTAGAAAAGACAGTCAAGTCATCCAAGTAGATAGCTATAAAGTGTACAATCTCCTCTAAGAAATCTATGTCCATCGCTCTCTGGAAGGTAGCTCCAGCATTCATCAGTCCAAAAGGCATCTTCACATACATGAAGGTACCCCAGGGAGTGGTAAAAGCTGTTTTGAGTTGATCCTCTGGGAGTACCAGAACTTGATTATATCCTGAAAAACCATCAAGCAGGGAGATTCTCTTAGAGCCTACTACCTTCTGTAGGATATGCTCCATTCTAGGAAAAGGGTAGTTGTCTTTCAGGGAGGCTCTGTTGAGGTTTCTGAAGTCTATGCATAACCTGATCTCCCCTGTCTTCTTCCTTACAGCCACTAAGATTGACACCCAATCAGAAAACCTTACAGGGACTATAATGCCTGCATTATACATCTTTTTAATTTCCTTCTCTACTGCAGGCAATTGTTTTGGATTGATTCTTCGAAGTTTTTGTCTGAAAGGCTTCTGATTTTCCTTTAGTGGTATCTTGTGTTGTATGATGTTGGTGTCATAGGCCTTTAAGTCTTCATAGCTCCATGCAAACACATCAATGAATTCCTTAAACAGGTCAATATATTTTTTCTTCATGTTTGCAGGTATAGACTTAGCCAGTTTTATCCTTTTGGGCTTATCTTCAGTGCCTATGTTGCATTCTTCTATATCTGATTCTGCATGTTCTATGGTGGGCTTCTTTGCTACATCGTCAAAGTCAAAAATATCCTCTAAGGGTGCTAAGCCTCTGGGTATGTTCTTATCTTTGGCCTGCAGCACTTCGACCTCTTCATTTTCTGCGTTTTCACTATTTTCGTTAAAATTTCCAGTTTGTTCAGAAAAAGAATTTATTTCTATGTTACAGGGTGTTTCTTGTTCATCTGGGGGATCCTCGCTTGGGCAGCTATCATCAGAAATCGAGTCTAAATCCGAAAATTCAAACTCATTCCTGCCCACCAGGAAATCTTCGATCTGTTTGTCTCCTTCAAAGACCTGCCAATATTTTTCATTGTCTGGCACTGCAGGCCTGAATTTGGTCTGAATGATAATTTTTTGGTCAACTGGGGCTTTAGTATATGAGCTAGCTAGGAAATCTAATCCATTTGCTATTGCGTTTTGACCCCTAGGAGTGAACACTAACTCGAATTCAACAAACTTTTTCAACAAATCTAGAGTGTCATTCTTGTATGCCCTAAGCCTGGGGTGTTTTGCTGAATACTCACCATTCACCTGTTTGATCACTAACTCTGAGTCTCCTCTCACAGCTATCCTACGGGCTCCTAATTTTTTCAACAGATTTAAGCCCAAGATTAGAGCCTCATATTCTGCAATGTTATTCGTTCATTTAAAATGCAGGTTCACAGCGTGGCTCTATGCATGATCATCTCCTGTGTGATGTAGCCACACTCCTGCTCCAGCACTTTGCCTAGTACAGGACCCATCAAAGTTCATTTCCCACAGGGGTTTGTAGTTTACTTCGTCTTCATCCCCTCCCCTACAGCTGGATTCACCATTATGTTGAGTTGTGAGGTTTGTGCTAGGAGGGGGGTCATTTTGTGGTTCATTATGGGCATGGAGATCAGGGAGGTGGCTAGGTTGTTGTTTTTGTTCTATTTCTGTTTCATTCAGAGTTATATTTTCAGCAGTTTTCCCATGGTCTTCTTCTTCGTATTCTTCCAGAGTAGCCATTATGTTGAAATCCATGGGCTGTATGTTTGTATTTCCATTATCTGATCTCGGCTCTTCTGAGGATTGGTCATTGTAGAGGATAAAAGAGTCTAGATCTGTATGTACAGAGTATAATGGTGAGTTTTCAGGTTTCTCGGGGCTACTGACTAAAAATTTCATCTGAGACTCTCTATACAGTCTTCTAAGTTGGCCAAATATAGGGATAGTGGCATATGAGCCATCCATCTACATTGTTCCCTGCAGTTTGGCTCCCCATGATCTTGACAATAGCATGCCATACTTTGGTGGCACATCTGCCACCACAACATCCATGACCATACACTTGGCAGGAATCTGGGTCAGACTCACACACAAGTCTTTGATTAGGCCTAGGCATTTTACTCTACTAGAGTCGAATGAGTATAAGTCTTTGTAAGGTCTGGTAATCTCTAGGCCTAGCCTCTCCATCACTACCTTAGGCATTAGATTGTGCGATGCACCAGAGTCATGCATGGAATTATGGAGGATCTTGTCATGAATGTTGAGACTGATATAAAAAGGTGGAACTACCCCTTCCTGAAACTTTCCTTCAATTTTGGGACCAAAGAGTAGGGCTGGTTGATCATCATTCAGATTTACAGAATCATTTATTTCTCCCAAATTCAATGCTTTCAAAATTTGGCCTTCATATGCATCCTGAGTGGCCAGCTCAGATAATGGTACAAATATTTTGATTTTTGCAATCTCACTCTCTAGATTGAAAGTGGACTGGACCCTTGTAATGCTCAATTATGTTTTATTAGCTACTGCCTTAGTAGCCGAATCAGATTGTGCTTTCTTACTATGTACAAAGTTTGGAACAGTTGTATCAGGAGTACTAATTGAAGTGCTAGTACTGCTGGTTGGTTGACTTCGTTTTTCATTGTTTTGGTTGTCCTTCTCCTTATGTTTACCAGAACTTTCAGCTGCTGTTTTGTTGTTTGTAGCAGATGCTTTAGAGGATTTATCAGGTCTTTTCTTGATGGTTACCTCAGGAGTCTTTGTTTTGGGATCTGCTTGGTTCTTTTTTCTCCTAAGTTCATATTGTTCTCTGACCTGCATCATGGCATTTTCAAATCCTAATATGTAATCCTCAGTTTCTAACCATTCCTCATTCCCATATGCAAATGAGGGCAGATCTTCTTCTGAATCGCAGTTCAGGACTGAGTCCTCTGCTTCAAACATATTTATGGTATTCCCTTCAGACTCTTCAATGATTCCATCGTCTTCATCTAAAAAGTTTTCTTGAAATGGGGGAACAATTTGTTGGTCTGACTCTCTTTGTCTGTTGGGAGTAGAATTGTTTCTTCTAATGTTTTGGTTCTGGTTTCTGTTCTGGACAACCATCCTCTTTATCATTTGTTGAAGTTCTTCCACGTTTTTAGACAGTCTATCGTATTTGGGATCAGATGTGGAAGCTACGTTGTCATCCCTATATGTTACCCTTTTTTCAGCTTTTAGTCTTGCCCTTTTTTCCATTAAGTTTGCTTCTATGGTTATGGCTCCTTTTTGCATGTATTCCAGGGTGGTGTACTCTTTATCCCTAAGCTCATAGGCCAGGTCAGCATCAAATCCATCAGGATACTTAGCCAGGGCCATACCTTGAGGAGGCTTCATGTGTGGAGGGAGAGCATTATAAATGCTGTTGAATCTAGTGGTGTAATCGTGAACACTCTCTCCCACATTCCTCTTAAGGGACATGTATTCTGCTAGGAGCTGGCGAGGGTTTGCTCTAACCTCCCATTTGTTTATGAAGGTTTGGTATAATGCAGGGAGATCTTGAATGCTGCCAGGAGGTAAACTCTTAAACCATTTCTTTACCTCACCTCCTAAGCTTTGGGAAAAGATCCTCATTTTGATTGTTTCATCATCAATTTCCATATAATCAAAAGAGTCCTCCATTTTATCTACATGTTTTTGAGCTGTTATGAACTCTTTAGCAGTGAAGTGTGGGATTTTTGACTGATAATCATTGGGCAAGGGTAACAAGGGTTGAGGTAAAAGCAAAGGTGCATACTAGGCTGCCATAATGACGTTCTGATGGGGTATAGGGTTGGCTTGAGCAGCTGGTATTTGGATGACAGGGATGTTTGGACCAGCAGAAGTTTGTTGAGTAGATCTAGGGTGAGAGAGCCCCAAGTTTTGGAGGAAGTGAAAATCAGGTGGTGTGGAAGGAGGGGTTTCACTGTCCCTAGTGTTTTGACCACTGTTAGATGGTGTATTGTAAACTTCGAGGTCTTTCTGGTCTAAATGATTGAATGACCTAGTTCTCGGTAGTCTATTAGGTATGTCTAGGTCAGGGAGGAAATTTGCTAGAGCTGTTAGGTTTTCGGGTGCAGAATTAGCTCTAAGAATGTGGCTGGAAATGGTTGGTCTTTTAGGTGTAGGAGCTCTTTTGAGGATACTCTCTGGATTTTCAACTATTTTCGGTGGGTCAGGGTTGGGATAAGCTCTTGTGTGGATGGTTTTGAAAGCCAGAATGCTGTTTATACGCCAAGCAGCTTAACCCTACTCGTTTATTCTACTGTGGTTAATTTTGTCTCAGGGACTGGTCTCCCAGTGGAGTCTGATTGTGAAACCAAGATAATCAGCAGGCCTACTGATCACCAGTGGAGTCTTTTCATTTAGGAACAATGGAGTCGCTAGGTGGAGGGTTTAGGATGTTTCTAAGGGGTACACTGTCCACCACAGTGCTCAGGGACTATCACCTTTTAGGAATCTCCTCTAAAACAACAAGCTCCAACCAGAGATTGACTGGGAGGGAATTTACCAGATATGTCACCTCTGAAAAGAGGATGAGATCTGGAGGCTACCTGGCCCTTTCCAGGTTCTGTCTAAGAGTATGGTGGATATTAAATAATGGAGGTTGATTCAAGAAAGGGGTGACTTACTATCAACCTAACCAGAGATTCTGAGTTTCTGAGGTTTTTACGAATGTTTAAGGTGAAATGTACTCAGAATTCTCCAGCGGAGTCGCCATTATGTTGGGGTTCCCATGTTTTGGCCAGGTTGACAGAGACCAAAAGATGAGACAACATAGAACCACTTTCAGACCTTAGGATCTAGCCCTCCTAGGTCCAAAGAGGGATCTCTCTATAATAGCCAAAGGTTTATGTCTTTAAGGCTCAAAGTATAAGATTTTAGGCTAGTTGTAGGCTCGAGGTTGTTTGTTTGATTGTTTATTTTTGGTTGGAAGGAATCAGGAAAAGAAGGTCCAATAGAAACAAGGATGATCAAAGGTGAAGCTTAGGCAGAGACAGATAACTCAAAGAACATCAAAGCCATTGGGCTATGGAGTCAAGAAAGGATTTACTTGTAATTAATGTGCAAGCTTTCAATTGGGCTAGTCATCTAGAGCATTTGGATCTTGAAGGAGATATTTGGAATGGGACACAAAGGATTGAAAATGAAGGAGGAGAACCAACCAACTCTGTCTATAGATCAGGCCAGAGGTCATTTAACTCCAGGCCTGCTTGGACAAAATTAGAGGCAAAACAAGGGATCTTGGAAAGGTTAGCTGGTCGTGCAAAGATCCTAGTGGACAGGGCTAACACTAATCCCCAGTGTTCCCAAACCTTCCAGCTAAATCTTACCAAGAACATCTAAACATGGACTTCATCAATTCATACATCAGAGAGCAGGCAACATCATCCACTACACTGGTTAAATCAATTGAAATCAACATTCAGATACACATATAAGCATAAAACATTGAGGTAGGGAGAGCAGGAAACATAGGGCCCCTATCAAGGGTGAATCCTATATTATACTTCTGTTGCCTACCAATAGAAATGAAATGAAATGGAACATAACATAAGAGCAAGTCAATCACAAATACAGAGAAAGAGGAAACATCACCAACTGCTTTAGATCAGGATCCAAAGAAACATGCTTGTCATATTAAAAACAACACCAATCAGGTACATCATAGCCCATAGCTTGAACATTCAGTCTGAATACATCTAGTCTCAGTCTATCTTACAATATTACATAGAGAACTTGTCTCAAGAGGAACAATGCTTGCATTCCACTGATTTCTCATCAACAACCATTACAATAATATCCTTCTGTGCTTTATAGCAGAAGAGACACAGAAGATCGACTGAGGAGGTAGGTGAATATTAAATGTTACATTAAACCCAAGAATGACTGCAGGGCCGAAACCCATTCTATTTGACATGCTGTATATTTAATCTCTGTCACCTCCCTTGGGAAAGAATTATTTTCTTCAGATATGATCTTGACATTTTAGGCTGCGGTACCTCTGGTGATTTGAACCAAAATAAATTAAACTACTGAAAGGTCTGTCTCATAAATGTTTTGGTTTCTTCGAACTACTGTTAGGGTGGGAAACTCCTTCACGGACACGGTGCATAATAAAGACTATATGGGCGCCCTGTCCTTTATGGGGAAAAACGTTCTGCTGACAAATAAACCCTGATATTACCTCTTACTAATTTTCAGGACCTACAGATCGATCCTCGGGGTCTTCAAAATGATGCTTCGCCTCTTTAAATTTCTAATTTAGGGCTTAAGATCTTTGTTGATGTGCCCTAATCCCTCTGCTCTGTACTGAAATTCCTTGCTGCTTCATTACTGCCTCTGTCGAGTTAGCTCAAGCTGTAAATGGTGCTGGCAGGATTTCCGGTGTTTGAACTCCGCTTTTCTTTAATGCAAGTCCTGACAGCCCCATTCCTTGACTCTCTCATGATGGTAGTAGTTCAATGGATTTGATCTTGTCTACGCCTTTCACCATTGAGATAGTACACTGAACAGCGACGGTTTTCTTCCTCTAGAAACCCTGCAACATAGCAAACCTGTGAAGAAACAATGGACGGAGCAATGGATGCAGTGTGGATGGAGGAAATGGCCATGCAGATGGAATGGAGGGGAAACATTACAGGGGAAATGGTGAAAAATATCTCTCGTAAGGTTGGCAGATGTTGCAGAATGAAAAACGCATGAAAAACATTAAAAAACCACAAAAATGGGACGTTATATGTGTCGGAATGGTTGAATGATATGGGATATGCACGTGGGGCGACGTGGCGTACGGACAGCCAAATGGACAGATGACGTGGGGACCCAGTCGATGGTGGAATGGTAAACAATGCATGGACAGATCTGGACCGTCAATTCAGCTAAGATCAACGGTGGAGGGCGACGAATGGTGGGCCGGAACAAGAGCTATCGCATGCGCGATTTCATTAAATATCGTGCATCTCTGGTGATCGAGAGCGGTCAGATGGAGCTTTCGAGATCTAACGGCTGACATGGATTTCACTGGGCGTCCTGAGCAGGAAGTTAATTAGCGGGGGATGGAGTTAACGAGCGGGAAAGCGGTTTTGAAAATCGTATAGAGGACGCGTGGCGGGAGATGAATTGAATCGCTGGCTCTCCAGGGAAAACCGCCTGTTGCAGATGGGTGGTGCGGAATTTACTGGCGGGTTTAGGAAAAGAGCACGTGGAGTGGGGACCACCATTTCGGTCGCGCTCCACGCCGTCGATCTGTCGGGCGAATGGATGGTGGAGATGGACTATGGGGGGCCAAGGTGTACGAGCACGGGAGCTTTGGAGTGACCCCCCGTAGTGAATAACGACCGTTGATCAGGTTTTCCCACATCCCGAGGAGTCAACTACGGGGGCTCCATGGTTTGACTCTACGGACGGAGAAGAGCCCCCGCAAGGAAAGAGCCTTGGTCACGGTGCCGGGTCACGTGGAAGATGAAGGGGCGCGGGGCTATGGCTAAAGGGGCCAGGACCAAAAAACATAAACTTTATCATTTTAATTCATTTTTAATGCGTTTTGGTGGCAATCAAAGGGTAACGGTAGGGGAGATGGAGGGGGAAACTAGGGAAATAAGGGAGATGGGGAAATTTAAAGGGGATTTTGGGGGATTTAGGCATAGAGAGGGGGAAACTTGGGGGGAAGAAAGGGAATTCGGATAAAGGGAAAAGAAGGGGAATTGATGTATTTCGCAGGGGTAAAGGAGGGAATAATAGGCCCTTTTTGAGCAATGTACTAGCAGAGAGGATTTGTATTAGGCACAACAATTGAGAGACTTCAAGGAGGATGGGTTTTTAGGGGAAAGGCCTTCCTTGAAGGCTCCGACAATCCGGCCCTAGGCGGCTTGCCAGGAATTTCCATAGGGGCTAACACCATGTCTTCTTGATTGCGCTCAGCTTGGGTTTCTGCAGTCTCTTCAACCTAGGGTTTTGTTTTGGTAGCTACTTTCCTCTTTTTCAAATTTTGTTTGGTGGCTACATTCCTCTTCTTTGGGGTTCGTTTTGGAATTTTCTTCATTTTAAGAACCCTAATATTATGTCTGAGTTGTTCCACTAGATTTTGAAGCGTCTTCTATTCCCTCCGAATTTTTCAAGTTCAGTTACTTTCTTTCTCCTCCTGGGATTAACGGTTGTTCCTTTTTCTGAACCCAATTACTCAGCTGGGGTTTGTTTTAGTAGTTGTGCCTTCACTCAGGCTAGCTTCTTCGTTTTCTACTTGGAACACTTCTTTAGTGTTCATATGCTCCCGGCTACATTCTTCAGGGGTAGTAACCTTAATTGGTTATGTTGTTCCCTGAGAATTTTCAGTTTGGAACACTTCTTCAGTGTTCACCTCTTCCTGGCCGCATTTCTCAGGGGAAGCAACCCTAGCTGGTTCTGCTATTCCCTGAGGATTTCCTTCTTCTATTTCATCGGGTACTCCTTCGGTCGTATCTTCACCAATAACAGCTTGTTCCTGCAATTGGTTTATCTCAAAATTGAAGTTCAATGGGCTATGGGGTTGTATGTACTCACTCATGTTGGCCAAATTTTGGGCCAATTGGTCCTCTTGCAAAGGACTTTGTGGTGGACTTGCAGTGGTGGTTTTGGGAGGTTTTGCTCCCTCTATTTCATTCTCACTGTTGTGATTATCTTCTTCCCCTTCACAAGTATGGTAACTTCCTTCTTCCTCATCAGAGTAGCGAATCTCTTCTTCTACACTGGTATGGGGACTTCCTTCTTCTTCACCAGTGTGGTGACTCTCTTCTTCCTCCTCATTTCCTTCTTCCTCGTCATTTCCTTCTTCCTCCTCGGTATGATGACTTCCTTCTTCGAGTCATGGGGTTTTTCATCTTCCGAGCTGGGAAATTCTAGGGGTTGGCTAATGCTACCTTGAAAACCTTCTATCATTCCCCTACTTCTCCTTAACCTGGAGGATTGTCTACATTTTTATGGTTCTGCTGCTGTGCTAGCAATTATTTTTTGTTTTGGGGTAGGCAGGGCTATGCCTCCGTCAATTGAGAATATCAGTTCTTCCCAACTAGCCCACTGTTGGGCAAGACTGTAACTCACTATCAATCTGATTAAGCAATGGTGTCTTACCACCATGTCTATATGATGAGCTTTTCTTATACTTCGGGCGATATCATGCAATAAGGAATTTAAAAATGCAGGCAAGTTTACAGTACATTTTTTCTTTAATACTGCCAATAACTTAAGGTGGCGAGGTCTTACCACGTGTTTTCCTCCATCACATGTTATGTAGCCCTGTACTATTTTTTCCAATTCCATCCATGGTTCTCCTAACGACGCTGGTTGAACTCCTTTCCCTTTGACGAGCAGGGTCTATCCTTCATCCAGGAAAATTTTCATGGCTTCTTGAAGCCTCACTTTCTTATGGGTCCATATGGTTCCTTCCTCTGGCAAGCCATACACCTCAGCGATTATTGACTATGTTATTGCTATCTGCCTACCTCTGACCACGGAGTAACCTTCCTGGAGATTTTGTAAAAATTCAATGGATACCATTTCATTAGGTTGTTGCAGTCTTGTGAGGTAGGTAATACACCTTACTCTCTCTAGAATTTCCCATGCAGCATTAGAAACAACTAGCACCTTTGGCTCACTACGAATTGGTCATCCTCCCATCTTCTTTGCACACTGTTAATTCTTTACAAATGCACAGTAATTTAATGGAACATCACAAAAAAGTATATCGGAATAATACCATCAAGTTTTTGTTATTATCGAGAATATAGCGATTTGATTCGCATGCAGGCATAAAATATAGGGATTTGACCTACATGCAGGCATTCCTGCCCCCCCTGAAGGATGATAGGTTGTCCTCAACCGTCAAATAAGAGAGCAAGGTACTACACAGCAGATGTACAACATTTGAACAACATACACACTTATGATACGATAAAAAATTATTACATTACTGAAATCGATGCATATTATTAAATTGCGAATAGATATGGAAACATTTATGCAATGATTCAAAGATAATGGAAAGGGACAACTGACGTGGAAACACGTACTCATGCGGTCATTACCCACATAAAATATTATGATCGAGTTATAAATAATTTTCATGTATAATAGTTTCAAAACAAACGGTTTAAGGGTATACTCTCATTTGATCTTATATAAAGATATAAGAAAAAACTTCATCATTACTATTGATTTGAAAAGTGTGACTCCAATACCATCAGCAGAGCTCTGTTGCCCATAGGTGTCCATAACCTTGAAAAAGTTTCTTTTTTACCCTTGGAACCATTATCCTTTATTTATGCCTAGGGAAGTGCTTGATAATGTCATGATGGAGGCCACTGTGATGGCTTGGGAACTAGATGAACCACAATTCCATTCACCAGGAAGGAGTGAAAAGTGGGCAGGCCGGCTCGTGATGAGACCTCCTGTTCCAAGGAATTTTATTTATTTTTATTTATTTGCCAATTGGACCATATTCCTGGTGTGGTGGCCATAATGGGAATGCCACTTCATTGCATCTGTATGATCATGGTAGGCTGGCTCTTGATGAGACCCCCTATCCTCCATCTTCCATATCATAGAATTGTTACCAATCATATTGGTATATTTATTTTCTCTTATTTTTATATATAGCACTTCCCTACTTATATATTGAGGATGGCTCAACACTCCTTAAGAGTAGGGATGGTGGAAGAAGTCTGAACATCTCAATAGAGAAAATATGCCTTTATACTTTATTCAGTAAATAAAAATCAAAGAGAGTTATGAGATTTTATGGAAGAACCAACATGATAAAGATACCCAATCATATTAATTTAAATGCGAATAAGGACAGCAAAGTAATATAAATGGTTGTGTCCTTTCCTTTTCCTTATCATTGCAAAACAATTTCTTAAAAATGACAATTTCTCTTGATTTTCTGATTTTATTAATCTCTAATTTGTGTATCCTTGCATAAATTATATGTTTTCTTTTCAAGGAATCATGAAGAATTCAGAAAAAAATCTCAAAACATTGTTCAAAATCAAGAAAAATGAACTCAAAAAGTGTTGTTCCTTTGGAAAGGAACAACATAAACAATCTATGAAAATGTTGTTCCTTTCAAAAGGAACAGCAAAAACAATCGGCCAAAATATTGTTCCTTTTGAAAGGAACAACAAAAACTATCACCGAAAATGTTGTTCCTTTGGAAAGGAACAGCAAAAATAAATGGCAAAAACTGTTGTTCCTTTCGAAAGGAACAACAAAAACTATCAGCGAAAATGTTGTTCCTTTGGAAAGGAACAACAAAAATAAACGGCAAAAACTGTTGCTCCTTTTGAAAGGAACAGAAAAAAATCTCGCAACAATGCTGCTATTCCTTTCGAAAGGAACAACAAAAAGTGTTGTTCCTTTGGAAAGGAACAACAAAAATTTGTAGCAAGCAAAGTAAGAACAGGCTAAGAAATAAAAATTATATACAAAAAAACAAGCAAAGTAAAACAAAAAAACTTTGTGGACGGGTTTCGAAATAAATAAATGATTCAATGAATGGGTGCCGAGGAGGAGTTATCTCCCTCAGCAAGAACTTGCATGGTATAATCTTCCCGTAATTGCGAGTAAAAGGATTCCCGAGTGAGCAGTTTACGGTGAAGTCATACTCGATGACCATTTACTTTGAAGAATGCCCAGATCCATCAATGGTGGTTAATGTGATGGTGCCATTATCATGCAACTTCTTCGTGAGCTCAAGCCATGCGTGGTCTGGGTTTCTAAGAAATCCTGAAACTGAGTCAACATAGGACGTTCTCACCCAAAGGAAGGTTTTCTCTCTGATGAGTGTCGTTCTTTTTCTTCACTGAATGTGGAATGTGGTTGAGGACAGAAGAAGCCTAAATTTCATCAGCCTCATTTGATTTTAACGTAATCTTCGGCCTAAACTTCATTTAAATCTAAACCCACCTCCTGGGCTATTATTAATGTCTCAATTTCAAACTCTATTGGAAAGATGGGCTCTTTTCAAAATACCAATTGATATGGTGAATACCCCATGGTACCTCTCCATGTTGTTCGATACACCCACAAGGCTTCTGGAAATCTGTAAGCCTAGTCACGTCTATGTGAGGCAATTGTTTTTGTCAGTATATATTCGATTACTTTATTCGTGCTCTCTACGTGGCTATTTTCCTATGGGTGGTATGGAGTTGTGATTTTGTGATGAATGTGGTAATTATCTAATGTTTCAGCAAGTTTATTACCTACAAACTGCGGTCCTCCGTCTGTAATTATGGCCCTTGGGAGGCTGTATCGCACAAATATCTGGAAAAGGAATTGTATTACACAGTCTTCTGTATCTTTTGAAAGTGCCTCTGCTTAAATCCATTTAGTAACATACTCGGTTGCGACTAGGATGTATGTTATTTGATTCGATGGTGGGTTAATGGGACCAAAAAATTCAAGCACCCAGCGTTCAAATGGTTCGATTACTAACTATGGGTTCAGGGGCATTTCGTCGGACTGTCCAGGGCGACCCGCCCTTTGGAAACTATCACAAGCATGTACAAACTTTTTAGCATATTTAAAAACGGTAGGCCAATAGTAGCATGTCTGTAAAACCTTGTGGGTAGTTCTACGGTCTGCAAAATTTCTGCCACACGGCCCATCATGGCATGCTTTCAGAATATCGAATACTTCATCCTCTCGGACACATCTCCTGATTTGCAGATCTCATACTGTATGAAACAGGTAGCCCCGAATCCAAGAGAATCGGGTACTACGTTGTATTATCTGCTTTCGTTCATTAAGCGTTAGATGTTTAGGTAATTTACCTATTGCCAAATAATTTGCTATATCAGCATACCATGGGGTTCTAACAGTAACAACGAACAAATTCTCATCTAGGAAGTTATCTTCGACTGTTGCTGCATCTATTAGTTTTGGCATGACAGGAAATCAACTACAAGGTTCTCTTTTCCAGGTCGATCTTTTATTGTGATATCAAATTCCTGCAATAAAATCAACCATCTTGTTACTCTACCATTTGTAACAGGTTTTTTTGCTAAAAATTTAATGGCAGAGTGATCGGTATATAAAACTGCAGGATACCAAGTTATATAATGTCTAAAATTATTTACAGCATGAATTACAACTAAAAATTCCTTCTCAGTCATAGTATAGTTTAATTCAACAACAGATAGATTTTTGCTAATATAATAGATTGCATATGGTTTCTTATCCTCTTCCTGCCCAAGCACTACTCAAATGGTTGTGTCTAAGGCATGAGATGAAATTTGGAATGGAAAATCCCAATTTGGGCCCCTCAGCACTGGGGCTGTTGATACAAGCTTTTTCAAATCCTCAAAAGCATGGTCATATTTATCTGTCCAAATGAAATCAAAATTTCCTGTTAGTGCATATAGAGGTGTAGCTATTTGATAATAATGTTCTATGAATCTTCTATAATAACTGGAAAATCTGAGAAAGCTACGCACCTCTGTTTGTGTGGTGGGAGTAGGTATTAAAAAAATTATCTAAATTTTAGCTGGATCTACCTGAATTCCAGCTACTGAAATATAATGAACTAATATGAGTCCTTCGGTCATCATCATATAAAACTTTTCATGGCTTAAACAAATCCTGGTGTCAATACATATTTGCAACACCTTTTCTAAGTTTTCTAATGCTGGCTCAAAATCATCTGCGTAAGGTGTGAAGTCATCCATGTATACTTCGAGCCCTTCATTTATTAAATCTAAAAGATGCTGAGAATGGCCCTTTGAAATGTAGCAGCAGCATTGCATAGGCTAAAGGGTAAGACTCGATAGGAAAATGTCCCCCAAGGACAGGTAAAAGTGGTTTTGTCTTGGTCCTCATGGGCAATCTGGATTTGATTGTACCCACTGAAGCCATCTAGGAAAGAAAAGAATTCATTTCTTTCCAATGTGTCTAATACCTGGTCAATGAAGGGAAGGGGAAAGTGGTCTTTCTGGGTTGCTTTATTCAATTCTCAGTAATCAACGCATATTCTCCACTTTCCGTTCTTATTTGGCACCACTACTAGTGGAGAGACCCACTTGCTATCAGATATTGGGTAAATGAAATTGACATCCAACAACTTTTGTAATTCAACTTTCACAATATCTTTAAGGTGAGGGTTTAATCTTCGTTGGGGTTGGTAAATGGGTCTAGCATATTTTTCTGTATAGATGTGGTGTGTACATAACTAGGGGTCAATTCCCTTCATGTCTGGGTAATCCCATGCAAAGGATCCCTTATATTTTCATAGTAATTGGACCAACTTCTCTTCTTGTTCAACAGTCAGGTTTTTGTTAATGTTTAGAGTTTTTCCCGGTTCAATTTCCACAATTTTTCTATTGTAAATAGAGGTAGTGGGTATTGATCGACCATGTATGTATTTTAGAATATCTTCTTCTTCTTTATTATCAAATGCTACCTTAATCATGTGACATTGCAGATGGGATCTGATTTTTGGCTTATTGATGAAACTGCTAATAATGTCATCCTCTGTTTGGTCCTTAAAATCGAGGGCATCTTCTATGGTTAATGGTGATCTCATATTTTCCATAAGATATGATATAGGTTGTTTCCTTGTTTTGATTATTGATAATCTTGGTTGGGCTGGGGGATATAAAGCTAAGTTCTTGACATAGTTTCCCCTTGTTATAGTCATGTTGCCTTCTCGGCAGCCGATGTAAGCATCGAAAGTTGCCAACCAAGGTCTACCTAGGATCAACGGGTGTCCATCTAGCCGGTTCTTTGGGTTGATAATCAGGAAGTCAGCAGGGTACTCCCAGGAATCTACAGATACCATTACATCTTGTAGTGTACATTTTGGTTTGACTACCGATCGGTCAGCTAATTCCAATAAGGTTGTTGTTGGATCTAATGATGTAATGCCAAGTTTTTTACAAGTGGTGGTTGTTAGGATATTAATTGCAGCTCCCAAATCAACTAAGGCATTTGGACATGATTCCCATTGATTTGCACCGTCACTATAGGATTTCCTGGGTCTTCATATTTTACAGGTGTTTCCATTCCTGATAATAAGTCATATAGAGTACCGACTACTTGGACAGTTGGGTTAGTTGTTGTTCTCCTCTTTGGCTTCTTTATACATAATTTATTGATGGTATTTGCATAAATAGGAATGTCTTGGATAGCTTGGAGGAGAGGGATTTTTATATAGAAATTTTTTAATTCTCCCAGAAGATCAAAATCAAGATATTCTAGTGGACGAGGTATGATCAATCGTTTTGGGAATGGTGGGGAAGAAGTGGTTGCTTGTTTTTGAGTTTTTTGTTAAACCACATTCTCTTTTTGCAATGTTCGTTCTACAGGTAACAGATCTTCAATTTGAACATTTTTGTCTCCCTCTGTTTCTACTATGCACCCAGATATCAATTGAAGGTCATTGCACTCCCTCAGTTCAGTTTCTAGTTCTGGTGGTTCCATTATTTGGATAGACTGAACTGGCCTATTGTTTGGGTTTGGGTTGGGTTGGGATGGCAGTTGTGGTCTTAAATTGGTCTGGGGGTTTTGTGGAAATGTATAGGGGGCTGACAGTGTAGGTTGAGAGAGAGGGATTGTTCCAGCTGGCTGATTTGTCGGTCTTTTCCAGTTTGACTGCCAGGTTTGACTCTACAAAGTGGAGGGGGACCATTGTGTTGGATAATCATTATTTTGCTAAACGATGGGCAGAAAGGAAAAATTGGCCAATTAGTTTGGTTTGTTTGATTTGGCCATGGTGATGTAGGAAATGGCTGTTGTGACCAATTGGGGAAAGGTGGTGGATTTTGCCACATTCCATTATATGGCTGAGCATTACTTTGAGGAAACTGAAAAGAAGAGGATGGATCAATTGGCATACCTGTTTGTCGTGGTTGCCATTGTCGGCGCTGATTAAGTAGGCATACCATTTCTGATTCTTCTTTCGCCTCTTTGTAGACTTCTTTCAATCTAGGGAGCGAGGGGAAACCTTATATGGAGTGATCTTTTGTGCAGATGGCACAAACTTTGATTATATCCAGCAGGCACTCTTTATGGTTGTGTTTCTTTCTGCACTTAGGACATAATATTTCCAAGTTTTGTTCTGCTTCTTCTTGCTCTTGTTTGGCTTGCATAATGTCGAACTGCATTTTTAGAGTCCCTAGAATATCAGTTTTACAATCTTCCAGCAGATTTCCAATCTCCACGTGGGTTACACCTTCACTGGAGGTCTTATTATCCCTTGTGATCATGTCAAGTTCTGTTTATTTTAGCCTTGTGCTACCTCTTGAACTCCTGATACACAAATCAATAATGTTAGCATAGATTTCCTGATATATATCACCTTTTCCCATAATATTTAATGTTTCAACCCATTAATCCTTCATCCCCCTAATTAATGTAGTTTTCATCACATTATCAGGTAAGGGTAAAGATGCATAAGGAGATCTCTGGAGGTTGTATTGAAATCGTTCCACATATTCTTCCAGAGTTTCATCAGGTTTTGCTGTCATCTGAAATATTTCATCTTTTAGTTCTCGGGACCTGCAATAATCCTGATATTTCTTTAGAAACGCAGCTTTCATCTGATCCCAATCATTTATAACACCTCCAGCTAATCCCATAAACCATCGTAAAGTTGCTCCTTTTATTGTGGAAGGAAATAATTTTAATTTTTGTGGATCAGTGGTATAGTCATACCCCCTACATAATACATCAAATTCAAACAAAAATGCATCTGTATCTTATGATGTTAAGCCATGAAATGTAGGAATATGTTGAAGAGTAATGGCCTTCATAGGTGCCTTAACTGCAGTTTCCACAATGGGATATTCTAGTGTGGAAGTTTGTTGAGGTGTTTGCTAGTTTTGGTTCTAGTTCTGGTTCTGGGCCATTTGATCAAATATGTGCCAATATCCTTCTAGGATTTCAAGGGAATTCCTAGGTTGACTAGAAGGAATGGGAATGACCTTGACAACACTCCCTTGATCCGGAATAATAAGTGTTCCTTGCTAGCCTACTATCTAAGGAGATTCGGGTCCTTTGTTTTGAATGATGTTGACAGAAATTCCCTTATCTGGGCTGCTCACTGTTTGGATTACTTCAAGAGGAGATTTTGATTCTTCTGTTTCCCCTATTTCTCCTTCTCCTTCATGGAGGTTACCAGAGCTCCCTTCTTGCAGAGAAATTAGACGATAATTCTCAATTTCTTGGGAATTTTTCTCAATTTCTTTTGTTTGGCTATGTACCTCGGCAAAGGCTACAAATGGTGACTCTGTGGCCTGAAGGGAACTAGTAGGTTGTCTAGAAATAACTTTCCTAGGTCCTACTGATGGCTGAGATTTAATTTTCTTAAGGATTTCTTCAATGAAAGTTTTTCGCCCAAGGGTCACCGGTCCCTTACGTTTTTCGGGTTTAGGAGGAATTTTTTTTGTTTAGTTTTTCTATTCATTCAAAAAAAAAAGCCTTCATTCCTACCTAAAAAAATAATTTACCCAGTTCTGCTGTGAAGCAGCTCATGAGCAAGTATGTTTCTTGCTCAGTGCGCAGGTTCTTGCCTTCCGTCTTTAATACCCAATTCTTCCCGAGTAGAAAAAAAGTCAAATGTCCATCACTCCTTCTAAATGGCATACACTCTCCCCGGCAACGGTGCCAAAATGTTGAGGTATAAAAGGTATCTTTTTAACACCTATTTATCCTACATTAATCATCAATCCAAGAACGAATTTTTGTTTCAAGAGTGTACTTTGTCTGAGGCTGTAATTCGAACTAAGAGTAATGATTTGTAAGATGTAGCATAGTGTTCTAAATACAAGAGTAAACAGATGCTTGGAAAGGAAACTTAATTACAATAACATGAACTCAAATGCTCTGAAATCCAACTATTCACTCAGCAAACATCAATCAAGGATACAGTAGCAATAACTCATTCCTCTATAAATTGATGCAATTGAAATCAAACTACGACAAGACAATCAATCTGGGAACGTGGAAGCAATAACCAGTGTTCTCTACAGTTGACAGTCCTACTTTAAAGCAACTAAAGGGAAATAGAAATTGAACTAAAGCTACAATTAAAAGTAAACTAGGAAAACTCTTTAAAAACAAACTTTTTACAATCTGTAAAATAATGAATTGGAAATGAACAACGCACTAGAATTGAACAACAATGTAAATGAGTAGCAAACTGTAACTTAGAAGAATCGAACAGAAAATACTAACTAATTAATCTGAACAACAGATCTTAACTTAATGTATTCGAATAGCAAATTCTATTAAACACCAAACCCTGTCGACAACACACATTGTTAAACAGTAATCGAAATGAACAGCAATCCAACGGAACAACAATCAATTGGAACAGAACATATAATGTTGAACAGAAAATCTCTGTAAGGTATGGTAAGATAAATAATACAGGAATTAAGGTCCTTGTCAAAACGGAACAGCAATGCAATTCATTAACATAACGAAATCAATGAGTAATTCAACAGAAAACTAATTAACTTGCGAATGTAATGAAAACAACCACAAACTATCACATGAAAATAATTAAAAGATAGAGATACAAACAGCAGATCGATCCACTAGGGCCAGGCCCTTAGCACCAGTGAAACACTGCTGAGTTACTGCATAGCTTAAGAAATGGAATAGAAACACGTCTTTGTATTAATCAAACATAAATAGTGTTTACACCGATCGCTCTATGATGACGAGAGTTAATAAGAAAATACAGATTTATAAAGAGAATGCTCAATCAAATGATTCGACCCCTTCGATCTCTAAAGGCATTTCATTTTATAATAGTTTCGACAGATAAGACAAGGAACAAGACAAGACTGAACAGCGATCCCTCAGGATCGAAAGATCCTGAGGGATTCACTCCTTTTCTTTCTTTAGCTAGCGCTTGATCTTCTTCTGTTGTAGTCGTGTTGTTCCCTGTCTTGTCTTAGCTATGCATTTAGATTTCCTTCTCTTTGACTGGATATGGTCTATTACTAGAGGAACAACAATTACTCCCACTTTATCCTTGCCTCTCAAATAGTTTTTTACTCCGTTTGTTTCCTATTTTTACAATAAAAGGAAAATTTTAGTGACTTTTCACAATAAACACAAGTATTTGCAATTCTATCATAATTCTACAATAAATCACCTTTCTAAAATAAAAAGATTTATGTTTAAAGGAAAAATATGAGAAAATACATGGTGAATTCATACCTTTTTCAACGCTCAACACCCTTTAAAATTCATTCATTTATGTCTAGTTCACCTCACCTTTTTCCATATTCCATCAATCTTTTCTGACAGGCTTTCTTCATGTTTGGCCTTGTGTGCCTCCTCCATGTCATTTTTGCAAGTGATCATTGTATTGGCACTAAACTGTACCATCAAGTTCAAAACCCTAGTTCTCTACAAGATCAATGTGTTCCCCTTTCCTTGGCTGTAAGTTGTCTTCATTCAGGACTAGCTAGTCTACCTCATCAGTACCTTCTGTTGACACAACTTTCAACACTCCTGCAAAAGTGCCAAACTTCATCCATTTTTCTCATTTCCAGACTTTGAACTGATGAGGTAATATTATTTGGAAATATTTTAGGTCCTTCTTGAATAACCATGTCTTGACATTCTATTACATCTGAGCCGGATTCTAACAAAGGGAAAGCAGTGCCTGAAACATCCAATGATGAGCTTAAAACATGTAAAAGCCCTAATGACCTAGTGGGAGGGTTCTTTGACCTGATATTGACTGAAATTTGTCTTGGATATTGTCAAGTGAAAATAGAGCATTGCCAAAAGTGTTTTATTGAAGATCTAAAATCCAATGTACTTGATTTATCTAAATAGCCTACAAAGATAGTTTTGAGACCATCAATGCTTGAGGAACCTAGGGAACATGGGAATGAGTTAGTTATAGGAAACCATAGAGGGAGGATGGAGTATATTGACAGGGGAAACATGATTCAATGAGGCTATAGACATGGAATGAGGTTGAAAATGATAGGTAAGAGCCCATAAGTATTTTTTAGGAGCAACAAAGTAACTTTGAGATGGAAAAATTGATAAATAGTGAAGTAGGTTTATAAGGATAATGAAGGTAGTGAGATTTATGAAACTCAAGATATTCGAGGAATATTGTTTTCAAAAATCTATAAACATCTTATGGTCATCTAAAGATAGTGAAAAATATTGATGACTAAGAATTGCTCCACTTGGGGAGGGCAGCTCCTTTCAGGAGGTGTCAAGAACCTCAGATCTTTGATTTTGTAGATGAGATGCCTCACATGCTACTTGGCATATTTCTCTTTTTCAATTTTTGATTTTGTTGTTGTTCTTGGGAGTTGTGATCTTTTAACACCTAAAAAAACATGATTGCTCCAGCATCGATTCTGCCTACCCATCATACTTTTCCTAACATTTTCTCTTCATTTTGGTGCACTTGGATTGGCAAACCCTGAACATTATATTTCCTTTTGAAAGCATAAAACTATCTATGTCTACCCTTATAACTTCCAAAAGCTTAGATTAGACTGACGAGCCCTTCTATTTTCTACCTAATCTACTTATCTTTCAAGGTTAAGCAGTTTGACAGATTTTCATTCTCTAAGCTATCAACATAAAATTTAAAACATGACCAAATCAAGGTTAGGAAGTTTGATTTTTCATGAGCTGTGGAATCTTGGACAAGTGGCACACATTTTATTTTTGTACAAATAAAACTAGAACTTGAGGGCTCATAATTTTAAATCTATCACTCATCCCTCTCTTTTCTCTTTGGTTCAGATTTGATATGTTTGAACCAGCATCTCTTCCTAACCTAGTATATTGATGAGCCAAGTTTAAATGGTTTGGAAAATCTTGTTTTTCTAACTTATCAGCAAAAATTTAAAACATGTTCAATCATGGTTAGGCTATATGACTAAACAAGACTTTTCTTTCTCAGAGTAGTGTAATTTAGACTTGCACACTTTCAGACATATTCTTTTGTGGTATGGGGCTTTACCTCTTCTTTTTATCTACCCTCTTTTTCTTCTTTTCTTTGTTTTTGTGTTTCATTTTTCTGATATTTTACTCAAGAAATGTTATGTACAATGAACAAAACTTTAAACTAATAACTTCAACAAAAATAGTGCTTGAGCATCTTTCCATTGACAGGACCTCCAAACAACTTTGTTCCATCCATTTCTTGTAGAAAGAATGCATTGTTACCTCTTACTAAATGGACGATGTATGGGCATTTCCACAGATTTTCAAATTTTACATGCTTGCCTTTGTCCTCTCTTCTTGAATCCCACTTCAACACTTTTTCTCCAATTTGTAAATCATTTTCCTTGGTCCTCATATCAAAAATATTTTTGATGCTCGCTTACACTACTTTTGTCCTGTTGTATACTTCTTCCCTTGATTCCTACAATTGAATGGTTTGATTTAGCCTCCTTTGCATATCATTCTCCTCTGATTGTACCTCTTGGACGAGCTTCATCACTGGGATTCCCAAGGATGTTGGAAAAACTGAATCCATGCCATACACTAGCTGATAGGAAGACATGTTAGTTGATTTCTTGCTTGTTAATCTGTCTGCCCATAGTGCATGCACTAATTTGTTGTGCCATCACTTTTTGTTCTCTTCCAAAAACTTCTTGATGATGTTTACCAAAATTTTGTTAGAGGAATTAGCCAAACCATTACCTTGAGGATAATACACTGTAGAATTCCCTAATGTAATGTGATACTTGTGGCAAAAGTCTACCATTCTCTTGGTTTTAAATGCAACAACATTATCAGTGATGATTTTTCTTGGACAACCAAATCTGGACAAGATGTGATTTTCAAGGAATTTGATGATTACTAAGTCAGTGGCATTCCATGAAGGGATGGCTTCTATCCATTTGGTGAAATAGTCAGTTGCAGTGAGGAACCATTTGTGTTGGGAAGAGGAGGAAGGGTGGATTTGTCCAATGAAATCTAAACCCCACTGTTGAAAAGGACTTTCAACACTGATAGGGTGAAAAGGAAAAGGTAATAGTTTTCTCTTTCCCTCAAATATTTGGAATTTATGGCAAGTCACTACTAGCTTGTGGATATCAGGCAAAAGAGTGGGCCAATAGAAACCAGCTCTAAGGATTTTTTTGGCAGTGGTTTTCCAATAGAGATGACCTCCACGTTCTCCTTCTTGAAACTCATGCATGATTCTATCTGCATCATCTTCAAGTAAAAATTAAAGCAAGATACCAAAAGAATGTTTCCAATATAAAGCTTTATCTAGGATGCAAAAACTTATAGACTTTTGTTTCAATAATCTAGCCTTTGTTTTGGACAAATGAGGAGGAGCATTTAGATTAAAAAGCACATATAATATGTTAGCATACCAGAGTGAGTTCAGAAATGTTTCTTCAATAGGTGGAGTCACCAACTCCTATTGTTCATCCAAGGAATGTATCATTTTTATGTCCAATGCTTGAAATTTTGCTACAACCATCATTTTGGCTAGTCCTTTCCCTTTGATTAGCTTGGTGGGCTTGATTTCTAGATCATACTCTAAGATGACAGCAATCCATTTACTTGTTTTACCATTAGGATCCTGAGTTAGTTTGTCCTTAACAACTACATGAGGAACAAAAACAATGACATGTGAATGAAAGATGTAAACTCTCAAATCCTTTAAGGCTTTGATCAAGGAAAAAGCTTGTTTCTCCATGATGTTGTATTTCAGAGGTGTATCTCTTAGTGCCTTACTGAAGAAAGCTATGGGTTGTTATTTTCCAATTGTGTTCTTTTGTAGTAATACTACAACAATTGTGTGTTCTGATGCAAATGAGAAGATGAAAAAATCCTTGGTAAATTCAAGTTTATTAGAACTGGTGTTTGGGTGTTAGCCACCTATAAAAAATTTTCATATCAAATGGTGGCTAAAAACTTTTTAGCCTTAAAGAAACAATTCATGTCCAAAATTGTGAGTTATTGAAGTCCTATGATGATATTTACACTCTGAGATAATCTTCACTGTTGTTTCCCTCATAGTCCTAAAGAAGCATGCTATTTTCCAAAAGAATGACTGCTTAAAAGCCCATTTACCCCATCATTTTACCCCTCCTTTCACTCATAAAACAATCCCATTTTTAATTCTCATTTCCTTCATAAAATCCCTCCATAAGCCTTCATATAACATATAAATCATTCCAAAAACCCTTTTAAACCATTTTTTCCACTTTCATTTGGTTTAAAAACTCCTATCTCCTCTACCGGAACCCTCAATTTGCCTAAAAAACCCTGTTTTTGAGGCCTAAAAACACCTTTTCTGCATTTAAAGTTTTTCTAAGCCCCCGAGAGCTTAACTCATGTAACCCCTTTCCTCATAAGACCTTAGACCCCGAAACCGAGCGCTAAAGGGCTTAAAACCCTTTCCAAAACCTGACTTTCCCTTGTATTTCCATAAAACCTGACTTTCCTTTGTATTTTAATAAAACCCGATAGTTAAAATTTTAAACGAATATCGACCATCGATCTAAACCGATCAACAGCCATTGGCTCATCGCATCGCAAATCCGCATGGGTACTTCCTTTTTTCATGTATTTCAAAATTCCGATGCGATCCCTTCAAGAAAACCTCAGCCGTTGTCCACCTTCATTCGACGTTCAAGATCTTATCGCATCGCACCCATCCATCATGTTTCCCTCCTCCGATGTTGATTTTCCCAATTAAATCCTAGCCGTCAAATCCACAAGAACTGATGACTAAGATATCGTCGCACTCTGCCCATAATTCTTCGCCTTTGCCCCTCGATTGAGTATTGACCGTCAATCTTACTCCCAGATCCGATGGACAGTGCTTCGTCGCATCGCACAAATTCTCAAGTACCATCCCCTTTTCTCCTCTAATTTGTGATCCCCAATTCAAATCTAGCCACCTGTTAGAAAGATCCAATGGCCAGGATCTAACCCGATAACCCCAAAACTTTGCATTTGGAAAATAACTCCGCCCCAAGATTAAATCTAAGACGTCCATTCAAAAGATCCTATGGTCTAGATTCAATCCAATAGGTCCAAATCCTTTGGGACCTACCTTCTACCTCATAAAACATCTATCCACTCACCAGCTGCCGCATGTATTCCACTATTGCCTCCCATCCATGCAACTTTCCCATTGCAATTTTTCCGCACCGTCGGATCTGGGCCCTCCGATCCGACGGATGACATTCCATTTCGCAAAAGTTTTGCGACTACAGGTTAACACCAAATTTTTTTGAAAAAAGGGTGGTATTCGGGAGGACATGCATCAAGAGATGTATCGTATTGAATTTTTTTTGGGAAAACCTCTTACCCCCCAAAATAAAATGCGAAAACCATTCCGGTTTTCCGCCATACCACTTATCTCCGCAGCATTGACTTTCGGCTTTTAATCTTGACCATTGATTGTTAAGATCTGACGGCTCCATTATATCCTGATCACAACTTATTTGCCCTCCATATATTCTCCGAAAGAACTCATCGGTTGATCTTAACCATCCATCATTTATATCTGATATCCTAGATCACTCTGCGACCCCAAGACATTTTCATCCTCTATCCTCTGAAGATTTCATCACTTGATCTCCACCATCGGATATTCTAATCCGACTGCTCTTTTTTAACTCCACCACCAACTCGTTCACCCACCCTCTGTTTTCCCAATTGACCCCATCAAGTGATCTCAATTGTTGGTTGTTTTCATCCAACGATCACGATTTAATCTCGCACCCGAAACCTCAAAAGAATCCTTTAACCTATTTTCCACTGGATTTTCTTAACTCTGTTCCCTTTTTGCAGGTTATTAAGGTTTTTTCTACAGTTTTTAAAAAGAAACGAAGGCCAGGGATGATGATCCCCGGGCCATTTATTCATGAAGAAAGTGAATCCACAGGATTCAAATTATGATTCCACCTGTGCCTCATGAGCATTTGTGTAGTCACAAAACCTCTCCGTACCTGCAAAACAACAACAACACAGTGAACATCAAACAGCCGAAGAGTATCTATGTCAAAGGATAAAATCAGAGCGAAAGTGAAGATTAATGATTTTAAATAGATTTTAAAGGGATTAAGGCACCAATTCGAGAATCAAAGGCCTAATCCACAGTATTAAAGACAAAGACCAGAAGACAAAGGTGAAGCCTAATTAAGCCTAAAACACATATCAAAAGCACATCAAAGGTGTTTTAGGAAAAACTAGGAGTTCTATCAGCCTGAAAATCCTCCACTGCCACATCAGAGGCCAATTGAATCCTCTCCCGCTACCAAAGTGCCACCTTCATCTTTCAATAAACTAGAAGAAGGCAGAGTTATTGCCTCAGTCAATGATATTTTGCCTAAAGACAGCCAGAGTTATTTCTAACCCGCCTAAGAGTTTCAAAGTAAACAAAATCTGCCCAGTATGCTTAATACTAAATGAAAATCAATTAATACAGAGGAAATATCAAACAGCTTCACTATTGAGCCCCTCAAAGGCCGAGAAGCATTAACTTGTATTAATTGAGCCTAGAGATCTTTTCTCTCATCCCACCTCTTCATTTTTTCTATTAATACTTCTGTAGAAGATGAGATAAAGGTTGGTCTCTGGATATCTGTTGCATGTAAATAGTTTTCTCAAGTTTTTGTTGCCTTGTTTGTAATTGAAGATACATAAGCTGAGATGAGAAGTTTGAAGTTGTAGAGACCCACTAGACTTGATGATTGTAACTGGTTTGAACATCAAATACAAGATGATTTATGGGATCCTGGTTTATGTCAATGGTGATGTGTTTCTTATTGTAAATTGTTATTTTATTTTTGTTTTCATTCCATCCACTTTTCTCTGATAAAGAACAGAAAATACAGAGTTAGGATTTACTCTTATAAGTACCCTACTCTCGCTAATAAGATTTATCTTTATGTTTTCCTCCTTTGTGTATTTAAGAATGATTTAATACAGTCCAAGCAGTTAAGGAATGTTGGTGTTCCAACGTCTTACTGTCTAAACTTTAAACATTATTATTGAATGATATTTTCATTACTTTCTAAGTAGAGTTGGACTAGGAAAGTTTATGGTTTGCCCTATCTTCTAGTTTTTCTCCAAAGGTTGTTTGAAATTTTCCCTGAGAGTATGTTGAAAGTAGGCTAGTTTCTAAGTACTTACCTGATCTTAGACTACTTTTATGTTTATCATGAATGTTTCTCCTTTTTTAATATGCTGAAAGCAGGATAGTTTCAAAGTACTTACTTGATCTTAAGCTATTCTAAGTGTTTTAATTGTTTTCTTTTGAAAGTACGTCAAAATCGGGATAGTTTCAAAGTACTTACCTGATATTAGATTACTTTTATGTCTTTTCTTAAGTGTATGCCAAAATCAGGATAGTTTCAAACTACTTACTTGATCTTAGGCTGCCATTTTTTCCTTCATCTGTTTGATTTCCCTTTCTTATTGTTTCATTCCATAAAATCAAATTAAAGAGATCCTTTGACATAGATGACTTGCCCCATGGACCACTCTTGAACCTTGCTGTTTCAATTAAATCCTCCTATGACTCCATAGCCCAATGGATTGAAGCTGCTTCTTTCCTATCTTATTAGCTGAACCATTATCTCACTTATTTACACCTTCACCTTTCATTTATACTTCCTTCACCTTCATTATATCCTTGACCAACCAAAACCAAAAAAAAACCTTGTTCTTCATAACTAGCCTAATATCACATTTCAGCCTTAAAAGATAAATCAATATTTGCACTTATAGAGAGATCCCTCTCTAGATTCAGGAGGGCTAGATCCTAGAATCCCAAAATGGTTCATATGTAGGCTTTGCAGTTTTTATTTTCCAATCTTGCAAATTACAGAGCTCTAACATTCTGGCGACTCCACTGGGGAGTTCTGAATAAAATCCTTAAAACAAAACACTCAGGATTTAGTGCAGTATAAGTAGCTCTCTTCAAGCACTACCAGGAAAATGGTAATCATGATAGAACTTATTTGAATCAGTGACAAACTAAGTAACCCTTAGGATTCTAAAAAATCCTTATCAAACCTTGAAGGAATTAGCGAGCTAAGCCATAAGAGTAAACACTCTTTGTCTCATCACCGTAGCTAAGTGTAGAAACAGATTTAGGACACTCTCATAACCCACATGACTGTAAAAACTCAAAAAACCCAAAAATATTTTAGATTGGTATTAAAATCTATAAATGGTGGTGGACCATAAAAAGTTTTACCTTCTAAAGCTAAAAATTTCCACCTGGTGACTCCACAATCCTAAACAGACCTAAAGACTCCACTGGGAAAACCCATTATTATCATAACATCATACAAACTCAGTTAAGAAGACTTTGAGGGTTAAAGTTTTCTTGCTAAAAGATCAGTTAGCCTCTTAAAGATTGTCATATTTGGTTAAACTTTTCTTGTTGTTTGAGTCTGAAAACATAGCATATTGGCTTCTAGAAGGATCCATACTAGAGCCCATCCTGACCCAAATCCACCAGAGATAGTTGATAATCCTGAAAGCATACTTAGGAATTTTCCTAAGGTTCAAGCTTCAACTATTGTTAAGTCATTTCATAGAGCTAGCTCTGTCCCTGAAAACCTTGCAGCTCTACAAGATTCACAATTTGACTTAAGAAACCCACTCAAAACCAGGTCACTTGATGATATAGATCAGATAGATTTTGAGCCTTCACCTTCATCCGAAGATAGAAGTGAACATCCCGGTAGCGGAGAAAATACTCCACCTGATTTAGATTTCCTTCTCTTAGCCCCTTATAAATTTCTTGGTAAGCAAGCAAGGGGCTAATTTTTTTTGTAAGCCTGCAAGGAATGCATTTCCCTTGAAAACACATCATCCTTGTAGCCTTTTCAAGTCCCCTAATTTGTGACTATTTCCCTCTGCTGATTTAAGCCAATAAGCCTTGCTGATAAAGAATTATGCTCCAAAAGGATTTATTTTGCCCCTTGTATCCCTGCATTTTTCCCCCATTCTATCCTTTTTTCCCCTTCATCTAAATCCCCTTTTTTTCCCCCTAATATCCCCATCAACCTCCTAAATTCCCCCAAAATCTACATCAAGTCCCATATTTGTCCTTTGTTTAAACCGACTTACCCTTTTCTTCCCTATCGTTACCCTTTTCAGGCTTTAAAATGCAATAAAAAGGTTTAAAAAACCCACTATAAACATTATATCAGGCCTAGCCCCTTTCCCGCTTAGCCCCACACCTCTTCCTCCATGTGATCTGGCACTGGAACCACTCGCGAAATCTGAAAGGCTCTTGTCATATGTGTTCATCGGGCGCAACCTCGACCGTCAATCTTAGTAGATCGGACGGCTATCATTAAATCTGCAGCGCCCGGGTTTCCCCCGTTCATTCCCCAGATCGCGCCATCACCGTCTGTTTAAACTGTTGATCCGATGGTAATCAATCTTCCTTCCCGGTGGTCCTCCGTGCATTGTTCCTAAACCAGTGGTTTCTATCGCACCGCCTTAGGGCGAAGGGAGGTTTTTCCCGATCGGCCAGCGATTCCATACATTGTTTGGCGCGTGGCAGTGACACTGTTTCAAAACCACCGGCTCATCACGCATTAAAGTTCATTCGTGGATGCCGAGCTATATCGTTGTCAGTCATCCAATCTGGAGCAGTTGATCCAACGGTCATCTCTCATCAAATCTGCGCGTGAGTTATACCATCTCCGCCGTACCCCTGGCCCACCGTCCATTGCCCTCGGATGCATCCACCGCCGTTGATCTCTGCCACGATCAGACAGTCCAGATTTGTTTGCCTGCCTTTGACTATTCCGTCACTGCCTGGTCCTGCCATGTCACCCTCACGAGCATCCATCGTACATGCACCCATTCCATTACATATAATTGGTTCATTTTTGTGTTTTTTAAGGTTTTTCGTTCAAATTTTCTCCACAGACCGCCAACCATCCACCAGAGCATTTTTCACCATTTCTCTGCAATTTTTCCTCCATTTCGTCATCTGCATGGCCATTTCCTTCATCCACACTACATCCATTATCCCTGTCCATGGATTTCGTGAAAAGTTTGCTGTTTTGCAGGATTTCAAGTGCAGAAAAATGCCATGGCTCATTGTTCCTGTCACAGTGGCAGACATGCGGGAAAGGGCCATGTACAAAGATACATTTAATGAAGAAAAGGCCCAGGGAAGTGTTTGACGTGATTGTAATCAAAGGACAGGGTAAAAATTATGTCACTCTCCTCTGGAGCCATTAAAAGCATAGAGTTCACGGCCAGAAGGTAACTGTGGGAGTGGCAAAGAGAAATCAGCAAGGAAATCAAAGAGTCAAAGCATTAAACTGGAGATTTTAAAGTATTAATCCAGTTTTTCAGAGGCAAGGTACCAGATTGAAAACCTCGAAGATCAATCAGAAGTTTAATGCATGGGAAACCGTACCACCAGGGTTTTCTACAGCAGCAGAATGTTTTTCTTCATCAGAGGACAAAGTGCCCATGCAGCTTTTATTATACATCGTGTTCCTGTAGTTTCCTACCCCAACAACAGTCCTACATGATCAGAAGCATTGGCTACTCAAGTAGGGCAGACCTCACTGTTTCTTATTTTTCCTTTTTTATTTCACCAAATGTACCACACAGTACTGCAGTCAAAACAGCTAAGCCATACCAGAGATAAATGCAGAAAGTTTGAAAGCAGAATGGGTTTCAGCCCTCTTTCTCTTCAGTAGTTTTAATGCTGCATTTAGTTCTTCACCTACCTCCTCGGCTCATCTTCTACTATAAGACTCAGGAAGAAATTATTGTAAACGTTGTTGATCAGTTATCAGAGAACTACAAGTAGTTTCTTTTGAGACACAGTCTCTGTGTAAATATTGTAAGATAGGTTGAAGGATATGTTTTCAGACTGAGTATTCAGCTATTGGAAATAGTGTACTTGATTGGTATTGTTAATTAATATGACAAGCACATTTATTTGGATCTTGATCTGAAGCAGCGGTGATGTTTTCCTATCTCTGTGTTTACATTCATTTCATTTCGTTTCTACTGGCTTGCATCAGAATATTGGCATAGGATTTACCCTTGTTAGGTACCCTATGTTTTTTCTCTCCTTGCAATTTATGTTTCTCTTCTGAATGTATTATCTAAGGAATGTTTTCACTTGGTTTAACTAGTGTAGTGGATGATATTTCCTGCTCTCTGATGTATGGATTAAATGAATTCAGTTCTTAGATACTTCTTGTTATAGATTTAGTTGGAGGATTTGGGAACACTTGGGATTAGTGTTAGCCCTATCCACTAGGATCCTTGTACGACCTGCTGATATGCAACTTTGTGCTCTGAATCTGTGTTACTCTTCTCCTCTTACTCTCCACATCATAATCATCTTGAAAGATCCTATGTTTCAAATGACTAGCCCAATTGAAATCCTGCCTATTGATTAGCAAGTAAATCCTTTCCTGACTCCATTGCCCAATGGTTTTGAATATTTCCTGGAATGTTTCACCTCTGCCTTATCCCACTTTTCTCATCCTGGTCTTACATTGAACCCTTCTTTCCTGATAACCAATAACCAAAACAAACAATAAAACAAACAAACCCGTGCCTATAACTAGCCTAACATCTTAAACTTTGAGCTTCATAGACATAAACCTTTTCTCATACAGAGAGATCCCTCTATGGACCCAGAAGGGCTAGATCCTGAGGTCTGAAGTGGTTCTGATGTTGTCTCATCTTTTGGTCTTGCCAATATGGCCAAAACATGGGAACCCCAACACCTTCATAATTTTGGTTTCTCTCATCGTAGATCTTCCCAACAATATCTTGTTGGTCCATCCACTTATGTTATCCATACACCTACTGTTCAAACTACACCATTACATCAATCCCCTCCACTTGTAAACCCCCCACTTTTCCCACCACCTCCTATCATGGCAACATCGTATGCTCCCCTAGTCCTTCCTTTACCTTTATTCAATCTTCCACAGGACTATTAGTCCAAGATACCATTATATGATGTCGGTGGTGCTACTACTGCTTCAGAACATGTGGATAAGATGAATGAATATTTTGATAGAAATGAGATTGATGATGAAACTGTCAAACTCATATTTTTTGCTCAAAGTTTAGGGGGAGAAACAAGAAAATGGTTCAAAGGCTTAACCCCTAATAGTATTAATGACCTCCAATCCCTCCATTAGTTATTCCTAAACAAGTGGGAAGCTAAGAAAAACCCTCTCCAAATACTCTCAGATTACAATAGCCTCAAAAGAAACACCGGGGAAAGTGTTCAGAATTATTGCACTAGATTCAATAGTGTGTATAATGCCCTACCCCCAGAATTGAAATCTCCACAATGCTCATCCTTGAACAAGTTTCCTGAAGGGTTTGATCCTGAAATGGCTTATTAGCTGAGAGAAAGAGATCCTTTGACTTTAGAAGATATGAAAAAAGGAGCTCTTGCTGTGGAAGAAAATTTGATGGAGAAAAGAGCAGGGATGAGGAATGAGAATAAAGTATCATTTATGGAGGAATCTACACCCTCCACCTCTAGCTCTAAAATCGAAAGAATGATGGAGGAAATGATGAAAAAGATGAGAATACTTGAGAGAGCACAAGCTAGTCAAAACCAATCAGCTCCCCAAAACAAAATCAACCTCAAAATCAAAATCAGAATTTCGGAAGAAACCAACCTCAAAACAGACCAAGAGACCCTGATCAGGATATTATTCCTTCTTTTCATCAAAACTATGTGAGTGAGGTTGAAGAAACAATTGAAAAAATAGAGGAAGATGATATGAACATGTTGGGAGTAGACAATGATTATTTTCATGTTCCTTACAATAGGAAACAAGGTTTATACACACCCTATGATGATGGAAGAATGGAAGATGAAAATTACTATCAAGAAATGGAAAATGTCATCATAGATACCCCTGAGGAATATGACCTTAGGAGTAAAAAGAATCAGGAAATTCCCAAAACTAAAACCTCTGAAAACTCTACAAAAAACAACCTTGTGAATAAACCCAAAGTTGTAAAATAAAAAGATAAAACAGTGGCTGTAAATTCTCATCAAAACAAAGAGAAAGGCACTCAAATGAATGAAAAACATAGTGAAAACCTTAGCAGTGTTAGTACCTCAGCTAACACTCCTATTAAAACAATTTTGACCAATGTAAATAGAGGAAATCAGCAAGCTAATTTTTCTGATAGAACGGTGATTAACAAGGCGAAAACAAACATTGTAAAAAATCAGATGCCTTTTAGTTTGGAATAGGAAATTGCCAGGATTAAAATCTTTGTTCCTCTCATTGGATTAGTCACCCAAGATGTATATAGATCACAAATTTTGAAATATTTCAACATAGAGGAAAATAATGACACTGTCAACCTCAATGATGACCAACCAGAGCTCTTATTTGGTCCTAAGATTGAGGGTAGATACCAAGAAGGGCCAGTTCCTCCTTTTTATGTTAGTTTGAAAATTCATGACAAAATTTTACACAATGCCATGCATGATTCAGGGGCCTCTCATAACTTAATGCCCAAAGTAGTAATGGAGAGTTTAGGCCTTGAAATCACCAGACCATACAAATATCTATACTCCTTTTACTCTAGTAAAGTGAAATTTTTAGGTTTGATCAAATACCTCTGTGTTAACTTAGCACAAATACCAGCCAAGTGTTTAGTGATGGATATTGTAGTGGTTGATCTACCCCCCAAATATGGTATGCTATTATCAAGATCATGGGGGGCTAAGTTACAAGGAACAATGCAAATGGATATGACATATGCTACTATCCTTGTTTTTAATCAAACAAGAAGACTTTATAGGGAGTCTCATATGCAATACATGGTCAATAGCCAAGAGAGACCAAAAAACTCTCCTCTTTATTCTGTGCAGACAAGCCTTGACTCATTTATTCTTTTCAATAATTAAACATTTAATGAGCAGGAGACCTTAACTAATCTAGTGGCCACCTCTCACTATAACATAGTGGCCGACAGACAAAAGGAGGAAGACAAGACAAAAGTATCAAGACATTTTGCCAAAACAGAAAATCACAGCAAAATAATCACAGGTCTAGAGCTACAAAACAACCATCCATTGGTTGTCAACTTTGAGAGTCAAGAGAAGAATCCTCAACATAATGAATAACATGAGGAACTTAACCAATTTCAAAATGGTGCTAACTTACAAGAACAATCTAAAAGCACACAAGATAAAGAGGATACTAGTCAAACTAGTAATGTCGAAAAACAGTCCTCTTTGGAGTATAAATTTTGATGGCTCTTGTACAAAGAGTGATGTCAGAGCAGGCATATGGATACACAACATTGAGAACAATCATGATGAAGGGAATTCCTATAGGTTAAACTTTCAATGTACCAATAACATAGCTGAGTACGAAGCCCTCCTTTTAGGTCTACACTTATTAAAGAAATTAAGGGCCAAAAGGATAAAATTTCAGGGCGATTAAGAGTTTATTATTAGGCAAGTGAATGGGGAATATAGTGCCAAACACCCTAGACTTAGAGCCTATAAAAATGATGTCATGGATTTATTGAAATCATTTGATGAATTCCAACTTTTCTTTGTCCCAAGAAACCAAAATGTTCTTCCCAATGGTTTAGCCTTTGCTGCTAGAACTTGCCTAACACCTTATGAAACCAAACAATGCACCACCCAAATCAAATTTAGACCAGCTATCCTAAACAATGAAAAATATTGGCAAGTGTTTGATGGAGATAAACAGATAGAAGACTTCCTACAGTCCAGAAATGAATTTGAGCTGTCAGGTTCAGATTCAGATTATGAAAATGACTGTCCTATTGAAAAAAATCTGCTTGATGAAGAAGTAAAATCTCTAGAGATTGCTGAGATAAATATGCTAACTAATAAACTTGAACATACCACAGAAATTAGTGCAGATTTAGAGAAAGAAGATTTAGAAATGCTACAATCTAACACTCAAAGCTTGCCAAAAGGTCTGGTCCCATTAGAAGAATTGTTTGATTTCAATGATGTTGCCAAAAAACCAAAACTAGAGCCTATTGAAACTGAAGTTAAAGAATGTAACATAGGCAGTGAACAAAAACCAAGAATGATCAAACTGTCTAAAACTTTTCCAGCTCACATTAAACTGAAATATATTGAGTTGTTTAAGGAATTTTCTGATGTATTTTCATGGAGTTATGAGGATCTAAAATCCTATGAGACAAAAATAATTCACCGTAAGATACCCCTCAAAGAAAACTAGAAGCCCTATAGATAAACATTGTGCACAATAAACCCTGTTCAATTACCCCTAGTTGAGAAAGAAATTAAGAAAATGTTTGATGCTGGAATTATAGTCCCTGTTAGATATTCAGATTGGGTGTCTAATCTTATGTCAATTAGGAAAAATACAGGAGAAATAAGGCTTTTTATTGATTTTAGGAACTTAAACAGAGCGTCATTGAAGGACAACTACCCTTTACGCAAGATGGATCACATTTTACAAAGGGTATTTGGTTCTAAAATAATTTCTTTACTAGATGGCTTCTTAGGTTATAACCAAATTTTGGTACATCTCGATGATCAAATCAAAACAGCCTTTACTACACCATGGGGTACTTTCATGTATGTAAAAATTCCCTTTGGTTTAATGAATGTTGGTGCCACATTTCAAAGAGCCATGGATATTGCATTCTCAGAAGAATTAGGCTTCTTCATCATTATTTACCTTGATGATATCACTGTGTTTTCTAAAACAAATGAGGAACACCTAGAACACTTGAGAAAAGTCTTTGAGAAATGCAGAAGAGTTGGGTTATCTTTAAATCCAAAGAAAACAATGTTTGGTCTCCAAGAAGGCAAAATACTTGGACACATCATATCAGAATAAGGGATAAACATGGACCCAAAGAGGATTGAGGGTATATTGCAAATCAACCATCCCAAAAACATCAAGGAACTTCAATCTTTCATTGGGAAGATTAATTTCTTGAAAAGGTTCATATCAAATCTAGCTTAACTCCTTAGAAACATAACAAACTTGCTGAAAAAGGAACAAGGAATTAAATGGACCTTAGAAGCAAAGAAATCATTTGAACTGGTAAAACAAGAATTTACCAAAACACCAGTTCTTATCAGTTTTGATTTCACAAAATATTTTTTCATTTTTTCATTTGCATCAGAACACATAGTGGCTGTTGTCCTATTATAGAAAAACTTGAAGGGACAAGAACATCCAATTGCATTCTTTAGTAAGGCATTGAGAGATGTACCTCTAAAGTACAACATCATGGAAAAACAAGCCTTTGCCTTATTAAAAGCCTTAAAAGACTTCAGAGTTTACATTTTACATTCCCACATAATTGCCTTTGTGCCAAATTCAGTTGTAAAAGATATTTTAACACAGGACCCAGATGTCAAAAGAGGAAAGTGGATTGCTGTGATACTTGAATAAGAATTATAAATCAAGCCCACTAAGCTCATAAAAGGCCAAGGACTAGCAAGATTAATGGCTGAGTCTAATTTTTCATCTCTTGATATAAACATGTTAGAGGCATTAGATGAACAGGAGGAGTTTCTAACTCCCATTATTGAAGATAATTTTCTTTTTTCATCTTGGTATGCTGATATTTTATATGTTTTGCTAAATTTTAATACACCTCCTGGTTTGTCTAAAATGATGGCAAGATTTTTAAAGTTGAAAGCTGTTAACTACTGTATTTTGGATAAATGTCTATATTGGAAAAATGCAAGTGGATTATTTCTTAATTGTTTGCCTGAGAATCATGCAGATGAGATCAAGCATGAGTTCCATGAAGGAGAATGTGGAGGCCACCTCTATTGGAAGACAACTGCCAATAAAATCCTTAGAGCTAGTTACTACTGGCCCACCCTCTTTCAAGATGTCCATAAAATGATTATTTCCTATCACAAATGCCAAATTTTTGAAGGAAAAATAAAATTGCTTCCCTTACCCTTGCATCCAATCACTGTTGAAGCTCCTTTTCAGCAGTGGGGTATAGAATTCATTGGGGAAATCCATCCACCCTCATCTACCCAACATAGATGGATGCTCACTGCAACAGACTACTTTACCAAATGGATAGAAGCTATCCCTTCTAGGTAAGCCAATTACTTTGTTATCATAAAATTCCTTGACAATCATGTCCTATCTAGATTTGGCTGCCTAAGGAAGATTATCACTGACAATGCTGCTGCATTTGGATCCAAAAATGTAGTTTAATTCTGTCATAAATATCAGATTGCATTGGTCCATTCTACTACTTATTACCCACAAGGTAATGGTTTAGTAGAATCCTCAAACAAGAGTTTGGTGAATATAATCAAGAAGTTACTGGAAGACAATAAGAAATCATGGCACACAAAGCTAGTTCATGCACTTTGGGCTGACAGATTAACACTTAAAAAATCAATTGGAATGTCACCCTACCAACTAGTTTATGGAGCAGACGTAATTTTTCCAACTATTCTAGGAGTGCCAGTCATGAAGTTGATCCAAAAGGTACAGTCTGAAGAAAATGATATGACAAGAAGAATCAATTAGACTATACATCTTCAACAAACTAGAGAGAAAGTCTACAACAAAGCATTACAAAAGAAAGAAAACATAAAGAAGCTATTTGATAGAAGGAAAAAGGCCAGTGTTTTAAGCATTGGTGACAAAGTTTTGAAGTGGTATTCCAGGAGACAAGATAAGGGAAAACATGGGAAATTTGATCACTTATGGTTGGGCCCTTAACTTATTCATTCTACTGCTGGAAACAATGCTTATTTCTTGCAGGAGTTGAATGGAACTGAACTTTTTGGAGGTCTTGTCAATGGCAGGATGCTCAAACATTATTTTTCTTCACAATATCAGTTTGAAGCCTTTTCCTTTTTTCTCATTGTAAATATCATTGTCTGAACATTGCATTCAAAGTTAGAAAAATAGAAATACAAAAACAATAGAAAAGAAAAGAGGGCAGATTGTAAAACAAGAAAGGTACAACCCCATACCAAAAAGAGAAACAAAATCTGAAAGTGTGCAAGCTCAAATGCCACTCCTGAAAACACACTTCTAGTTAGTCATACAACATAATCATGACTAATTAGTTTTTCAATTTACTGTTGATAGGTTAGTGAATCAAATTTTCCAAATAGCTCAATCTCGGCTTATCAGTAAGGTAGATTAGGATAGAAAAACAAAGGTTCAAACAAGCTCAAAATCTAAACCTATGAAATTCAAAAGAATAATGACTCTAATCAAATCAAATCTTGAGCCAAAGATAAAAAAAAAACTGGTTCTAATCTGCCCAAAACTTGAACCAGGAAAGAAAGAAAGACAACTCAAACAAATTCAAAACAGAGCTAAAGAAATAATGAAGGATGTTCTTGATTTTCAGACCTCAAGCCTTCACTGTTTTGTTTTTAATTTTCTGCAAATTTTAGTCTATCTGTAGCTTGTTTTTATGCCATAGACCTATAGCAAGTTAGACTGCTTAATCCTAGCTTGGCTGTTTTTAAATTTCTATTTTAGAATTTAGAGAATAAAAGTCTGTCAGACAGTCCAATCCTGATAGATAGTAGTTAGGTAGAGAAGCTTGTGAACTCGACTATTTAAATCTGAGTTCATGGAGAAATAAGGGTAGAATTAGATAGTTTTTTTTTTCAATAAAAAATAAAATGATGATGTTTAAGGTTTGCAAGTCCAAATGCACCTTCTGAAGAAAAAATGTTAGGAAGTAGGTTGTGTAGGTAGTTGTTTAGGGAAGAATTTGTATGCTGATATATCTAACATTCTGCTCATCTTTCAAGCAGCTGATAAGAGAAGAGGAAAAGGTGTTCAAGGTACAAAGCCACTGATCTACATCTATAGAATTCTTTTTTGCGGTTCTTGACACCTCCAAGGAGCTGCCATCCCAAGTTGGAGTCACTATTAGCCACCTATAAAAATTTGTCATATCAAATGGTGGCTAAAATACTTTTAGCCTTCAAGAAACAATTCATGTCCAAAATTGTGAGTTCTTGAAGTCCTATGATGATCTTTACCCTATGAGATAATCGTCACTGTTGTTTCCCTCATAGTCCTAAAGGAGCCTACTGTTTGCCAAAAGAAAGACTGCTTAAAAGCCCATTTACCCCTTCATTTTACCCCTCCTTTCACTCATAAAACAATCCGATTTTTCATTCTCATTTCCTTCATAATATCCCTCCATAAGCCTTCATCAAACCTCTAAATCATTCCAAACACCCTTTTAAACCATTTGTTCCCCTTTCATTTGGTTTAAAAACTCCTATCTCCTCTACTGGAACCCTCAATTTGCCTAAAAAACCCTGGTTTTGAGGCCTAAAAACACCTTTTCTGCATATAAAGTTTTCCTAAGCCCTCAAGGGCTTAACTCCTGTAACCCTTTCCTCATAAGACCTTATGCCCCACAATTGGGCACTAAAGGGCTTAAAACCCTTTCCAAAACCCAAATTTCCTTTGTATTTCCATAAAACCTGACTTTCCTTTGTATTTTAATAAAAACCGATAGTTCAAATTTTCAACGAATATCGACTGTCGATCTAAACCGATCAACGGCCATCGACTCATCGCATTGCAAATCCACATGGGTCCTTCCTTTTTTCATGTCTTTCAAAATTTTGATGTGATCCCTCAGAGCAAACCTCAGCCGTTGATCAACCTTCATCCGACGTTCCAGATCTCATCGCATCGCGCCCATCCATCATGTTGCCCTCCTCCGATGCCGATTCTCCCGATTAAATCTTAGCCATCGAATCCACAAGAACTGACGGCTAAGATCTCGTCACACTCCTCCCATAATTCTTCGCCTTTGCCCCTCCGATTGAGTATTGAATGTCGATCTTACTCCCAGATCTGACGGACAGCGCTCAGTCGCATCGCACAAATTCTCAAGTACCATCCCCTTTTCTCCTCTAATTTTTGATCCCCAATTAAATCTAGCCGCCCATTAGAAAGATCCAAGGGCCAGAATCTAACTCGATAACCCCAAAACTTTGCATTTGGAAAATAACTCCGCCCTGAGATTAAATCTAAGCCGTCCATTCAAAAGATCCTATGGTCTAGATTCAATCCAATAGGCCCAACTCCTTTGGGACCTACCTCTCGCCTCGTAAAACATCTATCCACTCACCAGCTACCGCATGTATTCCACTATCACCTCCCATCCGTGCAGGTTTCCCATCGCAATTTTTTCGCACCGTCGGATCTGGGCCCTCCGATTCGACGGTTGACGTTCCATTTCGCAAAAGTTTTGCGACTATAGTTTAACACCAAAAATTTTACAAAAAGGATGGTATTTGGGAGGACACGCGTCAAGAGATGTATCATATCGCATTTTTTTTGGGCAGACCGCTTACCCCCTAGAATAAAATGCGAAAACCATTTCGGTTTTCCACCATACCACTTATCTCTGCAGCATTGACTTTCGGTTTTTAATCTTGACCGTTGATTGTTAAGATCTGACGACTCCATTATATCCCGATCACAAGTTATTTTCCCTCCATATATTCTTCGAAAGAACTCATCGTTTGATCTTAACCTTCCATCGTTTATATCTGATGGCCCAGATCCCTCTGTGACCCCAAGCCATTTCCATCCTCTATCCTATGAAGATTTCATCGCTTGATCTCCACCGTTGGATATTCTAATCCAATGGCTCTTTTTTAACTCCACCACCAACTCGTTCACCCACCCTCTGTTCTCCCAATTGACCCCATGAAGTGATCTATATCGTTGTTTGTTTTCATCCAACATCCACGATTTAATCTCGCACCTGAAACCTCCAAAGCAGCCTTTAACCTATCTTCCGCTAGATTTTCTTAACTTTGTTCGCTTTTTGCAGGTTATTAGGGTTTTTTCTATAGTTTTAAAAAGAAACGAAGGCTAGGGATGATGATCCCCAGGCCATTTATTCATGAAGAAAGTGAATCCACGGGATTCAAATTATGATTCCACCTATGCCTCGTGAGCATTTGTGAAGTCACAAAACCTCTGCATACCTACAAAACAACAAAAAAATAGTGAACATCAAACAGCTGAAGAGTATCAGTGTCAAAGGATAAAATCAGAGCAAAAGTGAAGAGTAATGATTTTAAACAGATTTTAAAGGGATTAAGGCACCAATTTGAGAATCAAAGGCTTAATCCATAGTATTAAAGACAAAGGTTAAGCCTAATTAAGCCTAAAACACAGATCAAAAGCACATCAAAGGTGTTTTAGGAATAACAAGGAGATCTATCAGTCCGAAAAGCCTCCACTACCACATTAGAGGCCAATTGAATCCTCTCCAGCTACCAAAGTGCCACCTGCATATTTCAACAAATCAGAAGAAGGTAGAGTTATTGCTAACCTGCCTAAGAGTTTCAAAGTCAACAAAATCTACCCAGCATGCTTAATACTAAATGAAAATCAATTAATACAGAGGAAATATCAGACCGCTTCACTATTGAGCCCCTCAATGGCCGAGAAGCATTAACTTGTATTAATTGAGCCTAGAGATATTTTCTCTCATCCCACCTCCTCATTTTTTATATAAATACTTCTGTAGAAAATGAGATAAAGGTTGGTCTCTGGATATCTGTTGCATGTAAATACTTTTCTGAAGTTGTTGTTTCCCTGTTTGTAATTGAAGATACATAAGCTGAGATGAGAAGTTTGAAGTTGTAGAGACCCACTGGACTTGATGATTGTAACTGGTTTGAACATCAAATACAAGCTGATTTATGGGATCGTGGTCTATGTAAATGGTGATGTGCTTCTTATTGTAAATTGTTATTTTTTTTTTGTTTCCATTCTGTCCATTTTTCTCTGATAAATAACAGCAAATATAGAGTTACGATTTACTCTTACAAGTACCCTACTCTCACTAATAAGCTTTATCTTTATTTTTTCCTCCTTTTTGTATTTAAGAATGATTTAATACAGTCCAAGTAGTTAAGGAATGTTGGTGTTTCCACGTCTTACTGTCTAAACTTTAAACATTGTTCTCGAATGATATTTTCATTACTTTCTGAGTAGAGTTGGACTAGGAAATTTTATGGTTTTCCCTGTCTTCTAGTTTTTCTCCAAAGGTTGTTTGAAATTTTCCCTGAGAGTATGTTGAAAGCAGGCTAGTTTTGAAGTGATTTCCTAATCTTAGACTACTTTTATGTTTATCATGAATGTTTCTCCTTTTTTAATATGTTGAAAGCAGGATAGTTTCAAAGTACTTACTTGATCTTAAGCTATTCTAACTGTTTTAATTGTTTTCTTTTGAAAGTATATCAAAAGCGGGATAGTTTCAAAGTACTTACCTGATCTTAGATTACTTTTATGTATTTTCTTAAGTGTATGCCAAAAGCAGGATAGTTTAAAAGTACTTACTTGATCTTAGGCTGCCCTTTGTTCCTTCATCTGTTTGATTTCCCTTTATTATTGTTTCATTCCATAAAATCAACTTAAAGAGATCCTTTGACATAGATGACTTGCCCCATGGACCACTCTTGAACCTTGCTGTTTCAATTAAATCCTTCTATGGCTCCATAGCCCAATGGATTGAAGATGCTTTTTGCCTATCTTATTAGCTGAACCATTCTCTCACTTATTTAAACCTTGACCCTTCATTTAGACTTCCTTCACCTTAATTATATCCTTGCCCAGCCAAAACCAAAAAAAAACCTTGTTCTTCATAACTAGCCTAATATCACATTTCAGCCTTAAAAGATAAATCAATCTTTGCACTTATAGAGAGATCCCTCTCTAGATTCAGGAGGGTTAGATCCTAGAATCCCAAAGTGGTTCATATGTAGGATTTTCATTTTGTATTTGCCAATCTTGCAAATTACAGAGCTCTAACATTTTGGTAAGTGCTTTTTTTACCAGTTCAAAGGATTTCTTTGCTTCGGTGGTCCATTTGACTCCTATTTCTCTTTTCAACATGTTTCTAATGTTTCTTAAGAGTTCATCAAGGTTTGGCATGAACCTTCCTAAGAAGTTGATATTTCCAATGAAAGATTGTAGCTCTTTGATGTTTCTATGGTGGCTAATTGTTACAGGTCAAAATACCTCCTCATCAGCTGAGAGGAGAAGATAAATATGGAAGGAATACAAAGACCTAAACTAAACCTATTTCCTCCAAGGTAATGCCTCACTATAACAACACAAAAGCGTTATAATGCACCTGATCAGTGAATAGGTCGCGTTAGTGGCTAGGGAAACGCTCTGTTTACACTAGAGAGCAGCGTTACCCGTGTCTTGAGTTTGGAATGGAAAAAACCCGTGGAGAAATATTTGAATCTCTAGATTTTTCTCACAAGAGAGTCAGTAAAAAAAGGAAACTGCAAAGCACTAATCTCTTATTGGGCCTTGCCATAAACAACTGAACTCTTAAAGAAGGAAAAAGCATGGAGGTTAAGGAAACATCTTGTTTTTTTCTATTCAGAACTGGTGGAAAGAGAAGGGCAATGATTGCTCTCTCCATCTCCTATAAAATGGAGTTGAAGGCTCTTGGTTCAAGGTCGAAGGATTGTCAAAGTTTTTGAATACTTGTGAAGTAGAGATCATTGTTGTAGTGTGAAGGTCAAAGTTAAAAGAGGTTCATTGAGAACTTGTTGATCAAGACATCACCACTTTGAGAGATAAAGAGATTGGAAGGCTGAGGAGGGCTTGGTACAACTGACGATTGTAATCCTCCTTTTTAAAATCAATACAACTGTATCTGTTTTGTCCATTCTATGCGTTGATATTTTCATTATTATTTAATCACTTATATAGCATGAGATGAATGGTTTAGATGTGCATAGTTTGAATGTTTATTATACATTGGCTTAATTGATAGGAAATATATGTTATGGTAGAGATTACACAGGTGCTTTAATTGATTACAGGGCCAAGATTTGGAGCTGGTGAAGGATAACTCTGCTTCATTGCCTAGTTCTCTCCAAGGGACTTTAAGATCATTAAAAAGTTAATCTTCCATCTTATTCTATCAAGTTTCTTTAAGTTAATATGAATATGTATGTGCCGTCTTTGTGAACTATACACCTAATCTTACTGTCTTCCTCGGACACCGAACAGCCCTGAGAGGGATATTCGATAACCAACAACCCAAGAATTTTACCCTATAGCAGAATTGGCGACTCCGCTGGGGAATTTCCCCATAGTTTCCGGACTATCTCTTTCCTCCTTTCTTCTCTCCTTTGTTCATAGAACCTTCTGACTAGTATTTATGCCCAGTAGACATTTCAAAAGCTCGCAGAGTTCAATCCTATTTCTGTTTTACCATCTAAAGAACTTTACCCTGGCTAATGCTACCTCTGTTGGTTTTCCAGTGTGTTATAATGATGGCTCTACTTAAATACAGTGCGTTAGTCTCTGGATTAACGTTGTCTTTACTCAGAGACAGTGCGTTACTCAGCCAAAATATGTTGTTCACTCGTGTGATTGTGTTTTGGTTGCAGAGTTTTTTGGCCATCAGTACCTCTCCTTGACTGAATCCATGTGCTTGTTTACTAAGTTGGCATTTCTGTTTGTTTTCTCTTGTTTGAAAAGTTAGTGTCAAAAGAATTTACTTTTTTTTTTTTTCGGTATCTAGCTGAGTTAATTCTGAAAATTTCAGTTTATAGACTGTTAAGAAGAGGTAGATAGAAGAATCTTTAAAGTTGAACTGTGATATTTGAATTTTAGTGCATGGATGTTGAAAAGAAACCTCTCCTTGTAGAAATACTCTTCATCGAATTGAATATTTAAAGCATATTTTTGCATGGTTTCTTGAGTCAGAGTCTCATTAAATTTCATACGTCCACTCCCCCTCTGCAAGACTAATAATCAAGTACACTAAGAATCAATCGACAATAAAATCAATCACATTACTCTTTTTGAGCTCACACCAACAATAGTTAAGGCTAGGATCTTGGGTTAGGAAAAGTGAGAAAATCACCCAAGATCTCAAAACTTCAAACTAGAGTCATTAACGAGCGAAATCCTACTACACTCATATTATCGGGACCGTTCCTTTACCAGAGCTCAACGCGAGACAACACTTGGGTGCAAAATAAGGTATCCCACCTTCTACTGCATTCGGTGGGTGTGTTATATATTGAGGTTCCCTTCGAGGATGTCGAAACTAGATCGGGGATCTAGGTATTCTGCATGCTGTCCTTGACCGTGGACCCCCCTGATGATGTCTGTGATTTGAGGTATCTTTAGTGGCCATAATTTTTAGGGACTTACACAAGGTGACTGGGACAGGATGTCCTAGTACCTGAAACAGATGGACCCACTCTGTCTTCGGTCTTTAGGAGGGTACTCGTCTTCACGAGAGTTCTTACACCTATCATCTGAGGTTCGGGCGAAGCTCTAGAGTGACCGTAACTGTACTTTAGACCAACCCTCTCTGTATACTATTGTGATAATCGATTTCATCACCAGCAAACAGTAGTACTCAGACAGGGCACCCTATTCTGGCTGCTTTCTGATTTATTTTAGAGAGTCCTTTTTTCTTTTTTCCTTTTTAGGTGTGTGGTTACTATCATTGAGACTTTATAATACATCACAATTTATTAAAATTTGTTAAAAATAAATAGGTCACCGTGGCATCATCCGACCCATGTCGTCTGTTTTGACGACAACAAGGTCTACCTCCTTTGCCTCTTGAGGAAAAATTGAACCTTGCTGAACCCGTGCCTTCTACAGAAGAGCAACCTCCATTGACAAACACTGATTTACACATAGCGTCATATCATACGAAATTTCTGGAGGACCCTTTCATGGAAGGTGTCGTACCTCATTACAATCCTCCACTCACTGAGTCATTGGGGCCTGTGATAGTTCAGATTCCACCAGGCCAAGATATGTCTTCAGCCGCAAAAACATCCATTTCACCACCGGCATCCATAGGGTCGATGCCAATGGCAACCATCCCAAGTTCGCCACCATCCTCCCCACCGGTTGTCAGTTCTATGCCATCACTTGGTAACCCTAGTAGTCAGCCTATACCTAATCCCAACCCTACGATCATCACAACTGTCAGTAGCTCGCCGAGTCCTTCGGGATGTACTCCTACCGTGACCACGTTGGGGCCCACGGTTGCTCCTCCCACGAGTGTGACTACTTCGGTTCCTTTTAGCAACCCTTTTGGTTAGAACCCTTTGCTAAGTTCAAACCCCTTGGCCACTATACTAGGGGGCAGTGTCACCAGCATGCAGGTAGCAGGGAACATTTCACTTCCCCTGCAATCCTTAGGACAAATGGGACAACCTATTATTAATACTATTCCCTTAAGTGGTTCAAATATAGGTATATGGTCTATGCCGTTGCCGAACTATGCAAGTAGTAGCATGCCTTCGGGAAACTCTATTGCATCTATATGGACTAACCCACCTCAACCTCCATCTGGAATGGGGGGGCACTTTTATACTAGGGGCAAGCAACCGTTCGCCCCGCAATACAATATGCCCTATGGACAACAACCATATTTCCCTACCCCTCGACCCATAGGAAATTTTTATCGAAGTTCTACTTATCCTCCTGGTAACACATTGATGGGCGGACCTTATGGTCTAAATAGTCAGCCCATACTTCCTTGGTTAGATTCGGGGGAAAATCCATAATTGCCATTTTTGGCAGCTCTGGACATCCCCGACATCCATAAATTGACTAATGATCCCATCAATCACAATCTGCTCTCGCCTCCAGTACCACACAAGATTCCTTCTGACATCCCAAAGTTCGATGGGAAACAAGGGGACGAACCAGTCGCAAACATAACTACCTTTCATCTATGGTCTATATCTAATTCCATGGTGGATGATAGTGTTCGGCTTCAACTGTTTCCCTGCACCCTTACAGGCAATGCCGGCAAGTGGTATATTGAATTGCCACGCGCTACCATCAAAAATTTTGGTGCTTTAGCGACGGAATTTTTAAAGAACTTCCAATTACCAATCAAATATGAAACCGGAACGGAACTGTTAACCTCGGTGCGCCAAGACACTGCCACCCACATCTCCGATCACATTCATGAATGGAGACGTAGGAGGAGGCTAGTCAAAGTGCCAATCTCGGATCATCTCTTAGCTAATTGGTTTTATAAGTCTCTCTTACCCCACATCTCTAAAGACATTGGCCTTTCTGATGCAGTTACAGAAGATCAATGCATTCGTTATACCCAACATTTGGATTTAATCTATTCACAATCTGGCACGCTATATTATTTTCTCCCCAATGCCCCTGGCAACCCAAATCCTCTAGCTACTCAGAAAACCAGAGCTCATGCCGACGGTCTCGTTGGCACAATCTCTGGTGTAGCCACAAAATAGTCTTGGGGGCAAACCTCCTAGCCATCCTCGACTGCCACCGCCCCTCACCAAATGACTACTCTTCCTTCCGCTGAGGTAAATTCTGTGCAAACTTCACAAAAACATAGTGGGAAAAATAAGAAGAACAAGAAAAAGACATCTTCTTCAGAAGAGTAGTTGGAAAATTAGAATAACCCTAATCAGAAAAATGCTGCCAAAAATGACAAAGGGAAGGATAAACCCATGGAATTTCCTTCCAAGATTTGTGCGAAGGACCACTTAACATACAAATGTCCTTGGCTGCAGCAATGCACCGATTTTATTGCAGACAATGATTCCAGGCGAACACCTGCCATTCTTCATAATCCTTTTCCTCATCAACAACAACAACATCAACATATGGTTGACAACCTGCCACAACCCCAATAACGGGGCAATGGTGGTTCACATCCTTCTAGTGAAGGACCATCCACCATTTATGGCATTGAGAGTGTTGAGCTTCAAACACGAGCCAATCTTTATGGAAATCCTACCATAGATGCTCAAGAACCTGGTACTAGTTCAAATCCACCGCCGCCCAACGATTTGCATATCGAATGGCCTACTGCTGACCCCGTGATTCATCCCCCTAAAGGGACACTTCGATGCATGACTCATAACACCTCTGCACGTGCAGCCCAAAACTACAACATTGTAGAAGATTTTGCGCAGGCACAGTCATCTATGTCTGCTCTTGAAGTATTGCAAAATTGTCTAGCACAAAGGAAAGCCTTTCTTTCGGCCATTGGTGGAATAGACCCCCAGGATTCCATGCTAGCTATCTTTGATATCGAAAAATCTAAACCTCTCCTCTCACACCAACTCGCATTCCAGGTGAAGGTTGTGTCAAGAGGGAGACCAATCCATCGCACTGTCATAGACGAAGGTGCTTTGACTTGCGTTATGTCACAAGCTTGCTCGCTCAATTTAGGTTCTCCTATCTTAACACCGCCATCGAATTGCCTCAAAGCTTTTGATGGTCACACGTTTCTTCCAAAAGGATAGCTTGCTAGCTTTGCCATCACTCTGGGTGGAAAAATGGTAACCGTGGACGTTGAAGTTGTAGATCGTCATCTCGACTATAATCTATTGCTTGGTCGTAGTTGGTCTTATGCCATGACCGCCATTGTTTCTTCGGTCTTCCGACTCATCCTATTCCATTGGATGGGAAAATAGTCACAGTGGATCAGTTATCCTTTTGCACCCCTGATTATACCACGTTACCAAGTAGTACTGTACCCCTAATAGGAGGCTTTCCTAACTCTTATGTCAGTATCAGTACCGGTCTTCTGAAGGCATCTTCCCTACTGGGTTTTTTTTCTCTCCTGCCACCACAGATCCCAAACACGGTTGCAATGATATCCACCACTTTGTATGGCTCTATCGACCCATGGATCCTTCTGGCATGTTCAGACATTGATTCCTATGGAGATCAGATGCCGCTCTCACCAGCCGAGTTGGCCTACCAAGCCATCCAAATTACATCTGAACCCTCCAATGCTATGGTTTCGACTAAAGGTACAAACCTCCCACCCATCACAGTTCTCTCTAAGGATATCCTTAATGAAGTCTTGCCTACAGACGAAGCTATTCAAGAGAACATGTCTCTAGAAGAACGACCTTGGGGAGAGTTTCACCATCGCACTTCGATGATTGACTCGGACGTGATAAAAACTAAAATCCCATCCTTTGACCCACCTGAGATGGTTCCCTCCACTTAAAAGACTATTCAAACTATCGATTCAGAAGGGAACATGGGTAGTATTTCTAAGACAATGCTCATTGATATCTTGGTCAAAACGGGTATCGTGGAAAATATTTAGATTGGAGCTGATTGCAATCGTGAGGAAATTGCATGCTTCACATCCCTTTTCAAGGAATTCCACGATGTGTTTTCTTGGTCTTATGACGAAATGCCCGGCATAGATCCATCTATAGTTGAGCACGAAATCAAGATTTATGAGAATGCCAAACCAATTTGGCAACGACTCAGGCTTGTTCACCCGCACAAAGCAGCCGCCATCAAAATGGAGGTAGAAAAACTTTCAAACGCTAGTTTCATCTATCCCGTTCCTTTGATGGAATGGGTTTCCAATCCGGTTCCCGTCGATAAAAAACAAGGCACCGTTCGAGTTTGTGTTGACTATCGTGATCTGAATGCTTCTTGTCCTAAAGATAATTATCCTACGTCATTCATAGATCAGATTCTCGACAATTGTGCTGGATGTGAATCTTTTTCCTTCATGGATGGATTCTCAGGCTATAACTAGATTGCAATTAAAAAATATGACCAGCATAAAACTGCCTTCATCTATCCTTGGGGCACATTTGTGTATCGTAAACTCCCATTCGGTCTAAAGAATGCTGGAGCAGATTTTTAGCGGGCTATGGACTACGCTTTTCATGACATTCAACATATTGTACAGGCTTACTTGGATGACCTTCCGGCCCATTCCAAGAAACGACCTCATCACCTCGCTCATCTGAAAGAAAATTTTTCTAGGTGTAGATTCTAAAATATACGTCTGAATCCTCATAAGTGCGTATTTATGGGCGATTCTGGGCATCTGTTAGGTTTCATTGTCTCCAAGAATGGGATTAGGGTTGATCCCGATAAGGTTAAGGCGATTGTTGAATTGTTGGCACCACAATCCATCCTTCAACTCCAACGTTTACAAGGGAGGGAAAACTTTTTACGTCGATTCATCGTTCACTATGCCAAGATGATGAAAGGATTTATGCGATTATTGAAGAAAGGAACACTATACTTGTGGGATGACCAAGCTCAACAGTCATTTTATGATTTAAAACATGCACTTGTTTCAGCCCCACTCCTTAGTGCCCCCGACTAGTCACGCGACTTTATCCTCTACCTGGCAGCCTCACCATCCTCACTTGGAATAGTTCTGGTTCAAGTTCACAATGACGACAATGAACATGTGATATACTATTTGTCCAAAGGTCTAATCGGATCAAAACTACATTATTCACATGTGGAGAAACTTTCTCTAACGGTAGTTTTTGCTGTCACCCGACTCCGACACTATATATTGCATTCTTCTACGTCAGAGTTTGCGTGCTCAATGGTGGGCATTTTTGCCACATCATCGAAGTAAAAAAGGTATTCTAATGGCGCCAGACCTCAAGGTATGTTCTTATCTTTGGCCTGCAGCACCTCTACTTCTTCATTATCTGCGTTTTCACACTCCGTGGTTGAATTTCCAGTTTCTTCATTTAAAGCGTTTATTTCTACATCGTGGGGTGTAGTTTCTTCCTCGGCCGAGGGTTACTCACTTAGGCACCTATCACTAGACGTAGAGTCTAAATCGGAAAACTCAAACTCGTTCCTGCCCATCAAAAAATATTCAATTTGTTTGTCGCCCTCAAACACCTGCCGGTATTTTTCGTTATCCGGCACTGCAGGTCTGAATCTGGTTTGTATTATGATTTGTTGGCCGCTTGGACTCTTAGGGTATGAACTGGCTAGGCAAGCTAATCCATTTGCAATGGCGTTCTGATTTCTAGGAACAAACACTAATTCGTATTCAACAAATGTTTTCAATATGTCCACAACATCATTCCTATATGCTCTCAACCTATGGTGTTTGGTTGTGTATTCACCGTTCACCTCTTTTATAACCAATTCAGAATCTCCCTGCATGGCTATTCTACGAGCTCCTATTTTATTTAACAAATTTAAACCCAGGATAAGAGCCTCGTACTATGCAATATTATTTGTACATTTGAAATGCAGATTGCAGGCATGGCTCTCCGCATAGTCGCTCTCTGTGTTACGTAGCCATACCCCAGCTCCGGCAGTTCTTCTTGTGCAGGACCCATCGAAACTCATTTCCCACAGGGGTTCACTCTCGTTTTTGTTGTCATTTCTTTCCCTACAGCTGGGTTCACCATTATGATGCATTATAGGGTGTGCAATAGGCTGTGGGTTGTTTATTTTTTCGTTATGGGTGCGGAAGTCAGAGAGGTGACTAGTTGGTTGATCGCATTCTATTTCTAGTTCACTTTGCGTTGTTGTTTCAGTGCACTATTCAAATTTTTCTACGTCTTCCTCCTCTGAGTCTAGGGTAGCCATTATGTTAAAGTCCATTGGCTCTGTTTCATTATGTGTACCTTTGCTTGTATATACGTTTTTCAGATTCTGGTTCCCCCAAAGATTCGTCATTGCAGAAGACAAAGAAATCCAGGTCTGTATGTACAGAGTATATAGGAGAATTTTCAGGCTTTTGAGGGCTACTAACCAGGAATTTCATTTGTGCTTCCCTGTATAGTCTTCTAAGTTGGAAAAATATTGGGATTGTGGCATAAGCCCCATCCATCTGCATTGTTCCTTACATCTTGGCTCCCCATGATCTTGATAATAACATGCAATACTTGGGTGGCACATCTTCCACAACAACATCCATGACCATACACTTGGTAGGAATCTGAGTAAGGCCCACACATAAATCTTTGATCAGGCCAAGACATTGTACTCTACTAGAGTCAAATGAATATAGGTATTTATAGGGATGGGTTATCTCTAGGCCTAATATTTCCATCACTACTTTAGGCATCAGGTTGTGTGATGCCCCAGAATCATGCATTGCATTGTGGAGAATATTATCATGGATATTAAGACTGATATAAAAATGGGGCACTACCCTTCCTGAAACTTTCCTTCTATCTTTGGACCAAACAGAAGGGCAGGTTGATCATCACTCAGATTTACAGTGTCACTGTTCTCACCTAAATTTAATTCTTTCAAAATTTGGCCTTTATATACCTCCTGAGTGGCTAGCTCAAAGAGTGGGACAGAGATTTTCATTTTTGCAATATCACTCTCCAAATTGAAAGTGGAATGACTCTTTGGAAAGTTCAACTCTTTTTTGTTAGTCACCACCTTAGTGGCTGAATCAGTGTGCTGATTCTCACTATGTACAATGTTAGAAACTGTTTTATCAGGAGCACTAACTACAGTGTTAGTTCTACTTGTTGGTTGACCTTGTGTATCAGTGTTTTTGTTTTTCTTTTCTTTGTTCTTCCTAGAACTCTCAGCTGTTGATTTGTTGCTTTCAACAGTTACTTTAGAAGTTTTCTCAGGTCTCTTCTTGATGGTGACCTCAGAAGCTTTTGGTTTGGTAGTTTCTAAGCTCTTTTTTCTTCTAAGTTCATATTGTTCTCTGACCTGCATCATGGCATTTTCAAACCCTAACTTGTAATCTTCAGATTCTAACCATTCCTCACCCCAATATGAGGGTGAGGGCTGATCTTCTTCTGAGTAATAGTTATCGATTGAATCGTCTATTTCAAACATATTAATTATGTTTCCCTCAAACTCTTCTATGATTCCCTCATCTTCATCAAGAAAATTCTCTTGGAATGGGGGAATAACTTGCTGATCTAATTCTATTTGTCTGTTGGGAGTGGCATTGTTTCTTCTAAAGTTCTAGTTCTGGTTATGGTTTTGATTTCTGTTTTGGTTACTAACTGTGACAACCATTTTTTTCACCATTTGTTGTAGCTCTTCCATGTTTTTAGATAGACGGTCATAATTGGGGTCAGATGTGGAAGATACATTGTCATCTCTATATGTTACCCTCCTCTCAGCTCTCAGTATTTCCCTTTTCTCAATCAAGTTGGCTTCTATATTCACTGCTCCTTTCTGCATGTCTTCCAATGTGTTGTACACTTTATCCCTAAGCTGATAGGCCATGTCAGCATCAAAGCCTTTAGGGTATTTATCTAGGGCCATACCTTGGGGAGGTTTCATGTGTGGAGGAAGAGCGTTGTAAATGTTGTTATATCTTGTTGTGTAATCGTGGACACTCTCTCCTACATTTATTTTAAGGCTCATATATTCTGCTAGGAGTTGGCAAGGATTAGACTTAACCTCCCATTTGTTTATGAAAGTATGATATAGAGATGGAAGATCATTAATGCTACCCGGAGGTAAGCCTTTAAACCATTTCTTCACATCACCCCCTAAGCTCTAGGAAAATATTCTCATTTTGACTGTATTTTCATCTATCTCCATGTAGTCAAAAGAATCTTCCATCCTATCTACATGGTGTTGGGCTGTGGTAGACTCTCTTGCAGTGAAGTGTGGAATCTTTGATTGATATTCATTGGGTAAGGGTACTAGAAGCTGAGGTAAAACTAGAGGTGCATACTAGGCTGCCATGATGATGTTTTGATGAGGTAAAGGGTTGACCTGGGTAGCAGGTATATGGATGATAGGGATATTATGACCAGCAGAAGACTGATGAGCAGATCTAGGGTGACTGAGCCCCAAGTTTTGAATGAAGTGTATATCAGGGGGTGTAGATGGAGGGGTCTGTCTCTTCCCAAGGTGCTTACCACTTTGAGGTGGTGAAGCAGGAAACTCAAGGTCTGGCTAGTCTAGAACACTGAATGACCTAGTTCTTGGCAAACTATTTTGAGTGCCTAGGTCAAAAAGTGGGTCTGATAGAGCTGGAAAGTTTTCTGGTGTAGAGTTAGCTCTATGGATGTGGCTGTAAATAGTTGGTCTTTTAGGTGTAGGAGATCCCTTGAGGATACTCTCAGGGTTGTCAACTATTTCAGGTGGGTCTGGGTTAGGGTAAGCTCTTGTATGAATGGTTCTTGAAGCCAGAATGTTGTTTTCTAACTGAGCAGCTTAACCCTACTTGTTACTTCTACTGTGGTTGATGTTGTCATGGAGGCTGGTCTCCCAGTGGAGTCTTATGTGAAACCAAGATAATCAGCAGGCCTACTGATCACCAGTGGAGTCTTTAAATCGTTTAGAAACTATGGAGTCGCTAGATGGAGGGTTTAGGATGCTTTTTTGGGGGGTACACTGTCCACCACAGTGCTTATGAGATGTCGCCTTTTAGGGATATCTTCCAAACAAAACAAACTCTAACCAGAGATTGACTGGGAGGGCATTTACCAGATATGTCACCTCTGAAAGAGTGTGAAATTTGGAGGCTACCTGGCCCTTTCCAGACTCTGCCTAAGAGTGTGGGAGAACACAACAAATGGTATAGAGGTTGATCTGTGAATAGGAGTATTTTACTGCCAACCTAACTATAGATTTCTAGGTTTCTGAGGCTCTTATGATGTAGAAGGTGAGAAATACTCAGAATGTCCCCAGTGGAGTCGCCATTATGTTGGGGCTCCCATGTTTTGGCCAGATTGGCAAGACCGAAAGATGAGACAACATAAAACCACTTTCAGACCTTAGGATCTAGCCCTCCTAAGTCTAGAGAGGGATCTCTCTATAATAGTCAAAGTATATATGTCTTTGAGGCTCAAATGTTAAGATCTTATGCTAGTTATAGACACAAGGTTTGTTTGTTTGATTTTTTGTGTGGTTGTTGGTGATCAGGAAAGAAGGGTTCAATGTAAGACAAGGACGAGCAAAGAGGAATAAGGCATAGGTGAAGTATTCCAGGGAGCATTCAAAACCATTGGGCAATGGAGTCAGGAAAGGATTTGCTTACTATCCAATGTACAAGCTTTCAATTGGCCTAGTCATCTAAAACATTAGATCTTAAAGATGATTGTGTGATATTGAATGATAAGAGAGGAGGAACAGTAAAGGTTTAGAACACAAATTTAAAAACCAACTGGTCGCACAAGGATCCTAGTGGACAGGGCTAACTCTAATACCCAGTGTTCCCAAATCTTCCAGCTAAATCCTTAACAAGAAACATCTAAGAACTAATTCATTTAATTCATACATCAGAGAGCAGGCAATAACATCCACTGCACTGGTTAAATTAACTGAAATTAGTTCTTAGATCACACATATAGCAGAAAACATCAAAGGCAAGGAGAGCAGAAACATAGGGTACCTAACAAGGGTAAATCCCATGCCAATATTCTCATGCAAGCCAGTAGAAATGAAATGAAATGAATTAAACATAGAGATAAGAAAACATCACCGCTGCTTTAGATCAGGATCCAAAGAAATATGCTTGTCATATTGAATAGCAATACCATTCAAGTACAACAATGCTAATAGCCGAATACTCAATCTAAAATCATATTCCTCATCTTATCTTACAACTTTACACAGAGACTATATCTCAAAGAAAATACTTGCAATTCTCTGATAGCTGATCAAAAACCTTTACAATGCGTTTCTTCATGAATTTATAGCTCCAGTGGAGCAGAGAAGGTAGGTGAAAAACTAAATGAAGTATTAAAAAATTCAGAAGAGGAAGAAGGCCGAAGTCCGCTCTGTATAAATTCTGAGCATTAATCTGGGACACCCTTGGGTGAAAGAGTGGTCTTCGTCAAGTTTCCATTAACTCCAGGTATGTCTTTGATGTACTTGGTTGCAGTACTCTGTAGTACTTCTGGCGAATTGAACAAAAATAAATCGATGATTCAAGTTTGCCACGCTATGAAACTAATGCTTCTGATAGCGTAGGACTATTGTAGGGCTGGAAAATCTCTCTTGGACACAATGAATATTGAGACCATAATGTGTATTGTGTCTGTGCTCAGGAAGAAACATTCTTCTGATTTGAAACCCTTTGTTGAGTCTCAAAAGTGTTCTCCATATTCATACATATTTCCATTATGTCATAACCATTTAGCTCTTATTTCATAGCCATTTGACCTAAAACCCTACATCAAGTAACCATGTTCATAAATATATGGGTTAGGATCCTTGTTTCCCAAAGTTATTTATTTTATGTATTTTAAGTGAATTTATGATTAGAAACTAGAAAATTAACATAGTTTCATATATTTATATATGTGTTATGAGTTTTGTGACATGTGTAGGTCAAAATGAGACTTCTAGAAGACCCTTATGTGGCACTCTAAGGCCAAATTCGAATTTGGTTGGAGAAGATTATGGGATCAAGAGGATATGTCTCACTTCCTTGTTGTATTGAAACTCTAAGAGGATATGTGTCTCATTCCTCAAGTTGTGTTGAAACTCTAGAAAGACATGTGTCTTATCATTTCCTATTTTGATTGTAACTCTAGAGATGGAGGGAGAGATTCATGGACTCCCATTAATGAGATGTCACCTTATATTTTGTATAAATAGGAGAATCTTTCTCCTATCATAGGTAATGAGAAAGTAATGAGGAAGTAGATTTGTAACTAAGTTCAAGATGGAATGGGATGTAGATTTGTGAGTTCTTTTTAATAGAGAAATTCAGTTCTTTAATGCTGTTTTGATTACAACTTTAAGGAGCTGAAGGACTTCACCAAATTGGTAGCAGAGGGCCCCTGCTATCCAAGGAGGCTTTTACATGTTTTCTAGATAAGTTTCTTTCAATTCTGTTTTGTCATATTTCCTTACTTAGATTGCTTTCTAAAATCATAGCTTTTAGAATTATTTTTAGCTTTTAGATTATAGTAGGCAGCCCGGGCATTTGCATATAATTTTATAATGACTAATGACATGGAATTCATCTTGTCCTTCTGCTAATTTACTTTTCTTTGTTTTTGTTTAATTCCAGCACTGTTTGTTTATTTCAGTCTTGCACATTTGCTTTAGTAATTAGATATATTAAATTGCTCATGTCATTTTCAGTTACCTCCGGAAGCCATAGCTAGACTAATGGTGAGGGATTGAAGTATGAGTGTGTAGTTTGATATTAGTTTACTTTCTGCAAGTTAGATATATTAAATTGCTCATGTCATTTTCAGTTACCTCCGAAAGCCACAGCTGGACTGATGGTGAGGGATTGAAGTATGAGTGTGTAGTTTGATATTAGCTTACTTTCTGCAATTTAGATATATTAAATTGCTCATGTCATTTTCAGTTACCTCCGAAAGCCACAGCTGGACTGATGGTGAGGGATTGAAGTATGAGTGTGTAGTTTGATATTAGTTTACTTTTTGCAAGTTAGATATATTAAATTGCTCATGTCATTTTCAGTTACCTCCGAAAGCCATAGCTGGACTAATGGTGAGGGATTGAAGTATGAGTGTGTAGTTTGATATTAGTTTCTTTTTCTGCAAATTAGATATCAGATTGCTCAAGTTGTTTATGATTACCTCCAAAAGCCATAGCGAGACTAATGGTGAGGGGTCAGAATATGAGTTGATGTAATTTGATTTTAGTTTTACTTTACTTGCAATCTTTTCTTTGAGTACAGTTTCTTTTGTGTTTAGACAACAGCAAGGATAATGAGTTTCATGATCAACAGTTCACTGTTTGCTTGATTAAAATAGTGATGCAATTTTCATTTCCTTTTAGGAATTAATTTTGTCATTGTGTGTTTTAAAATTCTTTTGAAGTTTGGAAAACCATTAGAAGGACATCATTGTCTTGAATATTTGTCTCCGTACTTGTCTTTTAGAATTTCATAAAAATCCAAAAACGACAAAAAGTAAGAGATAGGTTATCTTGCACATATAGTGCGCCACACTTCGTCAGCTTACGAATCCCTGGTTGATAATTTATGTTAGCAATTTAGGACACACTAAATTGACCAAACATTTTGGCACCGTTGCCGGGGAAGTGTAACTAGGTAGCCTTATTTCTTACATCTAAAAAAAAATTAGTAATTCTTGAGTATGCTCTCCTTCTGCACTTTGTGTGATCTTAAGGATCAGAAAAAGAATTTTTATGTAAAAAAAAAATTAATAATTCTTGAGTATGCTCTCCTCCTGCACTTCGTGTGATCTGGAGGATCAGAAAAAGAATTGTTATGTGAAAAAGAAAAAAAAAAAGGAGACAAAATAAAAACTTCATCATTTCAATTGATTCAACAATTTAAAAAAAAAAAATTTGTTTTCATAAAAAACTTTGATTTCAATAAAATTGTTTTTTTTAATGAATATATATGTGTATTTTTAAATATTTAAAAATATAACATACATAATTTTATTAAAAAAATCAATTAAAAAAACAAAATAATAAAAAATAAAAAATAAAAAAAATTAAATTGTTTTGTTACAAAGATATATATGTATATTTTTAAAATTTTTGAAAATATGTATATAATTTTAATAACAAATCATTTAAAAAAAAAAAAAAAATCAATAAATTGTTTTGTTTAGTAAATTACATATGTATATTTTTTTATTTTTCAAAATTTAACATGTGTAATTTTATTAACAAAACAAACAAATTAAAAAAAAATCATTTTACTTAGTAAAATATATATGTGTATTTTTAATTTTTAAAAATATAACATATAGTTTTATTAACAAAAACAAATTAAAAAAAAATTTGAAAAACAAAAACAAAACAAATCAATAAACAAAGCCATCTTAAGACAATGCAACTATCCTCTATAAAAAATAAAATCAAGAGGTCCATGGTGCATGCCAAAATTGAAGCAAGAGAAGAAGTTAGAAAAGAGGAAGCAGACCAAGTCTCGTGATGCTGCAGAGAAAAGAGCTTTGAGAAGAGCCTCCAAAACCAAAGGTTCCCCACACGATTGAAAACACATGGGAGGCTGGTGAGACTGTTTGGCGGCCTGATGATGAAGAGTTGTTTGCAGATAATGCTGGTGATGAATTTAGTGCACATTTCAGCCGTGTTCAAACACCAAAAATTCTGATCACGACCTCACGCTTTCAGTGCATTAGAGGGAAGCCAAAGGAAAACACTTGAATGTGAGATTAACCTTCAGAGCACTTTTTCGCCTATTCAGGTAGATGAAAGGGGGAATTGTGCTTCTGAACAGTCTAGGGATGAAAACAATGATGCACACGAAACGAAATTTTGAACAACGTTCTAAGAAAAACGATTTTTGCCAGCGCATTCAGAAAACGCAACTGCTATTGACACGTCAATTTGAAACACATTTTCTGAACGATTAAGGATGAATTTTGAAAAACCAAGACATGGGTTTTTTCGCCAACGTGGTCAATTAGATAACCCAAAAATCGTTTTACGAAATTCGTGGCGGTCTAGGAGAATTTCTCGGTTCTTTGAAGCCCATTTTTGCTTGTCGCGTGAGGAAAAATGGTTTTTTCTGAGTGAAGAATTTGAAAACGGCACTCTGCATTGATAATCCGGTTTTCTAAATCCAAGAAGAAGAATTCTAATCAAAATCAAATTCTGTCGTGGCATTCAATCCACTCCCGCCGGCCACTCTCATCTTCACGGTACGCACATCATTCGTTTGAGCGTTGGAAATGTCATGTGGATGGCGGTGATATATACGGTTAAACTTACTTTTTACGGTTAGATCTTTTCCACTTAAAAGATGGCATGGGGATATACAATGCGAGTTCAATACAACACCAAACTGAGAAGCATTCACCTGATTCAAGACGGTTGGGCCTTTCCCAAATGGCTTATGTGAAAGACGTGAAATAGAGAGCTTAGTGGTGGATCATGCTCGAATTGCAATGAGCTTCCTTTGAATGAAGAGAAGATGATACAGCATGCTACGTTCTAATGGAGATTTGCTCGAAAAATTGCCACATGAGGACGAAAATGGCATTCTTGTTTTTAGTTTTTATTTTTAATTTTCTTGTTTAATAAATTGTTTTGTTTAAATTATATATGTATATATATATTTTTTAAATGTAACATATATAATATTTAAAAAAAATAATAAAAAAATTGCAATTCTCTTTTTCAATTTTGTTTTGATTATTTAAAAAAAATAAAAATTGCATTTCTCTTTTGTTGTTAAAAAAATAAAAAAATAAATAAAAATAAAATAATAATAATAATTTTGAATCAATGAAATGAATAAGTTATTTGCTCATTTTTTTCTAAAGGTATTGATTATTTTTGGACTGATGATGAAAGATGAATGGCTAACTTTTTATTCAAGATTTTTAACTCTGGCTTAGTCAACATTACTGCGGCTAAAGTCTAATTCATGATTGTTCCTCAATTAAGCTAAAAGTCCAATTCCCAATTTGTTCTCCAATTAATAAATTTAAAGCGACCTCATTGTTCAAATCAACCTAACTTTCTCATACAAAATCAGATTTTGATGATTCAAGTATCATTGTAAAGGTCTCAACAAGATCTACACAATGATAAATTCATCATTAGAGTTTGAAATGGCAAATAATGAAATAAATTGCTGAAAAGAAGCTACATTCAACTTGAGGCACTAATTCCAAAACAGATATAAATTCTTTTGATTTTTGTTTTGAGAACTTGTTTCATTAATACAAATTCTTAGTTTTGTGTGTAAGTATCATAACTAGAGAGATTGATCACCTCTCTCCTTTGATAATCTTACATTCCATTGCAGAAGAAGTATTAGTTTTTTTTTTGCCGAGTTCCCGGGAGGAAGAACAAATGACTACAAGAGAATGGTGTCTCTCTGAGACCAATTTGTTTCATAGAGAGGATGATCGACTGACAAAGGAAATATCTTTGATGAAAAATCAGATCCAAACACTTGAAAAACTTTGAGATACTATTGTCTCCATCACATCCATACCTCATAATAAACCATTCACCTCATTTCACTTCATATTTTCCATTTACATTCACATGCACTTTCCATTTCTTTTTGTCCATTCATAACCCACAAATAAATTCAAGAGGCTCATTCACATGCTTATTTCCCATTGCCATTTCTACTCTCCATTGCCATCTTCCATTTCTTTTCATTTTCATTCCGCAAATAAGCCCTGCTTCAATGCAAATTATTGAGTCCATAATCCTTTGAGTCTAAGTTCTTTGTAAAACACCTTGAGGCTTGCATGCCTTAATGGCAGAGTTCTCGCCCTGACAAACAATGGGAATACATTAATGTCTCTTGTTCGTCAGAGCTTCTAGGTGACTCGACATCAGCAAAATCATTCGTACCTAGCAAGATGTGTTTGGGCATCTTGACTCTCATTGTCATCAATGGTGAGAGTTCTCGTGTTGACTAGTGGCATCCATTAATGGCCACTAAGTCAACAATTTCCTAATATGTTCGACATCAGAATATCTTTTCGCATAGTAGGAATTATGCTTGATGAGTTTTAAAGAAGACATGAAGACTATTATTTTCAGCATTTAGGAGCAAATTCAACAAGTTTTAGTAGGAGCAATAAAAAGTCATCTTATCTCTTTATCCATGACTCCTCTTGTTCAGCCACTTGAAGAAGAATATGGTCAGAATTTTGCAGCCACCACACATACACAACTCATCCACATTTAAGGTAAGTGAAGGTATGTTTTTTTTTTCTAATTTTTAGTCATGTAATTCATTAGAATGTTAAAATTGTAACTTTGGAAAAATTTCTCACTCCCTTTTTCACATTGTCATATCTTTAGTTAGGGGGGAAGGGACATCATTTCATATCCACATGTCATACACTATCACACATTTTCATTTCATTTCCACCCACATATACTTCCCAACCAACTATTGTTGCAACATGATTCAAAAGATTATATGCCTTGTAAATGATCAATTCATTGATGAAGTAATTGATTCTAAATGTTTTCATGAACTTTGATGCAACAAAGAAAATAAAACATTGTTACACAAGAACCAATGCTTCAAAAAAAAAATAAAAAAATATCTGGTTGTCACACAAGAACCAACCATTGAAAAAAAAATAAAACAAAATGTTGCAATCAAATGTATTATACTTTGCCAAAAAGGAAAATATCAAGAAGCAAAGTTTGGAATGAATCTACATAAGTCAAAACTCATAAAAGATCAACTCATGGACAAATGAATCATTGCAATAGTTGCATGAGGACATGCAACAACTTCAGTTGGGGGCTATGTTGAGTCTCAAAAGTTTCTCCATATTCATACATATTTCCATTATGTCATAACCATTTAGCTCTTATTTCATAGCCATTTGACCTAAAACCCTACATCAAGTAACCATTTTCATAAATATATGGGTTAGGATCCTTGTTTTCCAAAGTTATTTATTTTATGTATTTTAAGTGAATTTATGATTAAAAACTAGAAAATTAACATAGTTTCATATATCTATATATGTGTTATGAGTTTGTAACATGTGTAGGTCAAAAGGAAACTTCTAGAAGACCCTTATGTATGCTCAAAGCCAAATTCAATTTGGTTGGAGAAGATTATGGGATCAAGAGGATATGTGTCTCACTTCCTTGTTGTATTGAAACTCTAAGAGGATATGTGTCTCATTCCTCAAGTTGTGTTGAAACTCTAGAAAGACATGTGTCTTATCATTTCCTATTTTGATTTTAACTCTAGAGATGGAGGGAGAGATTGATGGACTCCCATTAATGAGATGACTCCTCATATTTTGTATAAATAGGAGAAGCTTTCTCCTATCATAGGTAATGAGGAAGTAATGAGGAAGTAGATTTGTAACAAAGCTTAAGATAGAATGGGATGTAGATTTGTGAAGTTTTTCAATAAAGAAGTTCCTTGATGGTGTTTTGATTACAATTTTAAGGAGTTGAAGAAGGATTACACCAAATTGGTAGCAGAGGGCCCCTGCTATCCAAGGAGGCTTTTGCATGTTTTCTAGATAAGTTGCTTTCAATTCTGTTTTGTCATATTTCCTTACTTAGATTGCTTTCTGAAATCATATCTTTTAGCATAATTTTTCATTGCAGCCCAGGCATTTGCACATAGTTTTACAATGACTAATGACATGGAATCAGTCTTGTCCTTCTACTGATTTATTTTTCTTAGCTTTTAATTCCAGCATTGTTTTGTTTATTTCAGTCTTGCACATTTGCTTTAGTAGTTAGTTAGATATTAAACTTTTCATGTCATTTTCAGTTACCTCCGAAAGCCATAGCTAGACTAATGGTGGTTAGTATGAGGAGCCAGTTTGATATTAGTTTGCACCTACGCAGGATTAGATATATTAAATTGCTCATGTCATTTTTCGGTTACCTCGAAAGCCATAGGTGGACTAATGGCGAGGATTGAAGTATGAGTGTGTAGTTTGATATTAGTTTACTTTCTGCAAGTTAGATATATTAAATTGCTCATGTCATTTTGGATTACCTCCGAAATCCATAAAATTTGGACTAATGGTGAGGGATTAGTATGAGTGTGTAGTTTGATGATTTTACTTTACGCAAGTTAGATATATTAAATTGCTCATGTCATTTTCAGTTACCTCAGAAAACCATAGCTGGACTAATGGTGAGGGATTGAAGTATGAGTGTGTAGTTTGATATTAGTTTACTTTCTGCAAGTTAGAAATATTAAATTGCTCATGTCATTTTCAGTTACCTCCGAAAGCCATAGTTGGACTAATGGTGAGGGATTGAAGTATGAGTGTGTAGTTTGATATTAGTTTCTTTTTCTGCAAATTAGATATCAGATTGCTCAAGTTGTTTATGATTACCTCTGAAAGCCATAGCTAGACTAATGGTGAGGGGTCAGAATATGAGTTGATGTAATTTGATTTTAGTTTTACTTTACTTGCAATCTTTTCTTTGAGTACAGTTTCTTTTGTGTTTAGACAGCAGCAAGGATAATGAGTTTCATGATCAATAGTTCACTGTTTCCTTGATTAGAATAGTGATGCAATTTTCATTTTCTTTTAGGAATTAATTTTGTCATTGTGTGTTTTAAAATTCTTTTGAAGTTTGGAAAACCATTAGAAGGACATCATTGTCTTGAATATTTGTCTCCATACTTGTCTTTTAGAATTTCATAAAAATCCAAAAACGACAAAAAGTAAGAGATAGGTTATCTTGCACATATAGTGCACGACACTTCGTCAGCTTACGAATCCCTAGTTGATAATTTATGTTAGCAATTTAGGACACACTAAATTGACCAAACACCCTGATGATATGGTTTTCGTGTTGAACCTTCTGTGTGATCCATGGGTCTTCAATTTGATTCTTTACTTTTAAATCTCTGAACATAAGGCTTATGTATCTTCATTTGCATGACTTAAGCTCTCTGCTGCTTAATTTAAATCTCTGTATGTGAAATCTGCTTGTTAATGGCGCCGGGACATTTTCACAGAGTAATACCCTGGGTCTTTTAATGCAAGTCCTGTCATAGGACCTCCTCGGGTTTTCTTCATGATTTCTGCCTCTGCACATGGTATTTTCCTTTGTTTTCTGTCACTGTGAGAGTGGGTGCAAATCATGGCAGCTTTCACCACCTGAAAACCCTGCAAAACAGAAAACTTGTTATGAAATCCATGAATGGGGGTAATGGATGTAGTGCGGATGATGAAAATGGTCATGCGACTGGTGAAATGGCGGAACAATGCATAGGAATGATGGAGGGAAGCCTTGGTGAAGTTTGGTGGAGCATAGAGGAAATTTAAATGAAAAACCTTAACAAACTCGAATTTTGAACAAATATATGCAATGGGATGGGTGGATGTACGGTGGATACACGTGGGGGTGATGTGGTAGGACCGGGCGATGGCGGGGTGGTCAACGGCGGGGCAATTAAATCTGGACCGTCCGATCTCGGCGGAGATCGACGGTGGAAAGCACGTTGGAGGGCGATGGACTGTGGCCAAGGGCACGACTGCCATGGGTTAACTCATGCGTAGTTCCGTGGAACGACGACTGTTGGATGGGCGATTGTAGATCGGACGGCTGAAAGCGATAGCGCTCCGCGTCCTGTACTGAACGATAACATGTGATGAGATAGCGGTTTTGAAACAGTGCACCTGACATGCGTTGTTTGATCAGTGGAATGGCTGGGCAATGGGAAAAAATCGCCTTCCTCTGAAAGGTGGTGCGATAGAAACCGGGTGGTTTATGTACAGTGTTTGCAGCGAGGACCACCAGGATGGATGTACTGTGGACCGTTGATCTGTGGTTATATGAATAGCTGGAAGGCGATCAGAGGGGAATGACAGGGTAGACCACGGGCACTGCAGAGTTAACATGGACCGTCCGATCTACGCTGATCGACGATTGATATTGCCTCCGATACCAATTGAGATAAGCACTTTTTTGGTTAGCGCCTGGTTTCGGCACCTAGGTCACAAGGTGGAAGAAAAGCTGAGGGGGCTGGCCGAAAGGTGCTAGCCCTATTATAATGTTAAAAGTGGGTTTTTAACCATTTTGGTGCATTTTAAAGCCAAAGGAGGGTAGCGATAGGGAACAAAGGTGAGAATTTGGCTAGATAAAGGGTAAAGGTGGGTTTTCAAGGGGATTTGGGGAGATTAAGGGGACCATAAAGGGGGAATTTTTGGAGAGGTTTAGAAGTATTAGGGGGGTGATTTTGGGGTAAAGAAAATGGGTTTTAAAAAATGAAGAAGAGGTAAAAAGGGACATTCTGTAGGGATATAAGGGTTAATGTAGGCCTTTTGGAGCAGAATTTATGTAATCAATGAGACCTTATAAAGGGAGTCAGCAGAGGGAAATTTATCAAAGGCAAAGGCACAGGAGACTTCAAGGATGATGTGTCTTCATGGGAGATGCATTCCTTGAAGGCTTAAAAACAATTTAGCCCCCTACTTTGCTTTGTCAAAAATTTATAGGGGGGCTAACAGTGGCTCCACATGGGGATGGCTTCTTCTTGAAGGAGTCAAGAATTCAGAAAATGATCTTTGGTGTAGGCCATATGCCTGCTGCTTAAGCCACGTTCTTCTTTGATTTTCACCTGCCACAATTGTGAAGACATCAATTTAGCAGAAAAACCTTCCCAATCAATCTACCTACCCACACTACAGTCCTAGCATTTTTTCTTCTTCTAGGGTGCATTTGAGCCAGCAGACCCTTTACATCATTTTTTTTTTTTCCAGACTGAAAACAAACCTATTCTAAATCTACCCTTATTACTTCATGAGACCAGATTAGATTGTTGGTCTCACATGTTTCTATACCTAATCTACTATCTGCTGGGATTAAACTGTCCAGTAGATTTCTTCTCTATATTCTACAACAGAAATTGAAAAACAACCAAACTAGGATTAGACAGTCTAGTTTGTTGTAGATCCAAGGCATAAAGACAGTTGCACATGGACAAAAAATTGCAGAAAACTAAAATCAAAACTGTGAAGGCTTGAAATCTGAAACTTGAAGTATCCTTCTTCTCTTTGTGACTCAAATTTTGAGCATGTTAGAGTCACTTCTTTTCTTCATTTCAGCTCTGGTTTTGGGCATGTTAGAGCTGATTATTCTTTCTTCTTTGCTGGTCCAGATTTTGGGCATGTTAGGACCAGTTGTTTCACTTTCCTTGGCTCAGGTTTTAAGCTTGTTAGAGCCAATCTTTTGCACATTAGAGGTTCATGTTTTAAGCATGTCTGAACCTCTCTTTTTCCTCTGTTTTTTGAAACATTTTCTCTTTTTTCTTGAAAATAAAAACTGCAATGGTATGTACAATGGTAATGGAAACTGGAAATTGTAAATCAGTAGAAGTAGTGTTTGAGCATCTTGCCATTGACAGGACCCCAAAACAGCTCTGTACCATTTAATTCTTGGAGGAAAAATGCATTTGGACCCATAGTGGCCTGGATGATGTATGGACCTTGCCAAAAACTGTCAAACTTGTCGTGCTTTCCTCTATCCTCTCTCCTTGAGTCCCACTTTAGAACTTGATCCCCAATTTTGAAATCAGCAGCTTTGGTTCTCTTGTCAAACAACTTCTTTATGTTTTCCTGAACTTTGATGGCTCTATTATAGACCTCTTCCCTTGTTTGCTGAAGATGAATTTTTTGGTCTATCCTTCTCACCATACTGTCTTCTTCTGACTGAATCTCTTGAACCAACTTGATTATTGGTACCCCAAGGCTGGTAGGGAAAACTGCTTATGCACCATAGACAAGCTGAAAAGGTGACATGCCAATGGATTTCTTTGTTGTAAGTCTGTCAGCCCACAAGGCATGTACTAACTTGTTATGCCAAGACTTTTTGTTCTCTTCCAGCACCTTTTTGATGATGATCACCAGACTCTTATTTGATGATTTAGCTAATCCATTACCTTGAGGGTAATAGGTAGTTGAATGACCGAGTGCTATTTGATACCTGTGACAAAAATCAACCATTTTCTTGGGTCCAAAAGCAGCAACATTATCGATGATTATTTTCCTTGGGCAACCAAACCGAGAGAGGATATGACCTTCTAGGAACCTAATGATGACTGAATCTGTGGCATTCCTAGTAGGTATGGCCTCTATCCACTTAGTGAAGTAGTCTGTGGCTGTTAATATCCACCTGTGTTGTGCAAAATAAGTAGGGTGAATTTCACCTATGAAATCTAGGCCCCATTGCAAAAAGGGACCTTGAACAATGATGGGTTGTAGAGGTAAGGGAAGGAGCTTTATTTTGCCTTCAAAAATATGGCATTTGTGGCAGGCAATTATCATCTTATGGACATCATTGAAGAGTGTGGGCCAATAGTAGCCAGCTCTGAGTATTTTTTTTGCAGTAGCCTTCCAGCTCAGGTGGCCTCCACACTCCCCTGCATGGAATTATTGTTTAATCCTCTCTGCCTCATTTTCAGGAAAACATTTAAGCAATAGGCCATTTGGGTTTTTCCAGTATAATTTTTCATTCAAAATGCAGTAGTTTCTGGCTTTTATTTTTATGAATCTGGCCTTAGTCTTTGACAGTTCAGCTGGGGCATTGAGGTGTGTAAGCACATATAGAATGTCAGAATACCAAGGAGAGCTCTGAAACTTTTCCTCAACAGTGGGATCAAGAAATTATTGTTGCTCATCCAAGGTATTTACCATGTTAATGTCTAGGGCTTGTAAGTTTAATTCAACCATTAGTCGAGCTAAGCCCTGACCTTTAATCAGTTTGGTGGGTTTTATCTCAAGGTCATATTCTAAAATCACAGCAATCCATTTGCCCCTCTTCCCATCTGGGTCTTGGGACAGTATATCTTTGACTATGATGTTGGGCACATAAGCTATGGTGTGAGAATGAAATATGTACACCCTGAAGTCCTTTAAGGCCTTGATTAAGGCATAGGCCTGTTTTTCCATTATGTTGTATTTCAAAGGTGCATCCCTTAGTGCTTTGTTGAAAAAGGAAATTGGCTGTTCCATTCCCTCTGTGTTTTTCTATAGCAAGACTGCAGCCACTGTATGCTCAGAGGTGAATGAAAAGATTAGGAAATATTTAGAGAAATCTGGGCTGACCAGAACAGGAGATTGGGTGAGTGCAAGTTTTACTGATTCAAAAGATTGTTTAGCTCCAACATTCCATTTAACTCCCACACCTTTCTTCAGCATGTTAGTCATATTCCTAAGGTGTTCAGCTAGGTTGGGAATAAACCTTCTAAGGAAGTTAATCTTCCCAATAAAGGACTGTAATTCCTTGATGTTTCTTGGGTGTGTGAGCTGTAGTATTCCCTCAAATGTTTTTGGGTCTATCCTAATTCCTTTTTCAGATATAATGTGGCCAAGATTTTTTCCTTCTTGTAGCCCAAAGACAGTCTTTTTAGGATTCAATGACATACCATACCTTCTGCATTTTTTAAACACTCTTCTCAGGTGTTCTAGGTGTTCTTCCTCAGTCTTAGAATAGACTGTTATGTCATCTCGATAGATGACAATGAAGTGTCCTATTTCATCTGAAAAATCTATGTCCATCACTCTTTGGAAGGTTGCACCAGCGTTCATCAATCCAAAAGGCATCTTTACATACATAAAGGTACCACATGGAGTGGTAAAGGCTGTCTTGATTTGATCTTCTGGGATTACTAAGACTTGGTTGTAACCTGAAAAACCATCTAGCAGGGAGATCCTTTTAGAGCCTACTACCCTCTGAAGAATATGTTCCATTTTAGGAAAAGGGTAATTGTCTTTGAGTGAGGCTCTATTAAGATTTATGAAGTCAATACACAACCTGATCTCCCCTATTTTCTTTCTCACAGCCACTAAATTCGAAACCCAATCAGAGAACCTTACGGTAACTATTATGCTTGCCTCATACATATTTTTAATCTCTTTTTCAACTGCAGGAAATTATTTCGGGTTTATTCTATGAAGTTTCTGCCTGAAAGGTTTCTGATTTTCTTTTAAGGGTATTTTGTGTTGTATGATGTTCGTGTCATAAGCCTTTAAGTCTTCATAACTCCACGCAAACACATCCATGAATTCCTTGAATAAGTTGGTGTATTTATTTTTCATTTCTGCAGGTAAAGACTTAGCCAATTTAATTATTTTTGGCTTATCTTCTATGCCTATATTACATTCTTCTATGTCAGAGTCTGTGTGCTCAATGGTGGGCTTTTTTACCACATCATCAAATTCAAAAAGGTCTTCTAACGAAGCCAGACCTTGAGGTATGTTCTTATCTTTGGCTTGCAGCACCTCTACTTCTTCACTATCTACATTTTCACACTCCATGGTTGAATTTCCAGTTTCTTCATTTAAAGCGTTTATTTCTACATCGTGGGGTGTAGTTTCTTCCTCAGCCGAGGGTTCCTCACTTACGCAGCTATCACTAGATGTAGAGTCTGAATCAGAAAACTCAAACTCATTCCTGCCCATCAAAAAATATTCAATTTGTTTGTCGCCCTCAAATACCTGCCAGTATTTTTCATTATCCAGCACTGCAGGTCTGAATCTAGTTTGTATTATGATTTGTTGGTCGCTTGGAGTCTTAGGGTATGAACTGGCTAGGAAAGATAATCCATTTGCAATGGCATCCTGATTTCTAGGAACAAACACTAATCCGTATTCAAAAAATGTTTTCAATATGTCCACAACATCATTCCTATATTCTCTCAACCTAGGGTGTTTGGCTGTGTATTCATCGTTCACCTCTTTTATAACCAATTCAGAATCTCCCTGCACGGCTATTCTATGGGCTCCTATTTTCTTCAACAGATTTTTACCCATGATAAGAGCCTCGTACTCTGCAATATTATTTGTACATTTCAAATGCAGATTGCAGGCATGGCTCTCCGCATAGTCTCTCTCTTTCTTACGTAGCCATACCCCAGCTCCGGCAGTTCTTCTTGTGCAGGACCCATCGAAACTCATTTCCCACAGGGGATCACTCTCGTTTTTGTTATCATCTCTTTCCCTACAGCTGGGTTCGCCATTATTCTACATTATAGGGTCTGCACTAGGCTGTGGGATATTTAGTTTTTCGTTATGGGTGTGGAAGTCAGAGAGGTGACTAGTTGGCTGATCGCATTCTGTTTCTGGTTCAATTTGCGTTGTTGTTTCAATGCATTGTTCAGATTTTTCTACGTCTTCCTCCTCTGAGTCTAGGGTAGCCATTATGTTAAATTCCACTGGCTCTATTTCATCATGTGTACCTTTGCTTGTATCTACGTTTTCAGATTCTGGTCCCCCCAAAGATTCATCATTGTAGAAGATAAAGGAATCCAGGACTATATGTACAGAGTATAGAGGAGAATTTTCAGGCTTTTGAGGGCTACTAACCAGGAATTTCATTTCTGCTTCCTTGTACAGTCTTCTAAGTTGGCCAAAGATTGGGATTGTGGCATAAGCCCCATCCATCTGCATTATTCCTTACAGCTTGGCTCCCCATGATCTTGATAATAACATGCCATACTTGGGTGGCACATCTTCCACAACAACATCCATGACCATACACTTGGCAGGAATCTGAGTAAGGCTCACACATAAATCTGGATCAGGCCAAGACACTTTACTCTACTAGAGTCAAATGAATATAGGTCTTTATAGGGACGGGTTATCTCTAGGCCTAATATTTCCATCATTACTTTAGGCATCAGGTTTTGTGATGCCCCAGAATCATGCATTGCATTGTGGAGAATCTTATCATGGATATTAAGACTGATATAAAAAGGGGGCACTACCCCTTCCTGAAAATTTCCTTCTATCTTTGGACCAAACAGAAGGGCAGGTTGATCATCACTTAGATTTACAGAGTCACTATTCTCACCTAAATTTAATTCTTTAAAAATTTGGCCTTTATATACCTCCTGAGTGGCCAGCTCAGAGAGTGGGACAGAGATTTTAATTTTTGCAATCTCACTCTCCAAATTGAAAGTGGACTGACTCTTTGGAACGTTCAACTCTATTTTGTTAGTCACCACCTTAGTTGTTGAATAAGTGTGCTGATTCTCACTATGTACAATGTTAGAAACTGTTTTATCAGGAGCACTAACTGCAGTGTCAGTGCTGCGTGTTGGTTGACCTTGTGTATCAGTGTTTTGGTTTTTCTTTTCTTTGTTCTTCCCAGAACTCTTAGCTGTTGATTTGTTGCTTTCAGCAGTTACTTTAGAAGTTTTCTCAGGTCTCTTCTTGATGGTGACCTCAGAAGCTTTTTTTTTGGTAGTTTCTAAGCTCTTTTTGCTTCTAAGTTCATATTGTTCTCTGACCTGCATCATGGCATTTTCAAACCCTAACCCGTAATCTTCAGATTCTAACCATTCCTCACCCCAATATGAGGGTGAGGGCTGATCTTCTTCTGAGTAACAGTTATGGATTGAATCCCCTGTTTCAAACATATTAATTTTGTTTCCCTTAGACTCTTCTATGATTCCCTCATCTTCATCAAGAAAATTCTCTTGGAATGGGGGAATAACTTGCTGATCCGATTCTCTTTGTCTGTTGGGAGTGGCATTGTTTCTTCTAAAGTTCTAGTTCTGGTTATGGTTTTGATTTCTGTTTTGGTTACTAACTATGACAACCATTTTTTTCACCATTTATTGTAGCTCTTCCACGTTTTTAGATAGACGGTCATAATTGGGGTCAGATGTGAAAGCTACATTGTCATCTCTGTATGTTACCCTCCTCTCAGCTCTATGTCTTGCCCTTTTATCAATCAAGTTGGCTTCTATATTCACTGCTCCTTTCTGCATGTCTTCCAATGTGTTGTACTCTTTATCCCTAAGCTGATAGTCCATGTCAGCATCAAAGCCTTCAGGGTATTTCGCTAGGGCCATACCTTGGTGAGGTTTCATGTGTGGAGGAAGAAAGTTGTAAATGCTGTTAAATCTTGTTGTGTAATCATGGACACTCTCTCCTACGTTTATTTTAAGGCTCATATATTCTGCTAGGAGTTGGCGAGGATTAGCCTTAACCTCCCATTTGTTTATGAAAGTCTGATATAGAGATGGAAGATCATTAATGCTACCCGGAGGTAAGCCTTTAAACCATTTCTTCACATCACCCCCTAATCTCTCGGCAAAGATTCTCATTTTGACTGTATCTTCATCTATCTCCATGTAGTCAAAAGAAGCTTCCATTCTATCTACATGGTGTTGGCCTGTGGTAGTCTCTCTTGCAGTGAAGTGTGGAATCTTTGATTGATAGTCATTGGGTAAGGGTACTAGAGGCTGAGGTAAAACCAGAGGTGCATACCAGGCTACCATGATGATGTTTTGATGAGGTAAAGGGTTGAACTGGGTAGTAGGTATATGGATGATAGGGATATTATGACCAGCAGAAGACTGATGAGCAGATCTAGGGTGACTGAGCCCCAAGTTTTGAATGAAGTGTATATCAGGAGGTGTAGATGGAGGGGTTTGTCTCTTCCCAAGGTGCTTACCACTTTGAGGTGGTGAAACAGGAAACTCAAGGTCTGGCTAGTCTAGAACACTAAATGACCTAGTTCTTGGCAAACTATTTTGAGTGCCTAGGTCAAAAAGTGGCTCTGATAGAGCTGTAAAGTTTTCTGGTGTAGAGTTAGCTCTATGGATGTGGCTGGAAATAGTTGGTCTTTTAGGTGTAGGAGATCCCCTGAGGATACTCTCAGGGTTGTCAACTATTTCAGGTGGGTCTGGGTTAGGGTAAGCTCTTGTATGAATGGTTCTTGAAGCCAGAATGTTGTTTTCTAACCGAGCAGCTTAACCCTACTTGTTACTTCTACTATGGTTGATTTTTTCATGGAGGCTGGTCTCCCAGTGGAGTCTTATGTGAAACCAAGATAATCAGCAGGCCTACTGATCACCAGTGGAGTCTTTAAATCGTTTAGAAACTATGGAGTCGCCAGGTGGAGGGCTTAGGATTATTTTTGGGGGGGTACACTATCCACCACATTGCTTATGAGATGTCCCCTTTCAGGGATATATTCCAAACACAGAAAACTCTAACCAGAGATTGACTGGGAGGGCATTTACCAGATATGTCACCTCTGAAAAAGTGTGAGATCTGGAGGTTACCTGGCACTTTCCAGACTCTTTCTAAGAGTGTGGGAGAACACAACAAATGGTATAGAGGTTGATCTATGAATAGGAGTGTTTTGCTGCCAACCTAACCAGAGATTTCTAGGTTTTTGAGGCTCTTATGATGTAGAAGGTGAGAAATACTCAGAATGTCCCCAGCGGAGTCGCCATTATGTTGGGGTTCCCATGTTGTGGCTAGATTGGCAAGACCAAAAGATGAGATAACATCAAACCACTTTCAGACCTTAGGATCTATCCCTCCTAGGTCTAGAGAGGGATCTCTCTATAATAGTCAAAGTATATATGTCTTTGAGGCTCAAATGTTAAGATGTTAGGATGGTTATAGGCACAAGGTTTGTTTGTTTGATTTTTTGTGTGGTTGTTAGTTATCAAGAAAGAAGGGTTCAATGTAAGACAAGGATGAGAAAAGAGGAATAAGGCAGAGGTGAAGTATTCCAAGGAGCATTCAAAACCATTGGGCAATGGATTCAGGAAAGGATTTGCTTACTATCCAATGTGCAAGCTTTCAATTGGGCTAGTCATCTAAAACATTGGATCTTAAATATGATTGTGTGATATGGAATGATAAGAGAGGAGGAACAATAAAGGTTTAGAACAAAAAGCTAAAAACCAGCTGGTCACACTAGGATCCTAGTGGACAGGGCTAACTCTAATCCCCAGTGTTCCCAAATCTTCCAGCTAAATCCTTAACAAGAAACATCTAAGAACTAATTCATTTAATTCATACATCAGAGAGCAGGAAATAACATCCACTACACTAGTTAAATTAACTGAAATAAGTTCTTAGATCACACATATAGCAGAAAACATCAAAGGCAAGGAGAGAAGAAACATAGGGTACCTAACAAGGGTAAATCCTATGCCAATATTCTGATGCAAGCTACTAGTAACGAAATGAAATGAATTAAACATAGAGATAGGAAAACATCACCACTGCTTTAGATCAGGATCCAAAGAAATGTGCTTCTCATATTGAATAGCAATACCAGTCAAGTACAAAAATGACAATAGCCGAATACTCAATCTGAAATCATATTCCTTAGCCTATCTTACAACTTTACACAGAGACTGTATCTCAAAGAAACTACTTGAAATTCTCTGATAACTGATCAAAAACCTTTACAATGAGTTTCTTCATGAATTTATAGCTCCAGTGGAGCAGAGAAGGTAGGTGAAAAGCTAAATGCAGTATTAAAAACTTCAGAAGAGGAAGGAGGTCGAAGTCCGCTCTGTATAAATTCTGAGCATTAAACTGGGACACCCTTGGGTGAAAGAGTGGTCTTCGTCAGGTTTCCATTAAGTCCAGGTATGTCTCTGATGTACTTGGCTGTAGTACTCTGTAGTACTTCTAGCGAATTCAACAAAAATAAATCGATGATTCAAGTCTGCCACACTGTGCAACTAATGCTTCTGATAGCATAGGACTGCTGTAGGGCTGGAAAATCTCTCTTGGACACAATTAATACGAAGACCATAATGTGTACTGTGTCCATGCTAGGGAAGAAACATTCTACTGATTTGAAACCTTGATGATATGGTTTTCGTGCTCAACCTTCTGCATGATCCATGGGTCCTCAATTTGATTCTTTACCTTTAAATATCTGAACATAAGGCTTATATATCTTCATTTGCGTGCTTTAAGCTCTCTGCTGCTTAATTTAAATCTCTGACAGTGAAATCTGTGTGTTAATGGCGCCAGGACATTTTCACGGAGTAATACCCTAGGTCTTTTAATGCAAGTCCTATCGTAGGACCTCCTCGGGTTTTCTTCATGATTTCTTCCTCTGCACACAGTCTTTTCCTGTGTTTTCTATCATTGTGACAGCGGGTGAAAATCATGGCAGCTTTAACCACCTCAAAACCCTACAAAACAAAAAACTTGTTATGAAATCCATGAATGGGGGTAATGGATGCAGTGCGGATGATGAAAATGGTCATGCGGTTGGTGAAATGGCGGAACAATGCAAAGGAATGATGGAGGGAAGCCTTGGTGAAGGTTGGTGGAGCATAGAGGAAATTTAAATGAAAAAAATTAAAAAACTCGACTTTTGAACAAATATATGCAATGGGATGGGCGGATGTATGGTGGATACACGTGGGGGTGAGGTGGCGGGGCCGGGCGATGGCGGGGTGGTCAACGGCGGGGCAATTAAATCTGGACCGTCCGATCTCGGCAGAGATCGACGGTGGAAAGAACGTCGGAGGGCGATGGATTGTGGCCAGGGGTACAACTGCCATGGGTTAACTCGTGCGCAGCTCTGTGGAACGACGATTGTTGGATTTGCAATTGCAGATCGGAGGGCTGAAAGAGATATCGCTCCGCGTCCTGTACCAAACGATAACGTGAGATGAGATAGCGGTTTTGAAATAGTGCACCTGAAACGCGTCGTTTGATCAGTGGAATCGCTGGGAAATGGGAAAAAACTGCCTTCCTATGGAAGGTGGTGCGATAGAAACCGGGTGGTTTATGTACAGTGTTTGCGGCGGGGACCACCGGGATGGATGTACTGTGGACCGTTGATCTGCGGTTATATGAACGACTGAAAGGCGATCGGAGGGGAATGACGGGGTAGACCACGGGTGCTATAGAGTTAACATGGACCGTCCGATCTGCGCCGATCAACGGTTGATATTGCCTCCGATACCAATTGAGATAAGCACTTTTTTGGTTAGCGCTTGGTTTCGGCACCCAGGTCACAAGGTGGAAGAAAAGCCGAGGGGGCTGGCCGAAAGGTGCTAGCCCTATTATAATGTTAAAAGTGGGTTTTTAACCATTTCAGTGCATTTTAAGGCCAAAGGAGGGTACTACAGGGAACAAAGGTGAGAATTTGGCTAGACAAAGGGTAAAGGTGGGTTTTCAAAGGGATTTGGGGAGATTAAGGGGACCATAAAGGGGGAATTTTTGGAGAGGTTTAGAAGGATTAGGGGGGTGATTTTGGGGTAAAGAAAAGGGGTTTTGACAAATGAAGAAGAGGTGAAAAGGGACATTCTGTAGGGATATAAGGGTTAATGTAGGCCTTTCGGAGCAGAATTTATGTAATCAATGAGACCTTATAAAGGGAGTCAATAGAGGGAAATTTATCGAAGGCAAAGGCACAGCAGACTTCAAGGATGATGTTTCTTTAGGGGAGATGCATTCCTTGAAGGCTCAAAAAAAATTTAGCCCCCTACTTTTCTTTGTAAAAATTTATAGGGGGCTAACAGGTACAACCCCATACCAAAAAGAGAAACAAAGTCTGAAAGTGTGCAAGCTCAAATGCCACTCCTGAAAACACACTTCTAGTTATTCATACAGCCTAATCATGACTAATTATTTTTTCAATTTACTGTTGATAGGTTAGTGAATCAGATTTTCCAAACAACTCAATCTTGGCTTATAAGTAAGGTAGATTAGGATAGAAAAACAAAGGTTCAAACAAGCTCAAAATCTGAACCTATGAAATTCAAAAGAATAATGACTCTAATCAAATCAAATCTTGAGACAAAGATAGAAAACAAACTGGTTCTAATCTTCCCAAAACTTGAACCAGGAAAGAAAGAAAGACAACTCAAACAAATTCAAAACAGAGCTAAAGAAATAATGAAGGATGTTCTTGATTTTCAGACCTCAAGCCTTCACTGTTTTGTTTTTAATTTTATGCAAATTTTAGTCTATGTGTATCTTGTTTTTATGCCATAGATCTACAACAAGTTAGACTTCTTAATCCTAGTTTGGCTGTTTTTAAATTTCTATTTTAGAATTTAGACAATAAAAGTCTGTCACACAGTCCAATCCTGATAGATAGTAGTTAGGTAGAGAAGCTTTTGAACTCGACTATTTAAATATGAGTTCATGGAGAAATAAGGGTAGAATTAGATAGTTTTTTTTTCAATAAAAAATAAAATGTTGATGTTTAAGGTTTGCAAGTCCAAATGCACCTTCAGAATAAAAAATTTTAGGAAGTAGGTTGTGTAGGTAGCTGTTTGGGGAAGAATTTTTATGCTGATATATCTAACGTTCTTCTCATATTTCAAGCAGCTGATAAGAGAAGAGGAAAAGGTGGTCAAGGTACAAAGCCACTGATCTACATCCATAGAATTATTTTCTGCGTTTCTTGACACCTCCAAGGAGTTTCCATTCCAAGTTGGAGCCACTGTTATCCACCTATAAAAATTTGTCAGATCAAATGGTGGCTAAAATATTTTTAGCCTTCAAGAAACAATTCATGTCCAAAATTGTGAGTTCTTGAAGTCTTATGATGATATTTACCCTCTAAGATAATCTTCACTACTGTTTCCCTCATAGTCCTAAAGGATCCTACTGTTTTCCAAAAGAAAGACTGCTTAAAAGCCCATTTACCCCTTCATTTTACCCCTCCTTTCACTCATAAAACAATCCCATTTTTCATTCTCATTTCCTTCATAATATACCTCCATAAGCCTTCATATAACCTCTAAATCATTCCAAACACCCTTTTAAACCATTTTTTCCCCTTTCATTTGGTTTAAAAACTCCTGTCTCCTCTACCAGAACCCTCAATTTGCCTAAAAAACCCTCGTTTTGAGGCCTAAAAACACCTTTTTTGCATACAAAGTTTTCCTAAGCCCTCGAGGGCTTAAATCCTATAACCCTTTCATCATAAGACCTTAGGCCCCACAATTGGGTGCTAAAGGGCTTAAAACCCTTTCCAAAACTAGACTTTCCTTTGTATTTCCATAAAACCTGACTTTCCTTTGTATTTTAATAAAACCCGATAGTTAAAATTTTCAACGAATATCGACCGTCAATCTAAACCGATCAACAGCCATCGACTCATCTCATCGCAAATCCACATGGGTCCTTTCTTTTTTCATGTCTTTCAAAATTTCGATGTGATCCCTTAGAGCAAACCTCAGCCATTAATCCACCTTCATCCGACGTTCCGGATCTCATTGCATCGCGCCCATCCATCATGTTTCCCTCCTCCGATGCCAATTTTCCCGATTAAATCTTAGCCATCAAATCCACAAGAACTGACGGCTAAGATCTCGTCACGCTCCTCCCATAATTCTTCGCCTTTGCCCCTCTGATTGAGTATTGACTGTCGATCTTACTCCCAGATCTGATGGACAGCGCTCTGTCGCATCGCACAAATTCTCAAGTACCATCCCCTTTTCTCCTCTGATTTGCGATCCCTGATTAAATCTAGCCACCCGTTAGAAATATCCAAGGGCCAGGATCTAACCTGATAACCCCAAAACTTTGCATTTGGAAAATAACTCCGCCCCGAGATTAAATCTAAGTCGTCCATTCAAAAGATCCTACGGTCTAGATTCAATCCGATAGGCCCAACTCCCTTGGGACCTACCTCTCGCCTCGTAAAACATCTATCCACTCACCAGCTACCGCATGTATTCCACTATCACCTCCCATCCGTGCAGGTTTCCCATCGCAATTTTTCCGCACCGTCGGATCTGGGCCCTCCGATCTGACGGTCGACGTTCCATTTCGAAAAAGTTTTGCGACTAAAGTTTAACACCAAAATTTTTTGCAAAAAGGGTGGTATTCGAGAGGACACACGTCAAGAGATGTATCATATCACATTTGTTTTGGGCAAACTGCTTACCCCCCAAAATAAAATGTGAAAACCATTCTGGTTTTCCGCCATACCACTTATCTCCGTAGCATTGACTTTCGGTTTTTAATCTTGACCATTGATTTTTAAGATCTGATGGCTCCATTATATCCCGATCACAAATTATTTTCCCTCCAGCTATTCTCTGAAAGAACTCATCGTTTTATCTTAACCTTCCATCGTTTATATCCGATGGCCCAGATCACTCTGCGATCCCAAGCCATTTCCATCCTCTATCCTCCAAAGATTTCATCACTTTATCTCCACCGTCGGATATTCTAATCCGATGGCTCTTTTTTAACTCTACCACCAACTCGTTCACCCCCCCTCTATTTTCCTAATTGACCCCATCAGGTGATCTCGATCATTGTTTATTTTCATCCAACAACCACGATTTAATCTCGCACCCGAAACCTCCAAAGCAGCCTCTAACCTATTTTCCACTAGATTTTCTTAACTTTGTTCTCTTTTTACAGGTTATTAGGGTTTTTTCTACAGTTTTAAAAAGAAACGAAGGCCAGGGATGATGATCCCCGGGCCATTTATTCATGAAGAAAGTGAATCCACAAGATTCAAATTATGATTCCAGCTATGCCTTGTGAGCATTTGTGAAGTCACAAAACCTCTGCATACCTGCAAAACAACAAAAACACAGTGAACATCAAACAGCCGAAGAGTATCAGTGTCAAAGGATAAAATCAGAGAAAAAGTGAACAGTAATGATTTTAAACAGAGTTTAAATGGATTAAGGCACAAATTTGAGAATCAAAGGCCTAATCCATAGTATTAAAGACAAAGACCAGAAGACGAAGGTTAAGCCTAATTAAGCCTAAAACACAGATCAAAATCACATCAAAGATGTTTTAGGAATAACAAGGAGATCTATCAGTCCAAAAAGCTTCCACTACCACATTAGAGGCCAATTAAATCCTCTCCAGCTACCAAACTACCACCTGCATCTTTAAATAAATCAGAAGAAGGCAGAGTTATTGCCTCAATCAGTGATATTTTGCCTAAAGACAGCCAGAGTTATTGCTAACCTGCCTAAGAGTTTCAAAGTCAACAAAATCTGCCCAGCATGCTTAATACTAAATGAAAATCAATTAATACAGAGGAAATATAGACAGCTTCACTATTGAGCCCCTCAATGGCCGAGAAGCATTAACTTGTATTAATTGAGCCTAGAGATCTTTTCTCTCATCCCACCTCCTCATTTTTTCTATAAATACTTATGTAGAAAATGAGATAAAGGTTGGTCTCTAGATATCTGTTGCATGTAAATACTTTTCTGACGTTGTTGTTTCCCTGTTTGTAATTGAAGATACATAAGCTGAGATGAGAAGTTTGAAGTTGTAGAGACCCACTCGACTTGATGATTGTAGCTGGTTTGAACATCAAATACAAACTGATTTATGGGATCCTGGTCTATGTCAATGGTGATGTATTTCTTATTGTAAATTTTTATTTTATTTATGTTTCCATTCAGTCCACTTTTCTCTGATAAAGAACAACAAATATAGAGTTAGGAGTTACTCTTACAAGTACCCTACTCTCATTAATAAGCTTTATCTTTATGTTTTCCTCCTTTGTTTATTTAAGAATGATTTAATACAGTCCAAGCAGTTAAGGAATGTTGGTGTTCCCACGTCTTACTGTCTAAACTTTAAACATTGTTCTTGAATGATATTTTCATTACTTGCTAAGTAGAGTTGGACTAGGAAAGTTTATGGTTTGCCCTATCTTCTAGTTTTTCTCCAAAGGTTGTTTGAAATTTTCCTTGAGAGTATGTTGAAAGCAGGCTAGTTTCGAAGTGCTTTCCTGATCGTAGACTACTTTTATGTTTATCAGGAATGTTTCTCCTTTTGAATATGTTGAAAGCATGATAGTTTCAAAGTAATTACTTGATCTTAAGCTATTCTAAGTGTTTTAATTGTTTTCTTTTTAAAGTACATCAAAAGCGGGATAGTTTCAAAGTACTTACCTGATTTTAGATTACTTTTATGTCTTTTCATAAGTGTATGCCAAAAGCAGGATAGTTTCAAAGTACTTACTTGATCTTAGGCTGCCCTTTGTTCCTTCATCTGTTTGATTTGCCTTTCTTATTATTTCATTCCATAAAATCAACTTAAAGAGATCCTTTGACATAGATGACTTGCCCCATGGACCACTCTTGAACCTTGTTGTTTCAATTAAATCCTCCTATGACTTCATAGCCCAATGGATTGAAGCTGCTTCTTGCCTATCTTATTAGCTGAACCATTCTCTCACTTATTTACACCTTCACCCTTCATTTATACTTCCTTCACCTTCATTATATCCTTGCCCAACCAAAACCAAACAAAAACCTTGTTCTTCATAACTAGCCTAATATCACATTTCATCCTTAAAAGATAAATCAATCTTTGCACTTATAGAGAGATGCCTCTCTAGATTCAGGAGGGCTAGATCCTAGAATCCCAAAGTGGTTCATATGTAGGCTTTGCAGTTTGTATTTGCCAATATTGCAAATTACAGAGTTCTAACATTTGGGTAATTGCTTATTTTACCAGTTCAAAGGATTGCTTTGCTTCGGTGGTCCATTTGACTCTTATTTCTCTTTTCAGCATGTTTCTAATGTTTCTTAAGAGTTCATCAAGGTTTGGTATGAACCTTCTTAAAAACTTGATCTTTCCAATGAAAGATTGTAGCTCTTTGATGTTTCTATGGTGGCTAATTGTTACGGGTCAAAATACCTCCTCATCAGCTGAGAGGAGAAGATAAATATGGAAGGAATACAAAGACCTAAAATAAACCTATTTATTCCAAGGTAACGCCTCACTATAACAACACAAGAGCGTTATAACGCACCTGATCAGTGAATAGTTCGCGTTAGTGGCTAGGAAAATGCTCTGTTTACACTAGAGAGCAGTGTTACCCATGTTTTGAGTTTGGAATGGGAAAAACCCGTGGAGAATGATTTGAATCTCTAGCTTTTTCTCACAAGAGAATCAATACAAAAAGGAAACTGCAAATCACTAATCTCTTATTGGGCCTTGCCATAAACAACCGAACTCTTAAAGAAGGAAAAAGCATGGAGGTTAAGGAAACATCTTGGTTTTTTCTATTCAGAACTGGTGAAAAGAGAAGGGCAATGATTTCTCTCTCCATCTCCTATAAAATTTAGTTGAAGGCTCTTGGTTCAAGGTTGAAGGATTGTCAAATTTTTGAATACTTGTGAGGTAGAGATCATTGTTGTAGTGTGAAGGTCAAAGGTCAAAGAGTTTCATTGAGAACTTGTTGATCAAGACATCACCACTTTGAGAGATAAAGAGATTGGAAGGCTGAGGAGGGCTTGGTACAACTGACGGTTGTAATCCTCCTTTTTAAAATCAATAGAACTGTATCTGTTTTGTCCATTCTATGCGTTGATATTTTCATTATTATTTAATCACTTATATAGCATGAGATGAATGGTTTAGATGTGCATAGTTTGAATGTTTATTATACATTGCCTTAATTGATAGGAAATATATGTTATGGTAGAGATTACACGGGTGCTTTAATTGATTGCAGGGCCAAGATTTGGAGCTGGTGAAGGATAACTCCTGCTTCATTTCCTAGTGCTCTCCAAGGGACTTCAAGATCATTAAAAAGGTAATCTTCCATCTTATTCTATAAAGTTTCTTTAAGTTAATATGAATATGTATGTGCCATCTTTGTGAACTATACAACCAATATTACTGTCTGCCTCGAGCACCGGAAAGCCCTGAGAGGGATATTCGATAACCAAAAACCCAATAATTTTACCCTATAGCAGAATTGGCGACTCCGCTGGGGAATTTCCCCATATTTTCTGGACTATTTCTTTCCTCCTTTCTTCTTTCCTCTGTTCACAGAACCTTTTGACTAGTATTTATGCCCAGTAGACATTTCAAAAGCTCGCAGAGTTCAATCCTATTTCTATTTGACCATCTAAAGAAATTTACCCTGGCTAACGCTACCTCTGTTGGTTTTCCAGTGTGTTATAATGATGGCTCTGCTTAAATACAGTGCGTTAGTTTTTGGATTAACGCTGTCTTTACTCAGAGACAGTGCATTACTTAGCCAAAATTTGTTGTTCACCCGTGTGATTGTGTTTTGGTTGCAGAGTTTTTTGGCCGTCAGTATCTCTCCTTGACTGAATCCATGTGCTTGTTTACTAAGCTGACATTTCTATTTGTTTGCTCTTTTTTGAAAAGTTAGTGTCAAAAGCATTTAATTTTTAGAGATTTATTTATTTATTTATTTTTTTATTTTTTTATGTATCTAGCTGAGTTAATTCTGAAAATTTCAGTTTATAGACTGTTAAGAAGAGGTAGATAGAATAATATTTAAAGTTGAACTGTGTTATTTGAATGTTAGTGCATGGATGTTGAAAAGAAACCTATCCTTGTAGAAATACTCTTCATCGAATTGAATATTTAGAGCATATTTTTGCATGGTTTCTTGAGTCAGAGTCTCATTAGATTTCATACGTCCACTCCCCCTCTGCAAGACTAATAATCAAGTACACTAAGAATCAAGCGATAATAAAATCAATCACATTACTCTTTTTGAGCTCACACCAACAGTAGTTCAGGCTAGGATCTTGGGTTAGGAAAAGTGAGAAAATCACCCAAGATCTCAAAAAATTGAAACTAGAGTCATTAACGAGTGAAATCCTACTGCACTCATATTATCGGGACCGTTCCTTTACCAGAGCTCAGTGCGAGACAACACTTGGGTGCACAAGAAGGTAGCCCGCCTTCGACTGCATCCGGTGGGTGTGTTATATATTGGGGTTCCCTTCGGGGATGTCGAAACTAGATCGGGGATCTAGGTATTCTGCAAGCTATCCTTGACCATGGAACCCCCTGATGATGTCTGTGATTTGAGGTATCTTTAGTGGCCATAATTTTTATGGACTTACACAAGGTGACTGGGACGGGTTGTCCCGATACCTGAAACAGATGGACCTACTCTGTCTTCGGTCTTTAGGAGGGTACTCGTCTTCATGAGTGTGCTTACACCTATCGTCTGAGGTTTGGGCGAAGCTCTAGAGTGACCGTAACTTTACTTTAGACCAACCGTCTATGTATACTATGGTGATACTGGATTTCATCACCAGCAAACGGTAGTACTCAGAAAGGGCACCCTATTCTGGCTGCTTTCTGATTTATTTTAGAGAGTCATTTTTTCTTTTTTCTTTTTTAGGTGTGTGGTTACTGTCATTGAGACTTTATAATACATCACAATTTATTAAAATTTGTTAAAAATAAACAGGTCACCATGGTGTCATCCGACCCACGTCGTCTGTCTTGACGACAGCAAGGTCTACCTCCTTTGCCTCTTGAGGAACAACTGAACCTTGGTGAACCCGTGCCTTCTACAGAAGAGCAGCCTCCATTGACAAACACTGATTTACACATAGCCTCATATCATACGGAATTTCGAGAGGACCTTTTCACGGAAGGTGTCATACCTCATTAAAATCCTCCACTCACTGATTCATTCGGGCCTGTGATAGTTCAGATTCCACCACGCCAAGATATGTCTTCGGCTGCACAAACATCCATTTCACCACAGGCATCCATAGGGTTGATGCCAATGGCAACCATCCCAAGTTCGCCACCATCCTCCCTGCCGGTTGTCAGTTTTATGCCATCACTTGGTAACCCTAGTAGTCAACATATACCTAATCCCAACCCTATGGTCATCACAACTGTCAGTAGCTCACCGATTCCTTCGGTATCTACTCCTACCGTGACCACGTTGGGGCCCACGGTTTATCCTCCCATGAGTGTGACTACTTTGGTTCCTTTTAGCAACCCTTTTGGTTGGAACCCTTTGCTGAGTTCAAACCCCTTGGCCACTATACTAGGGGGCAGTGTCACCAGCACGCAGGTAGGAGGGAACATTTCACTTCCCCTGCAATCCTTAGGACAAACAGGACAACCTATTATTAATACTACTCCCTTAAGTGGTTCAAATATAGGTGTATGGTCTATGTAGTTGCCAAACTATGCAAGTAGTAGCATACCTTCGGGAAACTCTATTGCATCCATATGGACTAACCCACCCCAACCTCCATCTGGAATGGGGGGGCACTTTTATACTGGGGGAAACCAACCGTTCGCCCCGCAATACAATATGCCCTATGGACAACAACCATATTTCCCTACCCCTCAACCCATAGGAAAATTTATCGAAGTCCTACTTATCCTCCTGGTAACACATTGATGGGCGGACCCTATGGTCTAAATAGTCAGCCCATACTTCCTTGGTTAGATTCGGGGGAAAATCCACAATTTCCATTTTTGGCAGCTCTGGACATCCCCTACATCCATAAACTGACTAATGATCCCATCAATCACAACCCACTCTGGCCTCCAGTACCGCACAAGATTCCTTCTGACATCCCAAAGTTCAATGGGAAACAAGGGGCCGACCCAGCCGCAAACATCACTACCTTTCATCTATGGTCTATATCTAATTCCATGGTGGATGATAGTTTCCGGCTTCGACTATTTCCCTGCACCCTTACAGGCAATGCCGGAAAGTGGTATATTGAATTGCCACGTGCCGCCATCAACATTTTTGGTGCTTTAGCGATGGAGTTTCTAAAGAACTTCCAATTACCAATTAGATATGAAACCAGAACGGAACTATTAACCTCGCTGTGCCAAGACACTGCCACCCACATCTCTGATCACATTCATGACTAGAGACGTAGGAGGAGGCTACTCAAAGCACCAATCCTGGATCATCTCTTAGCTAATTGGTTTTGTAAGTCTCTCTTACCCCACATATATAAAGACATTGGCCTTTCCGATGTGGTTATAGAAGATCAATGCATTCATCATTCTCGACATTTGGATTTAATCTATTCACAATATGGCATGCTATATTATTTTCTCCCCAATGCCCCTATCAACCCAAATCCTCTAGCTACTCAGAAAATCGGAGCTCATGCCGACGGTCTCGTTGGCACAATCTCTGGTGTAGCCACAAACAATTCTCAGGGGAAAACCTCCTAGCCATCCTCGGCTGCCACTGCCCCTCACCAAATGATTACTCTTCCTACTACTGAGGTAAATTATGTGCAAACTTCACAAAAACCTAGTGGGAAAAATAAGAAGAACAAGAAAAAGACATCTTCTTCGGAAGAGTAGTCGGAAAATCAGAATAACCCTAATCAGAAAAATGCTGCCAAAAATGACAAAGGGAAGGATAAACCCATGAAATTTCCTTCCAATATCTGTGCGAAGGACCACTTAACATACAAATTTCCTCAGCTGCAGGAATGCACCGATTTTATTACAAACAAGGATTCTGGGCGAACACCTATCATTCTTCATAATCCTTTTCCTCATCAACAGCAACAACATCAAAATATGGTTGACAACCTGCCACAACCCCAGCAATGGGGCAATGGTGGTTCGCATCCTTCCGGTGAAGGACCATTAGCCATTTATGGCATTGAGAGTGTTGAACTTCAAACACGAGCCAAGCTTTATGGAAATCCTACCATAGATGCTCAAGAATCTGGTACTAGTTCAAATCCACTGCCACCCAACGATTTGGATATCGAACGGCCTACTGCTGACCCCGTGATTCATCCCCCCAAAGGGACACTTCGACACATGACTCATAACACCTCTGCACGTGCAGCCCAAAACTACAACATTGTAGAGGATTTGGCGTAGGCACCGTCAGCTATATCTGCTCTCGAAGTATTGCAAACTTGTCCAACACAAAGGAAAGCCTTGCTTTCGGCCATTGGTGGAATAGACCCCATGATTCAATGCTAGCTATCTTTGATATGGAAAAATCTAAACCTCTCCTCTCACACCAACTCACATTCTAGGTGAAGGTTGTGTCAAAAGGGAGACCAATCCATCGCACTGTCATAGACGAAGGTGCTTCAACTTGCGTTATGTCACAGGCTTGCTGTCTCAATTTAGGTTCTCATATCTTAACACCGCCGTTGAATTCCCTCAAAGCTTTCGATGGCCACATGTTCCTTCCAAAAGGATACCTTGCTAGCTTTCCCATCACTCTGGGTGGAAAAATGGTAACCGTGGACGTTGAAGTCATAGATCGTCATCTCGACTATAATCTATTTATTGGTCGCAGTTAGTCTTATGCCATGACCGCCATTGTTTCCTTGGTCTTCCGACTCATCCTATTTCCATTGGATAGGAAAATAGTCACAGTGGACCAGTTATCCTTTTGCACCTCTGATTATACCACGTTACCAAGTAGCACTGTACCCCTAATAGGAGGCTTTCCTAACTCTTATGTCAGTATCAGTACCAGTCTTCTGAAGGCATCTTCCCTACTGGATTTTTTTCCTCTCCCACCACCACAGATCCCAAACACGGTTGCAATGATATCCGCCACTTTTTATGGATCTATCGACCCATGGATCCTTTCTGCATGTTCATACATTGATTCCTACGGAGATCAGATGCCGCTCTCACTAGCCGAGTTGGCCTACCAAGCCATCCAAATTACATATGAACCCTCCACTACTATGGTTTCGACCAAAGGTACAAACATCCCACCCATCATAGTTCTCTCTAAGGATATCCTCAATGAAGTCTTGCCTACAGACGAAGCTATTCGAGAGAACATGTCTCTAGAAGAACGACCTTGGGGAGAGTTTCACCATCGCACTTCGATGATTGACTCGGACATGATAAAAACTGAAATCCCATCCTTTGACCCATATGAGATGGTTCCCTCTGCTTACAACACTGTTCAAACTATCGATTTAGAAGGGAACATGGGTAATATTTCTACGACAATGCTCATTGATATCTCGGTCAAAACGGGTATCGTGGAAAATATTTAGATTGGAGCCGATTGCAATCCTGAGGAAATTGCATGCTTCACATCCCTTTTCAAGGAATTCCACGATGTGTTTGCTTGTTCTTATGACGAAATGCCCGGCATAGATCCATCTATAGTCGAGCACAAAATCAAGATTTATGACAATGCCAAACCAATTTGGCAACAACTCAGGCTTGTTCACCCGCACAAAGCAGCCACCATCAAAATGCAGGTAGAAAAAATTTTAAACGTTGGTTTCATCTATCCCATTCCTTTTATGGAATGGGTTTCCAATCCGGTTCCCATCGATAAAAAACAAGGCACCATTCGAGTTTGTGTTGACTATCGTGATCTGAACGCTGCTTGTCCTAAAGACAATTATCCTATGTCATTCATAGATCAGATTCTCGACGACTGTGCTGGATGTGAATATTTTTCCTTCATGGATGGATTCTCGGGCTATAACCAGATTGCAATTAAAAAATATGACCAGCATAAAACTGCCTTCATCTGTCCTTGGGGCACATTTGTGTATCGTAAACTCCCATTCGGTCTGAAGAATGCTGGAGTAACTTTTCAGCGGGCTATGGACTACGATTTTCATGACATTCGACATATTGTATAGGCTTACTTGGATGACCTTCCGGCCCATTTCAAGAAATGACCTGATCACCTCGCTCATCTGAAAGAATTTTTTGCTAGGTGTAGATTCTACAATATACATTTGAATCCTCATAAGTGCGTATTTATGGTTGAGTCTGGGCATCTGTTAGGTTTCATTGTCTCCAAGCATGGGATTAGGGTTGATCCCAATAAGATTAAGGCGATTTTTGAATTTCTTGCACCACAATCCATCCTTCAACTCCAACGTTTGCAAGGGAAGGAAAAGTTTTTACGTCGATTCATCGTTAACTATGCCGAGATGATGAAAGGATTTATGCGATTATTGAAGAAAGGAACAATATACTTGTGGGATGACCAAGCTCAATAATCATTTGATTCTTTAAAACATGCACTTGTTTCAGCCCCACTCCTTAGTGCCCTTGACTACTCACGCGAATTTCTCCTCTACCTGGCAGCCTCACCATCCTCACTTGGAATGGTTCTAGTTCAAGTTCACAATGACGACAGTGAACATGTGATATACTATTTGTCCAAAGGTCTAATCGGATCAAAACTACGTTATTCACATGTGGAGAAACTTTCTTTGGCGGTATCTTTTGTTGTGACCCGACTCCGACACTATATATTTCTGCGACAAACTACGGTTATTACTTTGGAGAACCCCATGCGACACATCTTGTCTCGAAAAATTATTGGAGGAAAATATTTCGAATGGATCATAATCCTCCAAAAATTCGATTTGGTCTTCACAGCTGCCAAAGCAAAGAAATCCCTCGTCTTCGCCGAATTATTATCAGACCTTCCCAGAATCGACCCAGGAGAAGTAGCTCATGATCCATTTCCTGATGAATATGTATACTTGGTTGATTCTTCGGACCCCTGGTATGGAGACATTTTGGTCTACCTACAAACCCAATGCTTCTACCCAACTCTCACATCTGACGACCGTCGTCGTATCCGCCACCATGCAAAGCACTACCTCGTGCTGAATGATACACTATATCGTCGTGGCGTCGATACTATTATTTGGCATTGTCTCACTTTCGATGAGGCGGAACATGTTTTGAATGACTGCCACGTAGGGGCATGCGGTGGTCATATTTCGGGCATAGCTATTGCCCAAAAAATCCTGCACGCTGGTTACTATTGGCCCACTTTGTTTAAATACTGCATTGCAGCGGTCCAGAAGTGCCATCCATGTCAAATTTTCGCAAATAAAATGCGTTCTCATCCTACCCCCCTTCATTCGGTTATCTCCATTTGTCCTTTCACTAAATGGGGAATTGACTTCGTCACTTGCAATCCCACTTTGGAAAATGGACACAACTACATCGTGGTTGTGGTCGACTATTTTACGAAATGGGCGGAAGCCATTCCCATGTTTAAGGCTGATAGTGAAAATGCCGCTCTCTTCCTATTCAATCAGGTAATCTGTCAGTTCGACGTACCCCTATCTATTATCATAGATCATGGATCCCACTTTCAGAATCATATGATGACCGAATTAACATCCATGTTAGGTTTCCGTCAAGATCAATCTTCATCTTATTATCCTCAAGCTAATGGTCAAGTTGAAGCCATAAATGGCGTCCTCAAAACCATGATTCGTCGACTAGTCGGAAATCATAAAACCACATGGCATCGGAAGTTGTATTCCGCATTATGGGCATACTTAATGTCAGTCAAAACTGCCACAGGCTTCACGCTTTTCCAACTTGCATTCGGCCTAGAGGCAGTACTTCCAATCGAGTGTGAAATTCCATCACTCAAACTCGTCGTTGAACTCCTTCCTGGCACCACCACCACAGAAGAGCGCTTGCTCTCACTCGATAATTTGGACAAAAATCTTCGAGATGCTACACTAGCACTCGAAGCTCACCAGTGCCGAGTCAAAGCTCAAGACGACAAATCTGTCAATCCTCATTCTTTCCAAGAGGATGATCTTGTTCTACTCTATGATCAGAAACATGACCTCTTGGGGGCAGGAACACTCCAACCATTATGGATTGGTCCTTACATCATCACTAAAGTCCTTTCAAAAGGGGCTTACGAACTTCAGGACTGTAATGGAATTCCACTCGCAGAGCCCTGTAATGGGCTCTATCTAAAGAAGTATTTTTCCTAGTTTTGCACTAGGCATATGCTTTGTAATTTTATGTATATAATTTTTTCCTATTGTTTTGATGTTTCTAGATATTTTTTTGTTTTTGAGGTGTTTTTCTCATGTATAATATTTTTATTTCACACAGATGCCATCATCCTCCTTATCATACGTCGAATATGCGGGCGGTGCTAGTCATCACACTAGACACATTGCTTCAGCTGCTTGGGTTCTCTATACTCCTAAGTCGAAACTTCTTGGTTCTGGGGGAATTTTCCTAGGTAGTTCCACCAATAATGTTTCTGAGTACATGTCAGTGATCCAACTCCTCACAAAGGTGGGATCTCGTGACATCTCCAATTTAGTGGTCAGGTTAGATTCCAAACTCATCATTATGCAGTTAAACAATCATTACCGTGTCCGTCATCCAATCTTGTTACGTTATTTTTTAAGGGTGCGACTTTTAGAACGTCAATTTCAAACTATCACATTTGAGCACGTTCCTAGAGAATTTAATGCATTATCCAATTCTTTGGAAAACTATGTGTTAGATTGGCATTTGTCACATTCATTATAAAATACTTATACATGAGCATATATATTTTCATCCCATTGAAAAATACATAAAAAATCACAAAACACAAAATCACAAAAATGTATGTATATATATATATATATATATATGTCGTGTCCAGTACAATAGTTACATCAAGAAATCTTCCAAAACTTGGGGTGTTTTACAAAAATTTGGCTATACTAAGCCATGCTCTGACACTAATACATCTGCTCCGCCAGCTAGGCCTGATGATCATGGTAACATACAAATGCTCTGGCTATCCTCTTCAGAGGCACCAGGTATCTCTCCGGCACACCTATGATATGCTGCTGCAAACAAACTGGAACCTCTTGCATAGGAAGGGGTGGTGTACCCATACTCAAACCCTCCAGGTTTCTGGAGAGTTCATGTAAAACCTGGGCATCATCATCCTCGGCGGCTTCCGCATCCTCCACTGGTGCGCCAGCCCCGGGTAGCTGCAGTCCTCGTCGTGCATAGCGAGAGGCCCCAACTGGACAGACAAGTGCCACATCTGTGTCAAGCAAACAACGCTTCATGTAAAAACATAATTTTCACCCTATTTTTCAACAAAAAAAAAAAAAATTGCATAAACATTCAAAAGAAAAAAACAGAAGTACTTCCTTGAAATACACTGATCCTTTCCTTCTTACCATTGAGTCCCCACTAGGTGCCAGGGGGCAGCGCTAACTCCAGATCGCCTGTGAAGTTCATCCCTGCATAGGGATAATCCTCAATCATAATAATCTGGGAGTTCAGCCAATCAAAAAATCCATCATCAAAACAGTGGCAGACGAGACCCTCTCCAGTCCGCGAAAGCAAAGCTGCCCACTAAGCCTGCCTCGGATCGCGTGGGCCCAATGGCGCTATAACTATCCTGGGCCTCATCAAAGGTACCTGCTCCAGTAAGAAAGAGACAATCAGTGTACCGTACCCAAAATCTCTCTGGGTACGGGTCTTACATGCGGTAAGCTCTTCTCGGACCCGACAGACAACTCCATCACACCAATCAAACACCTGAGGCTACATACAGTCCAAGGCTAGTAGCATCTCGGCCTTTGTGGCCACATGCTGACTCTTGGCACCTGCTAAGAGAACAATCATCCATAATGTAGAACTCAATGGTCTCAAACTCACCCATGCGATTGGTACCTGGTTGCTCACAGCCTGAGTGTCATGTATGCAATGCTCAAGAATCAGATCAGCAGTGGAACGTGGGTCAGCTCTGGACCCCGTCAAGTTGGGCCTTGGTCTAGGACATGATAGGCCGATCAAAAATTACACATCATCCTTCTCGATTGAGAGCTCATTTCCCCCAATCCGAAAGACATGGTGCCGCTCATCCCATTGCTGGTTTAGCCATCTCAGGAGGTCCTCTTGACCCCTCATCACTTCTAAGTGAGAATATTTTAGCAAACCGCATCTACGGAGAGCCATCAAGCTTGTAGCATCCATCATCATCTCTTGTTCTCCCCGTTCATTTTCTCTCTCTCCCCAGATACTCATGATTAACAGCTGAATACCTGCAAATGAAACATTTTCAACCGATTAAAAATTGCCTGGACCACTTCAAAACGATGAGAAATGAGTTGCTAAAAAACATGGTGTGCCTAATGCTAGCCATAGTGTGAAACAGAGCGTTCTAACGCGGCATCCCTTCATGAGAAGTGTGCTTAACGCGGCTTTAACACTACTGGCCCACGTTAGTCGCAAACATTTTTTAGGGCCTCACAAATTTTCCATTTTGAACTAGCAAAACTTAACAAAAATACAATTAAATGATTGCAGGAGGTTCTATCTCTTACTTGGATCTCGCAGGAAGGAAAACCGTTGCCCGGATTGACTGCAATCCTCGGCTGAATATTTCACCCCTTTTCACCCTAGAGCTCCTTCACAGTACTCAAAACAGTGAAAATGAAGGTCTTCTGACCTTCTTATAGCCAATTCTGGGGAATGACTCTCTTAAGCTAGTCGGAAAAAGTCGTGAATTCTTGCTGCATAGGTGTCGCAACTATTGATATTTGTTACTGATGTTTTGATGAGTGATCAAGATTCATATGAATACATACACATGTTTGGTCGAGCATTCTTTTTACGGTATTTTTCTTGCTCGTTAATCTGAAAAACCTCAAGTTTCCTTCTTTGGACTCGTTAAACTTATACGAAGTTGATGTCGAGCATTCTTTTTTATGGTCTTTTTCTTGCTCGTTAATCTGAAAAACCTGGAGTTTTCTTCTTCAGACTCGTTAAAACTGATATGAAGAAGCACTGAGCTTTCTTTTTAGGGACCATTTTCTCGCTCATAAACTGAAAAAACCCTGAGTTGACTTTGTCGGGCTCGCCAAACTACCATGACAGAGAGTAAGGAGCCATTCTTTTCCTCTTTTTCAAAGCTCTTTTAACCGAAAAAGTAACCAAGCTTTCTCTGCATGACTCGTTAAAATTTCACGGAGGGCACCGAGTTTTTCTTTGTTGGACTCGTTAAAATTTTACAAAGAGTATTGAGTTTACTCCGTCTCCTCATACTCATAACAAAACAAGGTAGACATCCATCAAACGTAGATTTCTCACTTTTCCAACTTCGATGGACTAACTCACAGAAAATGAAATATTTCGGGCTTACTATTCTCCCTTTGCCGTGCCTGGTTATCAAGACATGACAAAGGTACCCCAATGGATTTGTCTTTTATGACATTTTTCAGACTCTCTAAACATGAAAAACTCATCGAGTTTACTCGTCTGGACTCGTTAAACCTAATCAGATGGGGCATGGAGTTGTCTTTTATGATATTTTTCACACTCTCTAAAAATGAAAAATTCACTAAGTTTACTCGTCTGGACTCGTTAAACTTAATCAGATGGGGAAAATTTTGGACAAAATGGATACTACCTCTGTTACATTTCAGAAAGGTCGATTTGGCAGCAAAAATCTTGAACATGGCACTTCCCAGAAAACTCTTTCGCAGTTAGCCGAACCCTACCATCTATGAGTATTAGCCTTCATTTCCCAGTGCTCCTACACTGGTCAAAATCCTAACACACTCTTTGGTGTTCACTAAGTCTCAGCTGCCTAGTACCTTGTTACAGTGCTTTCTATTGTTCAAAGCAGATCTCGCTATCTACTGCTCCTCTTATCAACCAAACCGATCATTATGCCAGAAATTATTTGTCATCCGACATCCCCATTTACTCTTCATTATCTCCATCACAAACAAAATCAGTTGGTTTCCGTTTCATGTTGACTGATGTAGGACGCCTCAGTGCCTACCTTTCAACAGATCTCTTCCTATCGACTTCAGCATCTTATCTAGGAAGATGATGCAGAAACCCTTCAGTACCCAGATACTTGTAGACATCAGTGACAGGTAGTCTTGTGTTTGATCAAGAGTCTTCATCATTGGCTCCTGGTCGAATGATTCTACAATTTTTCGACTTCAACTCTTTTTATTCACACTCACTAGATTGTACTGTGCATCTTAGGGACCGTCATCATTATCAGTGGCCACCTTCGCGTCTATTAACAGTTTTCATTATTGACTGGTAATGAGATGATTTCTCACATGTTCGATGATATCTCCTTCATTCACATGTTGAGAAATATGCAGTTTAAGTGAATCAGCGGTCAAGACCTTGGGGAAAAGGTTACATCATTAAAGTTGTGTTCCCTTCCCCAAGTTGCAATATTGTTTATGGAGACAGCTTCTTCAGCCTGATCCTGTTATGACAGACACTTCCACATTGTGCTTATTGGTGGAAAGATTTTTCATATCTCTATTCTAGAGAAATCATGTTGTTTAAGCTACTAAGCATGAGAATGCCTGACTCAAGGTAGATACTATATTTTCTAACATATGTTGTTGTTTCAGGTTTTCCTCAGTCTTTCAATCTCTTTATCTCTACTACACACATTGTAAAGTATTTCGGCCATCATCTTCGTCTCTGACCTCACACTTTAGGGGCATCTGTTACAAGTCAAAATACCTCCTCATAAGCTCAGAGGAGAAGATAAATATGGAAGGAATACAAAGACCTAAACTAAACCTATTTCTCCCAAGGTAACACCTCACTATAACAACACAAGAGCGTTATAACGCACCTGATCAGTGAATAGGTTGCGTTAGTGGCTAGGGAAATGCTCTGTTTACACTAGAGAGTAGTGTTACCCGTGTTTTGAGTTTGGAACGGGAAAAATCGATGGAGAATGATTTGAATCTCCAGCTTTTTATCACAAGAGAGTCAATACAAAAAGGAAACTGCAAAGCACTAATATCTTATTGGGCCTTGCCATAAACAAATGAACTCTCAAAGAAGGCAAAAGCATGGGGGTTAAGGAAACATCTTGGTTTTTTCTATTCAGAACTAGTGGAAAGAGAAGGGCAGTGATTGCTCTCTCCATCTTCTATAAAATGGAGTTGAAGGATCTTGGTTCAAGGTCGAAGGATTGTCAAAGTTTTTGAATACCTGTGAAGTAGAGATCATTGTTGTAGTGTGAAGTTCAAAGGTCAAAGAGGTTCATTGAGAACTTTTTGATCAAGACATCACCACTTTGAGAGATAGAGAGATTGGAAGGCTGAGGAGGGCTTGGTACAACGAACAGTTGTAATCCTCCTTTTTATAAATCAATAGAATTGTATCTGTTTTTTCCATTCTATGCGTTGATATTGTCATTATTATTTAATCACTTATATAGCATGAGATGAATGGCTTAGATGTGCATATTTTAAATTTTTATTATACATTGGCTTAATTTATAGGAAATATATGTTATGGTAGAGATTACACGGGTGCTTTAATTGATTACAGGGCCAAGATTTGGAGCTGGTGAAGGAGAACTCCTACTTCACTGCCTAGTGCTCTCCAAGGGACTTCAAGATCATTCAAGAGGTAATCTTCCATCTTATTATATCAAGTTTCTTTAAGTTAATATGAATATGTATGTGCCATCTTTTTGAACTATACAGCTAATCTTACTATCTGCCTCGGGCACCAGAAATCCCTGAGAGGGATATTTGATAACCAACAACCCAAGAATTTTACCCTATAGCACTAATATGCAATATAACTTTAATCCTTTTTGGGTCTATCTTGATTCCCTTCTTGAAGGCCAAACAGAGTTTTCTTGGGATTCAAAGATTAACCATACTTTCTACACTTTTCAAAGACTTTTCTTAAGTGAGCTAGGTGTTCTTCATCAATTTTTGAGTAAACGGTGATGTCATCAAGATATATCACAATGAAGTAGCTTATTTCTTTGGAAAAAACAATGTCCATGGATCTTTGAAAAGTGGCCTTGGAATTCATTAACCCAAAATTCATTTTGACATACATGAAGGTGCCCCAAGGTGTAGTGAAAGTGGCTTTGTGTTGATCACTTGGAAGTACTAGCACCTGATTATACCCTGAAAAACCATCAAGCAAAGATATTCTTTTGGAGCCTACCACCCTCTGCAATATATGATCCATCTTAGGTAAAGGGTAGTTGTCTTTCACGGAGGCCTTGTTCAAATTCCTAAAGTCTATGCATAGCCTAATTTCACTTGTTTTCTTCCTCACTAACACAAGGTTTGAGACCCATTTTGAGTACCTGAGTGGGACTATTATTCCAGCATCATACATCTTTCTGATTTATTTTTCAACTAGAGGCATTAGGACAAGTTTTATCCTACGCAATTTTTTCTTGAATGGTTTCTGGTTTTCCTTGAGAGGAATCTTGTGCTGAATGATGTTTTCGTCATGGGATTTCAAGTCCTCATAGCCCCATGAAAACACATCCTTGAACTCTTTGAACAACTCAATGTATTTTTGTTTTATAAGAAGTGGCAATGTTTTGGACATCTTTAGAATTTTGGGTTCTTCTTCACTGCCTATGTTGCACTCTTCTACATCTGTTTCAATGGATTCCATTTTAGGCTTCCTAGAAAAATCATTGAAATCAAACAACTCTTCTAAGGGGGCAAGTCCTCTTGGAAATAAGTTATCTTTGCACTACAATATCTCAATGTCTCTTTTGTTTGACTCCTCAAACAATTCTACCTCAAGAGGATGTTCTGGCTTATTTACATCAACATCATAAGGCAACTCTATTTTGTGTGTTTGTTCCTAAGTAGTACAGTCCTCTCCATGTTCCAAGTTTGGTTTTGGTATTTCGAATTCATTTTTGGATTGCAAGAAGTCTTCAATATGTTTGTCCCCTTCAAATACTTTCCAATAATCTATGTTATCAGGTACCATAGGCCTTCTTTTGACCTTTACCGTGTATTATTCATTGGCATGAGGTAGTTGGCAAGTGCTGGAAACAAAGGCTAGTTCATTTGCAAGGTTGTTTTGAGTTCTTGGGAAAGAGCTAAGTTCATGCTTTTTAAATGTTTTGACGAGGTCTAAGGCAACATTTATATACTCTCTTAGCCTAGGGTTCTTGGTTAAATATTCTCCTTTAATTTGCCTAATGATTAGCTCGGAATCTCCTTGAACATAAATCCTCTTGGCTCCTATGTTTTTTAACCATTGTAACCCTAGTAGAAAAGATTCATACTCTGCAATATTGTTTATACATGGAAATGCTAGCTTGTAAGAGTGACCTTCATTGGTGTTGTGCATCCAAACACCTACCCCTGAACCAGCTTTTACAAAAGAGCTATAAAGCTCATGTTCCAAAGTGTTTCAAGTTTAGATTTTCCATTATGTTATTGTTCATGGATGATAGGGTTTTGGCTATCATGTTCTTTATTTTGTGTTTGGTTTGGCTATTCTGACAGGTCTTTCTCTTCCTTTTTTTCATTTACTTGTACATTAATGTCATATTCATTGTACAAGATAAATGAGTCAAGGTCTGAATGGATAGAATAGAGAGGGGTGTTGTTTGGCCTATCTTGGCTACTTACCATGTATTTCATGCAGGATTATTTGTACATTCTTCTTGTTTGGTTAAAGACTGCAATGGTAGCATATGTCATGTCCATTTGGAGGTTTTGTTGGAGTTTGGCTCCCGATGATCTAGATAAAAGCATGACATACTTTGGGGGAATGTTAGCCACTAAAATGTCCATGACAAGGCTCTTGGCTGGTATTTGTCCAGATTAACACACAGATCTTTGATCAGGCCCAGACATTTAACTCTACTTGAATCAAAAGAATACAATTCTTTGTATGGTTTGGTAATTTCGAGGCCTAGTCTCTCCATCACTACCTTTGGCATGATGTTGTGTGAAGCACTATAGTCTAGCATAGCATTGTGTAGGATTTTGTCATGGACGTTTAAAATGACATAGAATGGAGGCACAACTCCCTCTTGAAACCTTCCTTCTACTTCTGGTCCAAACAAAAATTCTGGCTTGTCATCAGTGAGATTCAGAGTATCAGTGACATTTCCTATGTTTAAAGCTTTCAAAACTTGGGATCTATATACATCTTGAGTCACTAGTTCAGTAAGGGGTATGGCTATTTTGATTTTGGAAATTTCTCCCTCAATACTGAATGGTGTTTATGTTCTTGGCATATTTACATCAGTTTTATCATACATGGTCTTTTCATCAACTCTAGCTTGCTGATTTTTGTTTGGGATCTCAATTAAAGAAGTTTGTTTAGGGCCACTAGTTGATGTACTAGGGCAGATTTGGTCACCATCATGTTGGTTGATTTTGTTTTTGATTTGATCAGGATTCTTAGCCATTATGTTGGTATTTTCTATTATCTTTTTAGGAGTGTTTTCAGGGGTCTTCCTAGCAGAAATTTCTGGTTTGTTCCTCTTGGGGATGTCTTCTATTTTCCTACTTCTTAGGTCATACTACCTATGAACCTCCATGATAGCGTTTTCAAACCCTAGTTTGTATTCTTCAGAATCCTCGTATGTTATTTTAGTTTGGTTTGAGGGAAACATACCTTGTTCTTCTTCTATGAGAAAAACATCATCCTTATCATTGGAGTCTATTATATTGACATGATTTTCTTCCAGCTCATCAATCTCTCTTTCCTCTTCATCTACATAGTTTTCTTGGAAAGGAGGTTTGATTTGCTGGTCATTTTCTCTTTGTCTTATTTGAGGAGGGTCCCTTCTGAAGTTTTGGTTTCTATTTCTGTTTTGAGGGTTTTTTTGGTTTTCCATTGGAGGTGCTCTTTCATTCAAGTTAATTCTCTCCATCATCCTTTCCATTGTCCTAACTAGACTGTCAATTTTAGCATCAGATGTGGAGGCCATAGTTTCCTCTTTGTATGTAACCTTCTTCTCTACTCTCAATCTAGCCCTTTTAGCATTTAGGTTGGCTTCTACACTTACTTCTCCCCTTTTCATGTCTTCTAAGGTAAGGGGATCTCTTTCTCTTAATTGATAAGACATATCTGGATCAAATCCATCTGGAAATTTTACTAAGGCTAGGCCTTGTGGGGGTTTCATGTGGGGAGGGAGTGCATTGTATACACTATTGAACCTAGTGCGGTAGTCCTGGACACTCTCTCCAACATTTATTTTAAGGTTATCATACTCTGATAAGATTTGAAGAGGATTTTTCTTAGTCTCCCACTTGTTTATGAATGTTTGATAAAAGGAAGGGAGGTCATGAATGCTGTTATGAGTTAACTTCTTGAACCATTTATTTTCTTCTCCTCCTAAACTTTAGGCAAACTTTCTTATTTTTATGGTCTCCTCTTCTATTTCTTGGTAGTCAAATGCATCATTCATCTTGTCTACATGTTGTTGGAAGTGGTATAATCAACTCCATTAAAGTGAGGGATTTTAGATTGGTATTTTTGAGGCATAGGCATTAAAGGTTGTGGTAGTACCAGGGGGGATACCATGCTGCCATGATAGGATTTAATGGAATCCAAGGAGGATTTACAAGAGGAGAGTTTATGAGTGGAGGAAGAGGATGAAATGGGGTGTTTTTCACAGTGGATGTATGAGTGGGGATGTTGGGCCGCGAATACGACCACTTTTTAACACTTATTTCATCCATTTCTACTCTTCTTTATCATGTAATTTATAATAATATATCATATAAATCCATTTTATAATTATTTATGCTCTTATGGATAAATATTATGTCTTCTCCTTTATTTTTAATAAATTGATGATTATTATGCATAATTTTATCAATGATGTTTTATTAATATATTTTTTAATATCACTCACCATTTTAGACTCCAAGATATTTGTCAGATTGTAGATTTGATCTCCAGATCATCATCAAATATTCCAACTCAGAAATTCGCTGGAATAAGAAGTGACAGTTTTGTGGTTGAGATTCTGGGACAATGGAGAAGAATCTGGAAAATATGGAACATGGGTTTTGTCCAAAATGGACCAAATTAACTTTTTTAAGGAATGGTTTGCCCAAATTCAGCCTGTATTGACAGAAACACAAGGTTCTTTGAGCATGATTTTCTCAGATTTACTGTTGCGGTCTTCCTCCAAATTATATTAGCTGCAAATCCAAATTTGACTTACTCTTGTTGAAAGATTGATGGAAATATATTTTCTGGTTGATCAAGTTGTTGGGAACAATCGAATACTGTTATGAGAGATCATGTTTACTATTTAATTTCTCCTCTTTCTCATTATAAAAGGAGAGCATGTATTATGTATTGAAGGACGATTAGAGATGGGGAGACTTTCCTTGTTGTAATTTTCAGAATTGTGCATTGACTCTTGTTAAGAGAGTACGAACTGTTTGTAAACATTATTCATGCCTGATTAATACAAGAGTTCGTTGCCGTTTAATTTCTTAACACTTGAGTAAAGCCCAGCGGCGTTTCACCGATGGTTGAGGGCCTGACCCTGGTGGATCGATTTGTTGGTTGTATCATTACCTTTCAATTATTTTCGTGTGATATTTTGTGGTTGTTCTCATTACATTTTCAATTTAATTAGTTTGTCGTTGAATTATTGATTGATTTCATTATGTTAATGAATCGCATTGTTGTTCCGTTTCAGTAAGGACTTTAATTCATGTATTAATCATCTTGTTAAACCTTACAGAGCATTGCTATTCAACATTAGATGTCTTGTTTCAATTAATTTTTTCTCTGTGTGGATTGCTTTTCATGTCGATTATTATTTAACAACGTTTGCTGTCGACAGGGTTTTGGTGTTTGATAGAATTGTTGTTTGATTTCATTAAGTTAAAGATCTGTTGTTCAGATTCATTAGTTAATATTTGATGTTCGATTCTTCTAGTTTCAATTGGATATTCATTTACATTGTTGTTCGATTTCAGTGTGTTGTTCATTTCCAATTCATTAGTTAACAGATTGCAAAGAGTTTGCTTTCGAAGAGCTTTCTTAGTTTACTTTCAATAGCAGCTTTAGTTCAATTGTTATTTCTCCTTAATTATTTTAACGTAGGACTGTCAACTAGAGAGAATATTGGTTATTGCTTCCACGTTCCCAGATTGATTGTCTTGTTTCAGTTTGATTTCAATTGCATCAATTTCTAGAGGAATGAGTTATTGTTATTGTATCCTCGATTGATGGTTGTTGAGTGAATAGTTGGATTTCAGAGCATTTGAGTTCATGTTATTGTAATTAGATTTATTTTCCAAGCATCCATTTACTCTTGTATTTAGAACACTATACTACATATTGAAGAGCATTACTTTTGGATAAATTTTAGCCTCAGACATAGTACACTCTTGAAACCAAAAGTCATTCCTAGATTGACAATTAATGTAGGATAAATAGGTGTTAAAATGATACCTTTTATACCTCAACATTTTGGCGCCGTTACCAGGGAGAGTGTATGCCATTTAGAAAGAGTGATGCATATTTAATTTTTTCTTCTTGGGAAGAATTGGGTATTAAAAACGGAAGGTAAGAACCTGCACACCGAACAAGGAACACACTTTTTCATTGGCCCGATTCACATCAGAATTGAGTAAAAGCTTAAGGTATAAATGAATGCTTGTGTTTTTTTTTAATTTTAGAGGTAGAATTTTTGAAAAAAATCTTGTAATTCCACTTGAGTGGTGATGTAAGCACCACCCATTTCAGTAACCAATTGACAGGAAAATTTTAAGGAGGATCCTCAAAGAAATAGATGAAGAACATCTTCTATTATGGTAAGAAATGGCTCACATTGCAACTTTTGAATTCCCTATCAAAGATCTAGGAGAAGTGACACAAATGCACATAATTCCCCCACCATCTCTACCAAATTTTCATGATTTGACAAACGAAGATCCAGATACATTCTTATTTGAGTTTGAAATATTTTGTAGAGGATATGATTATTGTACTAATGATCAAAGATTGAAAGTGTTTCCTCTTACTCTAAAAGGAGCATCTCTCCGATGGTTCATGAGCCTAGGTGGGAACTGCATCCAAACATGGGAGGACATGAAAAACATATTCTTGAAGAAGTACCAAGACTATTGCAAATCCAATGAAGACATTTTCGGTATGATACAAGGGGAAGATGAAAGTTTGAAGGAATATGTAGAGCGATTTCAATATAACCTTCAAAAATTAAAGCATAAGAATTTGGAAAAAGAGATCTTGAAAAAACTCCTTCTTAAAGGAATCAAAGATGAATTTTTAGAACTCTTAAACCTGATAGGAAAAGGTGGTGTTTTTGAGTTATGATATGATGATGTTTGTGAGTTTTGCATAAGGTATTCAAGAGGAATTTCCAAGGCTGGTAAGAATTCTAGAGAAGTTTCTTCTTTCTTTTCCAAATTTACTACAAGAACAAGAGAAATAAGAGCTGAAATCAATGTTTTATTTGGAAATTTTAAATATGATTTTATTAGCTCTCTAAAGTCACAATTGAATGTTTTGTAGGTTCGGAAAAATCAAGAATTTGATGAAGTTTTTTTCCCTCATTACCGAAAGGAGAATCCCATAGATAGTTGTTCTTCCTTATCTAATTTGGAAGTGGCATATCAAAGATATGGGGAAGCTGCAACAAGGTCAACAGGTATGGTTCAAAACACTTCCTCTCCATTCTCTTACTTGGATAATCCATTATGGAATATTCATATGTTAGGGCAGCCATGCCAATATCAATATAACCACCACCAATATTGTCTACAAGCTTGGCATGGTTCACCTTATGATTTCATGAATACTCTCCCTCATCTTGTAGCACAAACACATATTCTAGCTCTTCCACAACATCTTGCTTGCCTATCAAAATCATCCACTCAACCCAATCAACTACATCATCAAGAGGCTCCATTCCCTACACAATTTCCTGCTCAACTCATTCCACACCCTCACCACATGTTTACAGTGTTGAACTGCAAAATTTACCCACCCTTCCCACCCATTCTATCTCACATGCACTATTGGAGAAAACATACACTGAGACTCAGAATGTATCAAATCCAAAAATTGTAGAAGTTATGAAAGAAAATGAGGTTTCTTCTAGTTTGCACCAAAAAACCATTTTAAAAGATCAAGAACTTCATGATACGAGGGCTATGGGAAATCAAGAAAGTAAGGGATACATTGAAGATTGGTTTCACTCCATTTTTTTGCAACATCACTCCATGCTTCAACAATTTTTGGCATCATCTTTTCAAGGGGAGTTGGCTTCTCATACCCTACTAGTTATCAACATGCATTTTTCAAATTTGGGTATGTACATACTAGAGGCCTTATTTCTAAAATGGTTCCACTGGAAATACTCTTATACATAAACATATTCTATTCTCAAAGAAGAGTAGGATAGTGGAGAAAATAAAATAAATAAGGAAATAAAACAAGCACATTTTTTTATTTTTGTAAAAATAGTTGTTTTTTTGTTGCAACACGCTATGAAAATCAACATTGTTGATAAATATTCTAATTTATTTGTGTATGTAGATGAATTATATTGAAAATAAAAATTCTACAAACACTTATATTCATTTTTATCAACAATATGGAAAAATTTCTTGAATATCATTTTTTTGGCTTACGGGCTTGATGAAATTTTTGAAAACAAAGTTGGGACAGTCAGGTTTTGAGGGACCAAAATTGAATATTTTTAAAACTTGTTTCTATCCTAATTATCCCTTTATGTCTACTTTACAACCCAATTTTAATCACTCCATTTGGATTTGAACCGAAAAATTTAGAACCAAAACATTGATAGGGTGTCTAGTAGGCAGCTCAAGAACAGAGTTGGGATAGTCCATTTTTGGAGACCTAAATGACTATATTTTTAAAACATGTTTATATGGTATATTACCCTATTAATATAGTTTACAAAAAAAAATTAATCACTCAATTTCGATATCGTATGAGGAATTTATGACCAAAATACTGACTGCCTATCATATATCAGCACTCTTGAAACTCTGTTTTCTCGGCTGTTCACTAGCGTATTTGACCCATCAATTCTTCTTGTCTTCAAAACCTGTTTTTGTTGGAGATCAATAAATGAATATAATTTAATCTCCAATTTGAATTGGTTCAATTCTCCATTAAACGAAAAATTTATGCTTGAAATATCAACTGTTGGTTTAAGCTGGAAAATTGAAAATGACTCTATTATGCAGGTTGTTCTAAGAAAATTTGATATATCATAACATTGAATTTTTAAAATATATTTCTATTGAAGATAAACCTTTGAATTAGCTCACATTTGGCTTTGGAATCACTCAAATCAGACGAAAAACAACAAATTTTGTTGTTAATATTTGTTGTTCAGATGTACCTGGACCAGCTAGCTGAGATTGAGCAGACTTGGATTGAAAGGATTCAAAGTGTTGGAGAAGTTGAAAATCAGGAGGAGTTGAAGGAAAGGCTTTGTTACACTGAAATTTGTCACCATGAAATTTTAGTCTCCCTTAGAAGTCTACAATATCAAAGTTCCTAAAGTCAAGCCTTGAAATTAAGAGAAAAGCTCATAAAAGTCTTAAAAAATCTGGCACCACACTTTCTCTTAAGTTTTGCCTACGATGCCACACCTTTTGGCTATAAATCCTGTGGAGCTAAACACATTATTTATTCATTAATGGTATGGACCCCTGTAAAATATTTAAAAGGCACAAGTAAAATCTAGAAGCTCAGTTTGAGTCATTTTTGGAAGCTTCTAGAAACATTTCTGCGGTGGAAAGTCGACTCTTTTTAGGTTCATGTATCCCATCCATTAAGGAGCTAACCCCTTGATGTAAGAAACTAATCCATTTGAAGGAGGATTTTATCCCTTCTTGTATGGAGCTGTAACTTCCTCTCTTTCACTATAAAAAGAGGCATAGGGCAGCCTCAAAGGGTTACAATTGATGAGTTGAAGTTTTAGTATTGTTAGAGGCGAAGTGTTGTTGAAACTTAGACCCTTTTAGCTAAGATTTCATGTGGGAAAGATTACAAACATGTATGTATCTCGGTTGGAAGAGTGTAAGGCTGGTCAAAGTAAAGGAAATGCCTGATTCGAACCACAGGAAGACCTGTATGACATCAAGGCGGACACGATTGTAAGGCTCTTCTTTATTTAAGTTAATACAAATAACTCTGTTTTTCTCAATAAGCTGTCAATTGATTGGTTTATTTTATGGATTCCTTGATCACCATAATAGATATGATTTATGAATATATGCTATACAGGTGCTATTTGATGTTTGTTTGTCTGTGATTGCGGATCTTCGAAGGCAACTCTTCCAGGCGACTGAAGGACTACTACTACAAACAAGCGTTGGATCAAAGGTAAGATCGTTAAATCTTTATAGCATTTAATTATGAATCGCAATTTATCTAGAGAAAGATAGTTTTGTTTGTCTGTTTGTTGCTAGCTGTTCGTAGGACACTTGGGAGGTCTGTCTTGTCCGCAAGAATGACTTATCTGTCCAACAAAATGGAGACTCCACTGGGGAAGGATTTTGAGCTTTGATTTATTTTACTTTTGATTTATGAATTTATGTTTTCTGGTTTTGATTGATTGATACTGGCTTGGGTGGTTTATCCTTGTAGAATCCCTGAGAAATGTTTGAGAAAATTTTTTTTTCTCTAGTTTTCTTGTGTCCGCTCTTTTCTTTTAGAGACAGTGCAGGCAGTTCCGCACTTTTCCTATACCCACGGTACGGGACCACACTGGTTTGCACTGAATCCTGCGGACCCTATGAAGATTTTTTTTAAATCTTAAAATCCTCTTTTCTGGATTAGTTTGTTAGCTTCTCAGTGAATACCCAGACTTGTGTCATCTGTCAGAAAGCCTTGGTTAAGAGTTTATTTCAGCATTTTTAGTTTTGAATGATTTTCTGAAAGATCAACATCTAATAATGGTTTTTGCTTTGTCTTATATCTCACTCAAAGATTAGAAACCCTGGTATACCTTCAAATCACTGGTATTTCCTTGCTTTCTTGCTGAGTCTGACATCATAGCAGAAATTGTTTTATGATATTTAGATCCCATTTTTCTCATTTGCAAATCTTTAAAAACTTTTGTTAATAAGTTTGGAATTTCACTTAAAAAACGAAAATTGAATTTTTTTTCGAGTTCTTTCTGATTCAAGAAAAGAATTTCTTAGTTATATTACAAGCTAAGTAAGACATCCTCAAAGTATTTGAAATTTTAATTCAGATTTAGTCTTACAATTTTTAGATCTCAATATTAATGTTTTTTGCTCTGAGTTTTTTTTTCTAGAAATTGTAGTGTCTTTTGAAGAAAAACTTGGTTTGTAGTTTCGACCTTGAATAAAAGGGATTTCTTATTGAGCATAGATCATTTTGAGTTCTCTTTGAAAATTAGATTTCTTTTTGTTTATTATTTTTTAAAGGAAAGATTTGTTTTTAAAAGATTTCATTTCTCAACTCTTCCTTTAGCTAGAATGCATTGAAAGAAAACAGATTGTTTTTCATAATAGATGCATTTTTAGTGTGTTTTGAGTCGGGTCACTGCATATCATTAGTTTCACTTTTGCACCTATTGTCCTAAGAAACAGCTTTTAAAATCAATTCTTAAATTAAAATTAATCTAGTAACTTTTATATTTTTAGGGCTCTTTTCACCAATATAGCTTAGGCTAGTGTCTTGGAGTAGGGAGTAATTAACTCTCCAAGACAGTGAAAACAAACAAGTAGTTGATCTTGCGGTAGGAAAAAATCCAATAGTTGCTTGTATGCTTTGGGAAGCTCCTCTTAAAGGAGTCAAGCATGAGGTCATATCTGAACCAGTGTGATAATCAATTCTATCTCATTGGGAACGATAGAAGATATGCGCATATTAACAATGGTAAACCTAGGATAGACCATTATCGAGGAGCCTGGGGTCACTTGTTGGTATACCTTGGATTATGTCAAAGAGCCTTCAAGGGGATTGAGCTTTTTTACTCTGCCCTTGCACATATTTCGGACCGTAGATTGTTCCCCCAGGTATATTAGTTCCTGTTGGTAACCATAGTGACCATAATCTTACGGTTTTTTCCTAAGGTGACGGTGGGGGAAAGATCCCACTGTACCTGGAGCAGACATCGACTAGACTCACTTGGACTCTCTGGAGGTTTATCTTCACTCGAGATGGTTTAAGTGGAGAAACTTGCACCGGTCTGTTTCATTAAGCATGTTGTCGGGGTAACTTTTCCAACTACCCTTTCTACATTAAATACTATGATGTTGGATTTCATCACCAACTAGTGTTTTTAGTGTGGAAAGTTACTGTTTGTGTGTGGTTTGATCTCCTATATTTTTAGGCGTGTGATTCATTTGTTTGTTTCCTTAGTGACTCTAGGATTTTACATTGAAATTTTCATTTTATTGTGTGTGATTAATAATTTTTAATCGTGGCTAAATTACCAAGACAATCGCGTAGACTTCAGGGGAAGCCCCCTGAGTATATACCAAGCCAACTTGAAGAGCTACGAGCTCTAGTATCTCCTAGTGATAGTAGAATTAGATCAACAAAAGCAGGAGAGTCATCTATAGTTGTTCATCCTGATTATCAATTACAAATAACAGAGCATATTCAAGAGCCTATTTCAGTTTCCAAGCTTACTGGTAGTATTTATCCTTCCAGTGAATTCGCTAAAGAACCTGAAATTTCTGAACCTGATACTGAACCTGCTGTTTTGGAACCATCTTCAGGATTTTTTACTCCGACTTCTAGTGATCCTGTTTCACCTAGGGTAAGACATATCATTACTGAAAATTTTTCTTCTAACCTCATTTCTATTGAAGAACTTGTCGGTCCAGATGAAGAAGTAACTCTTCCCGAAACCCAACAGAATTTGAATCTTAGGGAGCGTGAATCTATATTCTACAGTCCTTTTATAAGTGACGCTTGTTATTTATCATTGAAATATTTTTTAGAAAACCCAGGTCTTAGTTTTTCACCACCCCGAATTCCTTTTCATCCTACACCAAGAGGTTATTATCCTTCATCAATTATGTCAGGTGAGTCATCCATGTTTTCACAATCATCAGAAAATTTTTTATACGGTGGTCCTTCTGTTCCTTTGGGGTACCAGTCACTCTCTGGCACTTTCTCAGGAGCAACTCCTTGACCAACTGAACAAGTATTATCAACTGGTACAAATGGAGCTAAAACTGAAATGTTGAACGCAGATCAAATCTTTATGATGTCTGGTAATATTCCAAATCCTCAACCTCAAGGTAGTCAGTTACTTCCTGGGGGCAACCTCAAGGTAGTCAATTACCGCCTCGAGGGCAACCTCAAGGTAGTCAGTTACCACCTGGGGGGCAACCTCAAGGTAAATTTTTACCAGGAAAAACTGTAGGAAAATATTATTTACCTAGAGAACAACCTCAAGGACAGTACATACCTCAAGGTTATCAACCTCAAGGATAGTACATACCCCAAGGTCAACCCTAGACTCAGTATATTCCTCAGGGTCCTTATCAACCCTAGATTCAGTACGTGCCTCAAGGTTATCAACCTCAAGGTCAGTACCCAACTCAAGGTTTCCAACCACCTTCTGGTCAGTCATTTTTACAAGGAGATAGAAATTTACCACGTAATTATCAACCCTACGTTCAACTAGGTTATCGTCCTTCATATGCACAACCTTCTACGGGTCAATACCCCAGAATGAATATGGTGTAGAATCCACCACAAATTCAACAGACTATGCAACCTAATGTGCAGTTATCTAATCAACCTAGACAGCCTTTAGTTTTTGGTCCAACCTAGCAACCTGTCCAGCCTACTGTTCAAATCCCTACACCTGATTCTGTTTAGCAGCTCGAGCCTAGTACACCTCAGACTCTGCCTCAGACTGTTGCAGCTACTGCAACTTATGTTCAACCTACAACACTTGTCTTTGGAGTATCTGTAGCTCCGGTTTCTTCTATCCCTACATTAGTGAAAATTCCTCAAGCCTCTGTACCACAGTCAGGACCTACAATTCAAACTATAGTCTAGATGCCTACAGAACAAGCTGGTACTAGTAAGATTGTCTCTATTCAACCACAATTTACTTATCAACCGTACCAGGGACAGTATCAAATTGGTCAAGCTACACAAAATCTATCATGTCAGTATCAGTCGTACCCTGGGTATACTTATCAAATACCTCAACAACACTAGTATGGTCCGGTTAATCCTGGTTACCCAGGAGGCTTCACGATTCCAAATGCACATCTGATTCCAGGGTATCCTGGATATCCTCCTCCTAGCACTGGTTTTACCACACAAGGTTATCAAGACCCTAGCCATTGGTTACCATTCATAGCAACTTTAGATTTAACAGATATGTCACGCCTTATGAACGATCCCATTTTTTATCTTCCATATTGGCTGCCGATGCCTAACAAGTTGCCCAGTGATATTCCAAAATTTGAAGGTAAGTCAAGAGAGGACCCATATAATCACGTTATGACTTATCACCTCTGGTGTGCATCCAATTCACTAGTCGATGATTTGATTCGATTACGTCTTTTTCAAATAACTCTCATTGGTCTAGCTGCCAAATGGTACATCGAGTTACCACGTAGCTCTTTTAATAATTTTAATGCGCTAGCTACTGCTTTCTTAACCCATTTTCAGTTTCCTGTCAGATACGAAAATGGCACAAAATTGCTGACTTCATTAAAACAGTCTACGTCTACCTACATATCTGATCACATTCATGAATGGAGACGTAGAAGGCGTTTAATGAAAGTCTTTATTCCTGATCAAATTTTGGCTGAATGGTTTATTAAATCGTTATTGTCCAAATTTACTAAAGATATGGCCAAAGGAGGCGTTGTTACGGAAGAGCAAGTAATTGCTCAGGCTCAGTACCTTGACCTTCTGTATACTCAGTCAGGTACTCTATATGATAAAATCCCCAATTTACCAAGACCTGGTCAGTTAACTGCAACTCCTTTGGGCTCTCATGCCATTGATGGTGTAATTGGTTCCATTAGTACTGGTAAAAGAAAGAAGAAGTCTTCCAAGACTACTTCTCCTATTATCACTTTACCCGATTCACCCAAAGGCAATTCTTCCCTAGAAAATTTTGTTGATATTCATGTTGTAGAGACATCTACGACCAAATCTAAAAATGGTGGTAAGAAGAAAGGTAAGAATAAAAAGAAAAAATATTCAAAAGAGAAAGCGATACAACTGAACCAACTGAAGAAAAACACAAACCTTGATATCCTTGTCTCATCTATGACTAGGATCATTTTACAAAAGAGTGCCCGCATAGAGCTGAGGTATCAAAATTCATTAAGGGTTTGCATATACCTGCTATCTTAAAGGATCCCTTTCCCACTCAAGATAGTAACATGGTTGGATCTTCCTCCAATCCGGTTGAGGATATCTTGATGGTTGCGACGCGATCGCAAGATTACGGTAGTAAAAATACTGGTAAAGAAGAAGAAACATCCAATTCTGCATTGACTACATCTCCCTCAGCTTCTAATCCATTATAGATCGAGAAACAAAATCCTGACTTAGTGATTAAACCGCCTGCAAAAAGTGTACTTCGTAAATCAGATTTCAATCCACATGCGAGAGCTACTCAGAATTACAATATTGTTGAAGATTTGGCAATCTCCCCTTCAGCAATGTTGGCTTTGGAAGTGTTACAGTAATGCCCAGCCCAAAGAAAATTTCTTTTGTTAGCCTTAGGAGCCATAGATCTCCAAGATTCAAACCTCATGATCTTCGATTTAGAGAAATTTACACCCCGCCTACCCCATCAAATGGCTTTTCAAATTCCAGTAATAGTAAAAAACAAACGTATCTTTCGTACTATTGTTGATGAAGGGGCTTCTACGTGTATAATGTCGTTAAAATGTTGGAAATCACTTGGTTCTCGGACTATTAACCAATCACCAACTATTCTCAAAGCTTTTGATGGAAGAGGTTTTCAGCCATATGGTATTTTACAAGATCTACCAATAGAGGTCGAAGGCAAAATGGTTAATCTAGATGTGGAGGTGGTTGATGCCCCTCTGGATTACAACCTTCTCCTGGGTCGCAGTTGGTCTTATGCCATGACTGATGTTGTATCAACGATCTTTCGCCTCATCATGTTTCCCCATAAAGGAAAGATCGTCAAGATAGATCAGCTCTCATATTATTCATCCGACCCAGCCTCTACTGATAGCATCCAACATATCGAAAAATCGACTATCCCTTATAAGGATGTCGAAGTAGGTTTGATTAAAGATTCATATTTACTGGGAAATTTTTCCTTGCCTCCTCCCAACGTACAAACTCCTATTTCTAATATCAATATCATTACATCAAGTATTATTTCCTTTGATGATCCTTGGATAGTACCTTCAGAATCAGAATTGGATTCTTTCAATGGCCCAATGCCTTTGAGTCCTTTTGAGTTAGCATATCAGCATGTACAGTCATTTTCTGATACTCCTTCAACTGAGTCTGATCCAGTGAATGTGATCAATCGGGAGTCATTTTCAATATCAAGTTTAGCTTCGACCCCAATTCTGGATCCTACTCAACAAGTATTCCATATTGATGATCATATTCGTGAATTCTTGTCAGTAGATGAGTTACCATGGGAAGATATTCATCATAGGTATTTGTTTTTACCTGATCTTGATCATTTTGAGAATGCTTTTTCCTCAATTTTCACCACTAATTACATCAAAGAACCTCAGAATGCTCTCTCACATTCTGATTCTGAATTAAATTTAGAAAATATTTCTACGACGGTTCCTCTTGACATTTCAGTAAAACCTGGAATTGTTGAAAACATTCACATAGGTGCTTCTTGTACGCCTGAAGAAATTCAAGCATATAAAGCCCTGTTTCAGGAATTCTGCGACATTTTTTCTTGGTCATATGAAGAAATTCCAGGAATTGATCTATCGATTGTTGTTCATGAAATTAAGACATACACGGATGCTAAACCCATCAGACAGAAATTATGTTAGATTCATCCGAAAAATCTACCGCTATCAAAGCCGAAGTTGAAAAATTACTTCTTGCAGGTTTTATTTATCCGATCCTGTTAACATACTGGGTATCTAATATTGTTCTGGTCAATAAAAAACAAGGAACAATAAGAGTATGTATCGATTATAGGGATATAAATCGATCTTGTCCAAAAGACAATTATCCAACCCCATACATCGATCAAATTATTGACGATTGTGCTGGAAGTGAAATGTTCTCGTTCATGGATGGATTTTCCGGCTATAATAAAATCAACATACTCCTTGCAGATCAACCTAAAACAAATTTCATTTTTCCATGGGGGACTTTTTCTTATCACAAATTACCTTTCGGCCTTAAGAACGTTGGCACCACTTTTCAAAGGGCTATGTCTTATGCATTTCACGACATTAAACACATTGTGCAGTGCTACCTTGATGATTTGCCTGCTCATTTTTCATGTAGAGTAGATCATATTACTCATTTGCGAGCCATCTCTATATGATGTAGGCACTAGAAGATTTGTTTGAATCCTCACAAATGTGTTTTCTGCGTAGAATCCACACGATTATTGGGATTTATTCTCTCAAAGGCAGGCATTCGTGTCGACCCATCTAAGGTTGAGGCAATCATCAATTTACCTCCTCCTTCTACTCTTCGCCAACTCCAAAGTTTTCAAGGGAAATAAAACTTTTTACGTAGATTCATTCCTAACTACACCAAGTTAACGAAAGGTTTCACTAGGTTGTTGAAACAGAATATTCCTTTCTTTTGGGACAAGGTTTCTGATAGATCTTTTGATGCTTTGAAAAACACATTGACCCATGCACTGTTACTGCATCCTCCCAACTACAACGAATATTACCTTTTGTACCTCGCCACTTCTGATTCCATGATAGGGATGGTTTTAGTTCATGAATATGAATTCCATACTGAACATGTGATTTACTATCTTAGTTGAAATTTTCATCCAACTGAGATCAAATATTCACATGTGGAGAAATTGGCCTTGGCAGCTATTCAAGCTATCCAATGTTTTTGTCACTACATACTTTTATGCAAAACGATAGTGATATCTGATTGTAACCCTATGATGTACATCTTGACCAAACAATTGCTAGGGGGAAAATACTCTAAATGGATTGTTATCTTGCAGGAGTTTGATTTGGAATTTGAAAAATCAAAATCAAAGAAATCATCGATATTTGCTGAAATTATGTGTGATTTCCCATGTACTGATATAGAAACTGTGGCAGAACAACAAATCACGGATGAATCCTTGTTTCCTATTAGTACTATTGATCCTTGGTATGGAGATATTATTGTTTATCTTCAGACCCAATCTTTTTGGCCTGAGCTTTCACGATCACAACGACGAAAAATTCGTTTCCAGTCTCAACAATATCATATTGTTGGTGACACACTATATCATCGTGGTGCAGACTTAGTTTTTCGACGCTGTCTAACTCATGACGAAGCTGAACAAGTTTTAAATGATTGTCACTCTAGAGCATGTGGCGGTCATATGTCTGGGTACGCCACAACCCAAAAGATATTGCGTGCAGGTTATTTCTAGCCATCCTTGTTTAAAGATTGTATTTACGTGGTCAGAAAATTGTAGAACTTATGTGCAATACACATGAATATGTCCAAGACTCTCCTGATCACACACTATTTTAGCTTCATGCACAATACAGAATCTATTCCACCATTGATGATCACACGTGGAAATTAAATCAATTGCAATGCACACATGAAACCATAAAAATTCACACACATTAACACAGTTGTTTTAACGGGAAAGACTGAAGCTAAAAACCACAACTATCTATATATAATATATGTCATATAGATCATGGAACAATCCTCATACAAAGCTTATCAAAATCTCTCAGTACAATCCAATCGCTACACACTAATCAGGCCCGATATTGAAAATCCGTGCACCGATCTTTGCCAGCTTCTAGCCTGCCTCTACTACGCAATCCCTACTGAAGAATAGCTTTGAATGAACTTGAATCCACCCTATATTGACTGCACAATCCTCATTGGCATCTCCAATGAATTTTTTGTGCAAACAATGCAACACTATAGTCACAACTGATAGTCACGCTTGCTCTTTCAGCTACCTCTCCACTGGTCTCCACTGAAACTGTCCATGCACTGTAGTTAACTGATGTATTCTTTAGTTGATTAATGAGTTATTATTTAGTGAATTAATTAATAATTAATTCACACCACTATCACCAGTGTATCAACCAGTTATACTAGATACAACTATCTCAACTGTGTCTAACTGAGTTAAACTAAATACAACTCCATAACTACTTCTTCCAACTATGGCATAACTTTGCCACTTGAGTTCTAACTGAATTCCTCCATGCAATAGCTCTAGTAAACCCTTAGGAATAGCGTAATTCCTTTTTTCAGCTCATGTGCCACATCTGTGCACTTAACTGAAGTGCTCCAAGAGAATAAGATATTGTTTAGAGTCCAAATATTATAAAGAGCTAATAATATTCGACATATCTATTTTTAGATTGGCAGTCTAAAAATAGACTCCGCCTAATATGTCTAAAAATAGAAGTACATCTATTTTTCCAACTTGACCAACCATCCAAAAATAGCATCCTAAAACTCATAGAATATGATCGACCTATCTAAAAATAGACATAGTCTAAAAATAGACTTTGCGCCAAAAATCACCTGTGTGGGCCGCACCTAGTTTAGGTGATTATTTTACAACTAGGATTAGGAATGATGTTTCAGGATGCTTCCTTCACTGTTTCTTGTTGCAATCTTCAACACTCCCACTCAACAAGAAAGGACTGCCTTTGCATGCGACATGCAACTCCATGCATTCGCCCTGCAACCTTTGCACACGCCCTGCAACTCCATGCATCTGCTCTGCAACACTTCCGAAACTGAAAAGGCTCCAAAAAACTCAATCAATATGATGCATCTATCGTCAAAGTCTTCGACTTCTGCCGGTACCAACTGCACATGTCTTCAGGAACCACTGCACTGTTGAACTCTACACCCATGCACTTTGCACTTGCTGTCAACTCTGAACCGCGTTCTAATATCCGACACTGTCACTTTGATCTTCCTGCATCAATCTAACTGATCATGCTACTGTTTCTCTATGGGAACCTCATAGCCAGGTTCAATTCGTGATATCCAAACCATCTCCATGAATCTTGCCCAGAAATCTCCTCTTGGGATTACCCATGCATGTCGCCCCACCTCTCACCTGGTGGTATAGTCGCATGCACTCCCTCTACCCATCTGGCACGAAATTTCTCTGCATGAGTGGTTGCTCCCACTCCATTATCCTTATCTTGTGGCTGCTCCACATCCCAAGGTTCACTCTTACCTGCATGCAAATCGTGCTCCCTCTCAAGATTCAATTGCATGTCTTTTTTGCACTTCCCAACAGTAGGAAGCTCCGTATAAATCCCATCTACTTCAATTCTATAGAGATTCCTAGCTCGAATCCCAACCTTCTTGAATTTTCGTATTGCTTTGTACCGAAGGAAAAGTTTCCCTTCACTAAAGACAACATCATACCCTTTATCCTCTAACATTGCGACTGAGATTAAATTCTTCTTTAAACCTGTAACATGCACTACATCTTGTAAAAGAATGAGTTTACCTGACTCCCTATGAAAGGTAATGGTACCAATTCAGGTCCCATTGTATTTTCCATTGTCACCCAACTCAACATGCAACTAGAGATCTTTCTCCACCAAGTCACTGAAAAGGTTCACATCTCCCTTCATGTGAAAGGAAGCACCACTATCAAAGTACCACCCCAATTCCAATGCACTAGACACCATGCATGCGATCAATGAGAAGTCCAGCTCAAATTTTGAGGCAAGAGCCTCACCAGCTGCAGCTCCAGCAGCCTGCTTTTTCTTCTTCTTCTATGGAAAATGTGTGGCTAAATGCCCATGTTCGTGACAATGAAAACACTTCACTTTGGACATGTCACGCTCTTTGCCATCCGCATCGGATTGAGAAGGATTTTTCTTCCCCTTCCCTTTCCTTGCTTTGGAAGCCAAAGCACAATCCTCTTCATCATCATTCTTTGATGAAGAGACATCCCTCGTACTCCACCTTATCTCTTCTTGCACAAGATCTGACCAAAGTCACTCCCATCCTGAAAGTTTCTCCCGACCATTGACAGAGTCCTCGTAGCTATGCAAACACTTAGGAAGCCCAAGGAGAGCCAAGCTCACCAATTCTTCTTCATCCACACTAACTCCTACACTCCCAAGCTCATCCCTGCAGTGGAAAAACTTTGTCAAGTATACTAGAATAGTGTCATTCTTCTCCATTTTTATTTTCCTGAGCTTGTCTTTAAGCGCCAAATTCCTCTGGTCACTTCTGCTTTGGAAACATTCTGTCAAATCCTTCCACATAAATAATGGAGTGGCTTTACCGTGAAGGCTGGACACAATGTGATCCTTCACACCTTCCAATAGAATCCTTTGACACCTTGCTACCTTCTTTTTCCATGCGTCAAGTGCAGCTGTATTGCTAGAACTCGGTTTAGGAATATCAACATCTATGAACTCCTTCAACCCATTATCCTCAAGCACCACCTCCATCCTGTCCTTCCATGAAATATAATTCTATTTTCCATCAAGGGCATACTCCAATCGCAATCTGTTGAAAGACATTTCAATGAATGCTCAACTTCGACACCAAGAAAACATTGCAGCAAATTCGAATTCCACCAGCACAAAACTCAACCGCTTCAATAATTGCAATCTGCTCCAATGATCAATTGCTTCGATACCATGTAGAAATTATATGCACTGCACATTCATATGTCCAAGATTCTCCCGATCACACACTATTTTAACTTCATGCACAATACAAAATCTATTCCACCATTGATCATCACATGTGGAAATTAAATCAATTGCAATGCACACATGAAACCATAAAAATTCACACACATTAACACAGTTGTTTTAATGGGAAAGCATGAAGATAAAAACCCCAACTATCTATATATAATATATGTCATAGATATCATGTAACAATCCTCATACAAAGCTTATCACAAGCTCTCAGTACAATCCAATCGCTACACACTAATCAGGCCCAATCTTGCAAATCCATGCACCGATCTTTGCCAGCCTCTAGCCTGCCTCTACTACACAATCCCTGCTAAATAATGGCTTTGAATGAACTCGAATCCACCCTATATTGACTGCGAAATCCTCATTGGCATCTCCAATGAATGTGTGGTGCAAACAATGCAACGCTATATTCACAACTGATAGTCACACTTGCTCTTTCACCTACCTCTCCACTGGTCTCCACTGAAACTGTCCATGCACTGTAGCTAACTGATGTATTCTTCAGCTGATTAATGAGTTATTATTTAGTGAATTAATTCATAATTAATTCACACCACTCTCACTAGTGTATCAATCAGTTAGACTAGATACAACTAGCTCAACTGTGTCTAACTGAGTTAAACTAAATGCAACTCCATAACTACTTCTTCCAACTGTGTCATAACTGTGCCACTTGAGTTCTAACTGAATTCCTTCATGCAATAGCTCCAATAAACCCTTAGGAATAACGTAATTCCTTTTTTCAGCTCCTGTGCCACATCTGTGCACTTAACTGAAGTGCTCCAAGAAAATAAGATAATGTTTAGAGTCCAAATATTATTAAGAGCTAATAATATTCGACATATCTATTTTTAGACTGGCAGTCTAAAAATAGACTCCGCCCAATATGTATAAAAATAGAAGTCCATCTATTTTTCCAACTTGACCAAAAATCCACAAATAGCATCCTGCAACTCATAGAATATGATCAACATGTCTAAAAATAGACTTTGTGCCAAAAATCACGTGTGTGGGCCCCACCTAGTTTAGGTGATTATTTTCCAAATAGGATCAGGAATGATGTTTCAGGATGCCTCCTTCATATTTTCTTGTTGAAAAATTCAACAAAAATGTCATAATTTTCAAATCTTCGATCGAAAAATGTGTGCACCACCTTCTCCTCTTCACCCTATAATTGATGTCAGTCCTTTTGCAAAATGGGGCATTGATTTCATTACATGTAACCCTCATTCAGCCTGGGGGCATAGGTATATTATTCTAGCAGTAGATTATTTTACCAAATGGGCTGAGACGATGCCTACATTTGTGGAAGATGGAAAAACTGTAGCTACTTTCGTATTCAATCATGTGATTGCTCATTTCGGTGTACCCCAAGCTATAATTACTGACCACGGGAGCCATTTTCGAAATATCATGATGACCGAATTAATGGACCAAATTGGCCTGCGCCATGACAGTTCTACACCATATTATCCGCAGGTCAATGGTTTAGTTGAAGTAATTAATAAAGTTTTAGTCACCATGGTCAAACGAAACATTGGCATTCATAAGTCGAATTGGCATACCATGCTCTTTTCAACACTTTGGGCATATCGAACCTCAGCAAAAACATCGACAAGTTTTACCCCTTTTCAACTAGTTTATGGTTTAGAAGTGGTATTACCCATTGAATGTGAGATACCGTCACTCCAACTAGCAATGAGTTACTACCAGACACTTCTGAAGAGGAGAAATAATTTTTATACTTGGCTCAATTAGATGAGAATCGGCGCACCGCTGCATTAGCTATCGAGACTCATGCGAAAATAATGAAAGCTGAGTATGATAGAAGTGTTACTCCTAGTAATTTTTCAAAAGGAGACCTACTTTTGATTTATGATCAAGCCAACGATAAACTAGGGGCTGGGAAATTTTAACCCATGTGGCATGGTCCTTATATTTTCAAGCGGCAACTTGCAAAAGGGGCCTATGAATTAATTGATTTTGACGGGGTCTCTTTAGGTAAACCCAGAAATGGAATTTATCTAAAGAAATATTACACTTGATTTTGTGTGGAGATCTTCTCTGTATATTAGTTACTTTTTAGCTGGTGTGCTATAGATTAGAAGCGTGTGCCTAGCTTAAGTGTGCTCTTACTATTATTCCCGCTTATCTGGATACTTTTGATATCGCAGATGTCGACGTCCTTTCAAACGTATATTGGTTTTGCTGATGGCGCTTGTCATAGTACACAAAACATCTCTTTCATAACTTGGGTTATTTACTCACCCACTGACGAGTTAGTATCGATGCATGGGGTAAGCCTCGATCAAACAATGAACAATATTGCTGAAAATAGTGCAGTTATTGAATTATTATCGAAATCTTTTTCATTTGGAATTCGGAGTTTGATCATTAGGTTAGATTCTCAACTCATTGTATTACAGTTAAACTGAGTATGTGCCATTAGAAATCCAGTATTATTAAGATTATTTTTAAAGTTTCATCTCTTGGAACGAGAGTTTGATTATATTGAGTATCAACACACTCAAAGAAATTTAAATACATTAGTAGATGCAATTGCTTCTAATGTTATAAATAGACATTTGCGATAAAAAAATCAACATTCCATAACATGATTGAATAGGTAACTGGAAATAATAGCATATCATAGTATAGACATCGTCTTCGATCATAGGCTCAAAACACCTTATGATCGGAAAAAAGTGATACAAAAAATGAGTTTACAAGTCAATCATCCACTATCCGTGGTGATGATCACAATAATACACTACTGCTCGTACCACCCTATTCAAAAACCTCCTGAATGGTCCAGGAACATCAATGACATATTGCTGTAGATGGAGTGGGATATCATCTATGGTGGTCTCAAGAATATCCATAGTGAGCCACTCCAAATGGTGCTCTAAATCAGTCAGGATCTCTGAAGTCTGATCATGTGGGGGTGGTGGTGCTACTGCTGCATCCCTTTGCCTCCGATCAAAGGGGAAGAGAATGGCTGGTCAACTCAGACCCACATCTGCATTTGAAATTTTTGTTATCAGTTTTGGATGATTTAAAAAAAAAAAAAAATTCAGAAATTAGAACATGTTAAAAGAGATTTTTTACCTGACTCATCCCACTGAGCTCCTGGAGGAAGGGGCATATCTTGGTCGGCACAAAAATCCATGCTAGCATAAGGAAAATCCTCTATCACAAAAATTTGGCATTCTAGCCAACGAAAATAAGTCGAAGGAAAATGAACAATCTCCCCACCCTCACTGTGGCGGGCCATCAAAGCAACCCAATGAACCATCCTAGACTCTCGAGGTTGACCAGCATCAACAGGAATGTGTTGCGGGGCTAACATAGGGATCCTATCTAGAGCAAAGGTGACGACAATGGACCCATATCCAAAGTTGTTTAACTTTCCATTCTTTGCTCTGGTAAGTTGGCCTTTCACATTTTCCAACACTGCCTCACTCCAGTTGAATATGGTGCCTCGAAAACAATCTATTGCGATGCGCATATGAGATCTAGTGGCTACATGCAAAGTTGCACTTCCGCACAACTTGAAAATGGTAAAATCGATCACTTTTAGCTCAGGATGGATGATAGTTTTAATGTCAATACGTTTGTCTCGGGGATTGCCTTCATCATTACAGAACTCTAATTGTAGGCTGGCAATAGGCTGGCCACCTGGCCTAGCCCCAAATAGAGATAGTGGTTCGCCTCTCCTAGAAAAACTAGTCAATAAATATATGTCTTCCAGCTCAATATTGAGCTGGTGACCTCCGATCACGAAACACTGGTCTTGAACATCCCATTTACTTACCAGCCAAGTAAGAAGATCCACTCGATCTCTCATGCCACTGATAGTCCAAAATTTGAAAAGCCCGCTTGCTCTTAAAACTTGCAAAGTATGTTGATGAATCATTGTTGCTTCATCTACCTCCTCATGTTCCCGTTCTCACCAAATGAACATTGTAGATATCCTACAACTAATAAAATGAAGTTTTAAAATCATTTTGAAGCAAACAATTTGGGTAATTTAGGAAGAAAATGTGTTTTTAAATTCGTTATGGTGCCCCCACACTTTACGCCCAGATACACTACGTAGCTCCACATGGGATCTATGTTAAAAGTGCGGGGCCTCGACCATTTCATTTGTGAGAAAATGTCCGGGTCCGCAGGTACCTAATGTCTTACCTGTGAACCCCCAAGGGTGGATTTTTCAACCTATTTCCCTCCTAAAAATGAAACTTTGACCCTAATTTAAAAATCTGAATAGATGAAAAGAAAGATAAAGAGGTTGTGGATTACCTGGAATAGACGGTTTTCGATTCCGATGGTCGGTTTGCCCAGAATCTCCTCCGAAGCATTTTTTACCAAAAGCTCTAAAAATTTCACTCCAAACTCAAACGGTAAAAATGAACTTGAAAAACTCATTTTTATAAGTTTTTTCAAATAAATGAATTTTAAATTTGTTTATTTTTTACTTTAAAAAGATGGTTTTTTGAAATATTATTATTATTGAAAAAGGTATGTTTAATTTTTTCAAGTTTTTGTGCAGAATACCAAATTTTTTAGGCAAAATGATCATTTTTGAAAAAGAGTAAACTTTTATCACTTTTTCGGGCTCTTTAAAATTTACGAAAAAGCGAAACCATGGAGTCCTCTTTTAAGCCCTTTTCAAACTCTCTAAAAATGAAAATATTGCCGAGTACTTGACTATTCGAACTCGTTAAATTAAATGAACGGTTGTCCCTTCAGTATAAGTTTACCCCTTTTCAGGACTGAAATGGACTATTTACGAAAAAGTACACCCATGGAGTTTTCTTAAGTTTTTTATTCAGACTCCCTAAAAATGAAAAACACCGACTTTCTCCTATACTGGACTCGTTAAAATTTAACTGTAAAGGACCTGTCGATTACAAACAAGAACGGACCACTCCTTCTTAGGGTTCAATTTTAAACTAAGTTGGACTCATCCGAAGGATGAGCTTATAAACAAGCAAATGTTATCCTCCTCAAGTTTTTCAAAAATAAAGAGGTGCTTGCCAGAAATGGTGGCAGAAAAGAGAGAAAAACAGATTCATTTGTTACACTTTGATTTATAAAATCATTACACCACTCTTGAACACGACACTTTTTGTTACACTTCTACCTGGGTTGGGAAATCCTTTGCGTATCAGTTAATCAAACCACATTGAAGGTATTCAGCCGTTTTCTGGGTATTAGCTTAAGGAAAATGTCACCAAACCATCTGCAATGTCATTATGTGCTCAAGAGGTCAGTCAAATAAACCATTCATCTACAAACATTTCTCTCCATTCACATTGACCATCCCTGAGTCAGTCCTTGCAAAAAATTTCTTCAAAACTTGATCTATGGTTTCATGTTGTGAGCTTGCTTACGACGAATCAATTTCTATCGACGACAGCTCATCATCTAGGAATTTGATCTAGAATCCGTCAGTACCTTGGAATCTACGTGCCTTAATGGTAGATTTCTCGCCTTCGATGACAATATGCATCATTGACCTTCGATCGAACGATTCTGTGAAATGTTCGACTTTAGATCACTTATTCACATTTCATGGATTGTACTGAGTACTTTGAGAGCCATTTTCATAATTGATGGTTTCTCTCACACTTGTTAACAGTTCACATCATTGACTGGTAATCAAGTGGTTTCTACCATGTTCGACTTCAACACATTTAATCTCATGGATAGAATCATACTAGTTTGAGAAGCAGAAATCAAGACCCTAGATCTAGTTTCCACCATCCAGGCTGCGAGGAGTTTTATTATTCATTATGCAGTAGACTACTCATTACAAATGGTTGCGTCCATGTTATGTCTACACTATTGATGTAATATTAAAATCATTTCTATATCAGAACAAGTTTAGTTAGTTTTTATCTGAGTATGGGAATGCCTACCTCAGCGATGATATATATATATATATATATATATATATATAGATGTTGCATTGAATGTTTTTACAGGGTTTCGACTGGGGTTTCCATAGGCTAATCCTTGAAATGATAAAGCACATCACTCTTCGAATATTCTCAGACTTCGCACTTTAGGGGGCAATTTGTTACACTGAAATTTGTCACCATGACATTTTAATCTCCCTTAGAAGTCTACGATATCAAAGTTCCTAAATTCAAGCCTTGAAATTAAGAGAAAAGCTCATCAAAGTCTTAAAAACTCTGGTACCTCACTTTCTCTTAAGTTTTGCCTATGGTGCCGCCCTTTTTGGCTATAAATCCTCTGGAGCCAAACACATTGTTTATTAATTAAGGGTGTGAACCCCTGTAAAAGATTTAAAAGGTGCAAATAAAATCTAGAAGCTTAGTTTGAGTCATTTTTGGAAGCTTCTAGAAACATTCCTACGGTGGAAAGTCAGCTCTTTTCAGGTTCATGTATCCCATCCATTAAGGAGCTAACCCCTTGATGTAAGGAACTAATCCCTTTGAAGGAGGATTTTATCCCTTCTTGTATGGAGCTATAACTTCTTCTCTTTCACTATAAAAAGACGCATAGGGCAGCCTCAAAGGGTTACAATTGATGAGTTGAAGTTTTAGTATTGTTGGAGGCGAAGTGCTGTTGAAACTTAGACCCTTTTAGCTGAGATTTCATGTGCGAAAGATTACATACCTGTATGTATCTCATTTGGAAGAGTGCAAGGCTGGTCAGAGTAAAGGAAATGCCTAATCTGGACCCCAGGAAGGCCTGTATGACATCAAGGCAGACACAGTTGTAAGGCTCTTCTTTATTTAAGTTAATACAAATAAGTCTGTTTTTCTCAATAAGTTGTCAATTGATTGGTTTATTTTATAGATTCCTTGATCACCATAATAGATATGATTTATGAATATATGCTATATGTTGGCATATGTTGTCCTTGATGGCAACCTACTTGATATGACATCAAGGCGATGGCGAAATAAAGGCCCTTATTTTAGTTAATAAGCAACAAGTCTCTGTTTTTCTTACCAAGCACGAACGATTGGTTTATTTTATGTGATTCCTCGATCACCATAATAGATATTATTTATGAACATATGCTGAAAGGTGTGCTATTTGATGTTTTTTTGTTTGTGATTGCAGATATTCGAAGGCAACTCTTTCAGGTGACTGAAGGACTACTATTACAAACAAGCATTGGATCAAAGGTAAGATCATTAAATATTTATAGCATTTAATTATGAATCGCAATATATTTAGAGAAAGATATTTTTGTTTGTTTGTTTGTTGCTAGATGTCCGTAGGACACTTGGGAGGTCTGTCTTGTCTACACGAACGACTTATCTGTCCAACAAGCTTCTCTACTAGGACTTTACTGTAAGCTTGTAGGCTCAAGGTCTATCTAGTCTATCTAACTTTGAGAATTAGTTCTGAATAGGTTTCTTTTATGGTGTAAGTCAAATTGGGTGTCTTGCAAGGATGTAAGGTTTTCAGGAAAAGAAATTGCTTTGTGAATTGGTGTGACAGTAGTTGAATCTTCAGTCCTAGAATTTTTTCTTAGGATTATTTCTGGGCCACCAACTATATCAAGAGGGTTTGGGTCAGGGTGAGATCTGGTGTTGATTATTTATGAAGCCAGATTTTAGACCCACAACACAAAGAGGCTGAAAGTTTATAAGAGTTTTAAAAAAAAAACCAATCTGTAAAAAGACTGAATTCACACAGTATGTGACTGGGATTTATGTTGTTAGGATTGATTAGTGCATTCTGAGAGGAGTCTGTGAGAAACGCTGGAGTCACTAGGTCTACTAGAAAGATAATGGGGTGGATGATGCTAATTTTTTTGAAGATTTGTTTGTTGTCCACCATCAACAATTGGATACCAATCTAGAGATATTTTTGGGTTTTCTGAGTTCTTTATGTAACACTAAGATTTTTAATGAGTGTTCGCCAGTATGTTTTCCATTATGCTAGAATGGAAAATCAACCAGATATCATTCATGGATAACACTTGATTTATCTAGGTTTGATAGGGAATTTTTGAGTTTTGAAGGAATATTTAAGTTGCTACTTACTCATGTCCCACCGTGATCGCCATTATTTTAGGTCCCTGTAATTTGGAAAATAGGCAATGACCAAATAGACAAGGGTAACATCAAACCAAATTTGGAGTCCTAGGACCTAGCCTTCCTGGACGCAGAGAGGGCTCTCTCTATATTTGATAAAAGATATGACTTGTGTATAAAAAAAAATCGGTGAAAATCACATGTAAGAAAAATTTTCCAACACGTTTTGAACTAGCCAATGTGGTTCATCATTAGGACAAGATGAGAAATCTAATCAAGAAACCTAATTAAATAGAAAAGGAAAGCTCCAACTAGCCGTTGTAAAATAATGACTAGTTTAACTAGAAAAAGAAATTAAATTAAATTTCATCATATTAAATTACATTTCAATTTAATTTTATTATATTTTAATATTAATGTTTTTTAATAAATTTAATATTAATATTTCTTCAATATAATTTTATATTTTTATTATTTTAATACTTTGAATTACACACACACACACACACACACATATATATAATAAAAAAATAATTATTATTATTATTATTTTATATATATATATATATATAATAATAATAATAATAATTAAAATAATAATAATAATAATAATAATTATCTTATTTTATTTTTTTTATTTTTTTTTTTTTTTTTATTTTATATATATATATATATAATTCAAAGTATTAAAATAATAAAAAAATAAAAAAATATTAAAAAAATATTAATATTAAATTTATTTAAAAACATTAATATTAAATTATATTTAAATTAAATATAATTAAATATTATGAAATTTAATTTAATTTCTTATTCTAGTCAAACTAGTTGTTATTTTACAATAGCTAGTTGGAGGTTTCCTTTTCTATTTAATTAGGTTCCTTGATCAGATTTCTCATCTTGTCAGCAAAAATTTTCTAACATGTGATTTTCACCGAAAAAAATTTATACACAATTTATGGATCACAGAAGCCAAATTCCTAAGATATGACTTGTTTGTTTTAGGATGTTGATTTTAGGCTAGTTAAATGTAATAGGGTTTGTTTGTTTTGTTTTGTTTGGTTGGGTAGGTTGTCAAGAAGAATAGATAGAGTAAGAAAAATTCAAACCATTGGGCTATGGGGTCTTTGAAAGGCTTAAAAAGGACAACAATGAATCAAGGGTGTTTCGTAGGGCAAGTTAACAAAGCCAAATGGGTCTTAATAGCTTATGTGAGTGAAATGAACATTAAATTTCTGAACAAAATAGTTTTAAAGGGAAATAAAGGTTCCTTTAATAAATACCATAACAAGAAGGGCTTTCAAGATCACTATGCTTAAGAAATAACCAAAGGAAAGGGCACACCATAAACTTCTCTGGTCAAACTTCAACAAGTAAACTTTAAAACAACAATCCAGCAAACCCTAGAGAGCATGGAATTCCAAATTTCTCTAGTTATTTACCTTCAAAGAAAGAAAACATTTAAGATAACACATTAGTAATGATTAAAGAGTAGTGAACTCCTAAATTCCTTAATCAAACTATAAAATACCTTCAAAATGAATATTTAAGATCGACTAAAGAACAGGTCAAACCATAAACTTCTTCAGCGAAACCCTAATTAGTGAGCTTCAAAGAAAAGACCTAAGAAACAATGTTTTAAACTACAACAAAGGACAGAGCATACCATAAACTTCTTTGGCTTGACTCCATTAAATCATTTTCAAGGCAAACAAGTTGAGTGGAACTAGAGAGCAATTAAGAATTCTCTAATCAGACCTAGTAGAGGAAAACATTAGAGAAATAGAAGCATACAGACTTAAGGTGCCTCTAACAACATATATTAAGCTAAATTTTCTATTCTATTGCAAGAGAAAGATGCAAAATATATAAAACATAAGAAGACAAGTACTGGATTAGAACAACATCACCATTAACCAGGTTCATGAATCCTATGAATATGCTTTCTCCATTGCCATTCAAATCAAAACATTCACAAAACTTCAAAGCCAATTTCTTCACAACTCCAAGTCTATGATGTTGATCTCAACAATCAACCAACAAATTACATGAGGCTTACATGCAGTATTTAACTGTAAAATGGTGAATTAAACCCTAGCTAGGGTTTTAGAAGTCATTAATTACATAATTAATGCATTTGACCATTGAGACCATGCAAGGCCCAAGGCACAAATATCCCAAACACATTAAATGCAAAAATAAATTCTAAGCTAACTTTGGAGTTATTTGTATTTAAAATATCTTTTTCAATAATTTTTTATGTGTTTTGGTGACTTTCAAGCAAGAGCGCAGTCCCAAGGTACAAGGGCACATTTCCAGGCCAAGGGCACCACGCCAAAATTGGAAAAATTGACTTTTTTGCAGCTGAGATTTGGAGGCCTTTTTGGAGTCCAAATGAGCTCCATGATAGCTCATTGGAAATTTTGTCTTGTCTAGTTTCCAAATATGTATTTAGTTTCTAGATTGGTTCCATTTTCCTAGTCAAAAATCCATTCTCCCAAGACTGCTAAGGGCGTAGTGCCAGTGCTGAAAAGAGGGCAGAAAAGTGTTTTTTAGGTGGTTTTTTGCCTTTTTGAAGGACTAGGTTTGCTCCAAATGACCTAAATTTTTTTGTGGATGATGTACATGCCATGAGGATCATTAATATGTAAACCATTTGTCATTTGAGTGCCCCAAAAAAGAGCGCAGTGCCAATGGAGCTGCACGTTTGGCCCTTTTTTCTGCTAACCAAAGAGTCAGAAATGAAAATTGTGCACCAAGTGCCAAAATTTGGAACTTACCTTGCTAATCATGTTTGATATGCTTGGAGGGATACATCAGCAAGGATATCCAATTTTTCCTTCTCCTTTGTCTCATTTTGTGCTTGAATCTTTGCAAGGGCTCTTTTGAGCTTGGCCCTTGCAATTCTGTTCGTCATGGAATAATGTCTTGCCATCTTCTTCTGCGGGTCAATGTCTCTCTTTGCCTTCTCAAGCTGACCCTCTAGGTGCACATTGGCTCTCTCTAGTCAATATTCTTTTTCATAGATGATTTCCATGGCAAGCAGCTCACTTGGAGTGAGCTTCTCTGCCAACCTTGTCTCTTTCTCTCTCTCTCTCTAGGGCTAAGGCCTTCTTCAACCCAATTTTCCTTGGCTTCTTCCTAGGAAGTTGTTCTTCCTCATCTTCATTGTAATCCAAAGTATGCAAGGTCTCATATAACATAGCCTTGGCCTTTTTGGCCTCCTTTCGAGCTCTCATATCTCTGATCTCACTGATGGCTTTCTCTATCTCTAACTACTGGTTTTCTACCTCAAAGAAGTTGATCACATTATTTTCCCTGCCAATATTGGTTTGTAGATCCCTAATCTGGGAATCTTTTCTCTTGAGCAGTACATTTGTGACCCTCTCCTCATCCTCATCCTCACTTTCAAGGTGAATTAGCTGAAAATATTTTTCATTTTCATGGGTATCCTCCTCTTCAACAATGACCTGCTTTGCAACCTTTTCCTTACCCTTATCAAGTTGTTTTGTTAATGATGAAGGCAGGGCCCCTTCCACAATTTGTGGAGAAAACACTTGCCTATGACCTCTTTGATAGGTCAAAGGAAAAGGCTTTATGTCAACCATCTCAGTGTCATCTATTTCACTGCTCTCTTCATTATTTGAAGTTGTGTCATGAGGTGAGGGTGAAGGGTTGTGGGAAGATGATGAAGGAGGATCATCATGGGGTGAAGGAATGTGAGTGAGTGGAGATGTGTGAATAGTAGTAAGTGATGGAGGAATGGATTTTGGAGAATGGGATGAGGAAGGTATATCTTGCTTATGATGGCCTTTTGGAGCAGTAAAAACCTCATTGGAAATGAAGGTCTTCCTTGGAATTCCTTTCGGCTGTACTTAGTGCATAATCACCATCTTGATAAGTGAGTGATGGAATAGAATTTGCATCTGCTGGCGATAATCTCACTTTTGCACTATATAGGCCATTTTGTCAATGCTTCGGTAAATATAATACGGTCTATGCAACATCCTCACACTAGTAAAGTGCATAAGAAGCCTGATGTGGTATGAGAAGAGGCGGGAGAACCTTCCCTCACATGTGAAATACTTCATGATTATTCTCATCATAGGTGCATATATATCAACGAGATGAGAAAAAGTAAAGATGGATTTGTGGTGGTCTTTATACCTAGGCTTTGATATGGCTCAAAGTAACTCATGTCTAGGTTTGCATGCTTGAACCACTTTTCCCCACACTTGGTATCCTTGTATCATTGGAAATGGCATCTGTAGACAACTCAAAGGTGACCCCAGCTTGATTAACTTGTTTGTCATGCAAATTGATAATGAAAATTCTTGTTAGCTCAGGGTGGTTTTGTACTTGTTGTACCTTCTCAAAAAAAATCAAAGCAGCGTACATGTTTGAAGCAAGAAACAGTAAGGGGAGATGCCATGAGCTCTCTTGTATTGAGGGGTTCAAATATATTTATATTTCCTCCTTTATGATCATGCCTCCTTGGCATTGGGCCTCACCACCACTTCCACTGTCCTCTCCCTCAGACATGTTGAAAACTCTGTTTTTGAAAACCCTAGTTCTGATGTCAAATGAGATGAAGTGAGGGTAATGAAATGGTATTTTTTCAATTGAATGGATTAAGTGTATGAAGGGAATGGTTGTTGTGAGAATCTTAGATGAATCACAACCCTCAAAAAATGTAATTACCCCTTATTTTGATTGATACACTTTATAGGAATATGAAGAAAATGAAAAACAGTGATTTCAAGGTTGAAACTTAGGGTTTGACCTTAGGGTTCTGTTATCACTCTAGTAATTCCCAAGTTCTGAGATTTTGATTTAAAGTTTTAAGAACACTAGAGGTAACCACAAACCTACTTTTAAACTCTAAGATCTAGCCTTCCTAGGGTTCAGAGAGGGCTCTCTCTATAAGATTTAACTTTGCTTTGATTATAAGATATTACGATAGTTATGATTGTGCAATTTGGTTTTTATTTGGCTTGATTTGGTGGGAAAATTTACTTAATGAGATGGATAGTGGGAAATCTGATTGTCCATTGGGCTAAGGAGTCAAAAGTCAAGAAAACAAAACTAGGATCAAGGTCAAAAGGTCAAATGTTTTCAGGGTAAGATAGATAAGTCTTTGAAGATCTCGGAAGGTTGTTTTGGTGAATTGGTATGATCGGGATAAAGAGAAATGAAGGGTTCTTTGATCCGGAAAAATGAAGTAGTAGGCATAGGTCAAACGAAAGATGGATCAATTAAGGGTTCCCTACTATGGAAATAAGAAGAAAACATAGAAATGATAAACAGTAAAGAAAGGGTGCTTTTAACAAATCTTGAAATAATACTCATGTTTATTCATTCAAATTTAGAACACATAATGAATGCATGAAACAAAGAAGATAAACAATCACAAGTAGAAAGTACTTCACTTCAATGGCTCATCACATGAATCCTGAAATGTGATGCTAGTTGATCTGATCTAGTTTGCTACTCGAAATGTGCAACACAAAAGCCTTCAAGTCCAAAAAAAATGACTATAGAAATCTTCAGCAATTTATTCCACCCTAATACTTCTAAGGATGAAGTATTTATACAAAATTGTTTACAAAATATCCTAGAATTATTCTAGGAATTATCTAAGGAAAAATAAAATATCTTTACAAAAAAATAGAGATAGTTGCTTAACAAATCAACAAGCTGTCCTATTTATCCAAATAAAATAGTAATCTGTTTGTGGATTAGGTGTAGCTAGCTGCCTTGGTGTCCTCTTTGCTGGAAGAGATATTTCAAATCTGTTTTTAAATATGATATTCTTTATCTTATACTCTTTTAATCTGATTCCCTTTAATATCTGATACTCTTTAACTCGGATTGTTTTTAACCTGATACTCTTTAAATCTGTTAAAATTCTTTTACTTCTATAATAAATTTTGTTTTGACTGAAAAATCAGCAAATTGTTTTCTTCCTTTTATCTGCTTTTTAAATTTCACAATAAACCAGTAAGTGATTGCCAAGATTCATCATTTTGAATTTGTATCTTCTTTAGCTTCCTGAAGTTTTCATCTACCTCATTATATCTGGCAAAAGTTGGTTTTATGACAAACAAATTTCTTATCTCATGCTGCAGATAAAATAAATCTTCAAAACTTATGAGTAAGACCTTCCTTGTTGGAATGCCTTGTCCCCTTGTATTTTCAACCTTCTCTTTTGCATACTCTCTAATATTCTTATTATAATCCTCCTGTGGCATAATTTTGTCATTAATGACCAGAATGTTAGGCAAACTTCTTTGCCTCAAATTTTCAAATTTAACCATAAACTTGGTTATGGCTATGTTCATATTTTCACATTTCTCTTCAAGTTGTTTCATTAGGTTCTTCTTTGAAATGAATTTCCTTATTTCAAATATTTTTTCAGTCCTGTCAGTTATCTCAATTTATTTTAACTCCTGTTTGTTTTTGTTGTTCAGAAACTTGATCAATTCTATGGCTTGCTCAGGTTTAGTACCTAGCTCATCTTTGGTAATCTGAATTTCTGTTAGTGTTGCCTTTAGTAAATCTCTTTGTTCAAAGATTACGTGAATTGAGGGCCACACATCCATTAGGGGAATTTTGAGGTCTAAAATGGACCTCCTAAGGAAATTATAAAATAATAGTGGAAATAATAAAATAAGATTTCATCACATCATCAAATTTTAGAGGAAAAAAATAAAAAACTACTTTTTCAACTTATCTCCCAAATATTTTACTCAAATTTCGAGCGAGAGTACTTTTTGGATGCAAAATTTAATTCCTCATCCAATGAGTACTCATGTTGCATACTTCTAATCGATTATGCTACACGGAAAATGAGAAATACATGAAAAACGCAATTGCAATCACATTTTTTCATGTATTTCTCATTTTTTGTATAGCAGGGTCCATCAAAAGTATGCAACATGGGTATTCATTGGACGATGAATTAAATTTTGCATCCAACGAGTACTCCTACTCGAAATTTGAGTAAAAATTTTGGAAGATAAGTTGAAAATACGAGTTGAAAAAGTAGTTTTATTATTTTATTATTTTTTAATCCTTTTATCTTTTTACTTTAGAAATGGTGAATCATCCCCCATGGTTGACATCATCGTATTGAATCCTATTGGTTCTTATAAATATTATTTTGGTTGTACATTTTTCTTAGGAGGCCCATTTTAGACCTCAAAATTCCCGTAATACATTGATTTCTTCAATGATTTTGTTCCATAAATGGTTTTTCACATATGATATTGGCTCTTTTAAAGTTAAATCTTTTTGTAGCTTCTTCATTTCTTTATTTAACATATTATCCCTTTGATCATGGGTTTTAGCATTGGTTTGGGCTAACTTATTTGTATCCTCAAGACTATCAATCATCTTCTTCAATCTGTTAATCTCATTTGTTTGAAGTGAAATTTCTTCCATGGCTTTTACTAGTTTACTAGCTTCATCTGTTGGCTACACTATTGATGTAGAAGATTTTGTGGTTGAAATTGTAGATGACGTCACTGGCACTGCAATATCCATTGGTTCTTTGGGTGCCAACTCTTCTGCCAGAGTTGAAGGCACAACTGTAGTAACCATAGGAATTACTGAAGGGACTTCCTGTTCTTTTGTAGTTTCCCTCTCATGGATAAGCTTGTCCATTTCATTTTCCATTTCTTTGATCTTTCCTGTTAACTGGAAAATTAAGTTCATCATTTCATCCTTCTGAGTCTGTTCTTGTGTTATTTCTTTAGCTTGAGGATGTTCAGTTATGGTAGTTTAAGTTGTTTCCTTAATGCTGCAATGTCTTCATTCCTTTTCTTCACTAATTATTCTGTTGCTTTAACATTTGTAGGATCATATCATACTTAGAGAACTAACTATTCTAAAGGCTTAATCATTAGGTCTTTAGCATATAATGATGATTTTTCAACCTTCATCTGATCCCTCATGTTTATGATTGTATTCTAAAGATTGTTGATACTCATAGTCTTGGTGGTTATAGTAGAATACAACATCTCTGAACTCTGCCTATGAAATTCAGTCTTATCTAATGCATGAATGCTTTCTGTGGGCACTTCTATATTAATTTTCTTGTAGTTGTCAATGAAATTGATAGTGGTTGTCAGACTGAAAGTCTCGACAAAACCAGCAAAAGCAGGCAGTGGGAAGCTTCCACATCCAGTGTGCATCGACAAATTCGCTAGTGGGCACTCGACAACAAAGAAGCAGTGAGCAGTTTTCAACACAAAAAAAACAACAGTGAGTTGTTTTTGATATCATCAACCAGTGGGCATTGAACAAATTTTTTCAGTGGACAAAGGATGCTGATTTCATGCAAAGGACAGATGGATCCTTTTGCAACTTTGGATGTGATGGAGTTCTCAAACGAAATTCGAAGATGAATCAGACATGCAGCTGACTCATGGTCTCTTCGGATTGCAGTTTCTTAGCATCCATATTTGGTGGTTTTTCAGGTAATGTTGTTGACGATCAACATGAGAACTTGGAAGATGGTTCCTCGTTCTTCTTTTGGATTTATCATTGAAGGGGGAAATGATAGCCTCTCTCACAAAACAAAAATAAATCCAAAAATAAATAAATTAATTAAATATTACAAGTTAGGAATTTGTGCCTAACTCTTGGGTTGTTCCTCTAATATAGGAGTTATTTTAGGTATCTCCTATATTGGTGTGTGTTTGGTTGAGAAATTATCTCAAAAAGGTGTTCAAGATAGCACATACTATCTTTCGAGTCTTCACTGTAGGCTGTGTTGGCTCCCTGTGATTTACAAGAATGGCAAGAATAAACATTGTAGGGGCCACATCAGAACCACTTTGGAATCCTAGGACCTAGCCTTCTTGGATTCAGAGAGGGATCTCTCTATGTAAGTGCTTTTGAAAGATATATATTTATGCTTTGTTTAAGATATTAGGCTAGTTATGAAGCTCTGAGAACTTTGTTTGGTTTTGGTTGATTGAAAAAGGTACTTGAAGGATTAAAGGTTTGAGAAAATTGAGGGAATGTTTCAGCTGGAAGGATAGACGATAAGACAACATTAATCCATTGAGATATGGAGTTTTTAGCCACCTATAATATTTTTTTATACCAAAAGGTGGCTAAAAATTTTGGGAGCCTCCAAGGAACAAGTTTTATCAATAAAAGTTGTTGGCTCTTGAAGTCTCTATAAGGCCTTTAGCCTTTTCCTCTGTCCATATCCCATAATATTGTTTCATACTTCAAGCCTCTGAAATCCTATAAAAATCCACAGTTGGATACTTCTGCAAAGGACCCTTTTCCCTTTTTCTTCTTTCCACCACTAACCTCCATTTCTATTCTCCATTTCCCATGAAAACCCCACAATTTCATGTTTCTCCCTTTTCATTTCATTAAAATCCATTTTATAAGGTTAAAACCTACTATTTTGACCTTATCGGAAGCCTTCATTTCCCTTTGAAAACCATTAAAAAACCATAGAAATGCACATTTTCTATCCGTTGGTCTTAAGCCCCTCAGGCTAAGCCCCCTACCTCTTTTCCTCCACGCGTCCGAGCGCTAGAACCCGTGGCTAAACCTATCGGGTGCTTTTTCATTTTTCTCCACCCAAAACATAATAAACCTTTGAAAATCGGGTTTTAATTAAAATTCCAAAGTTTTCTGCCCGTGAAATTTATGGAATGATCTCAACCGTCGATCTGCTCCTCAGATCGGATGGCGCGGAGCGCAACTTACCTTGTGGACCCCGCCATTCCCCGCGATGTTTTCCAAAACCACAATTTATTCCGCACCACTCTTCGGGCAAAGGCTGTTTTGGCTCGAGGCCCAACGATTCCGCGTCACCGACGCGTGTCCTCTCCGGCTCGTGCTTCTTCGAAACCGCCGTACAAATTCGTCCCCCACGCATTATTCGTTGGGCCATGACCGCCACGGAATCAATGGCAGCCATCCGATCTGACCCTCGTATCCAACTACCGGCATTCATCGAAGTTTTCCGATCTTTTAACCAAGTTGCATATGGTTTAGCCGCCCCGACGCCCAAAATAAATCTCCACCGTCGGGACCGCACCAACCGCCCACGTTCGGGCCCCCGATTCCATTGCCCGACCAAATTATTCACGCCGTCGACTTTCAATCACCCCATCACGATCGGCGTTGCGTTCGACGGCTCCGATCGCCCCTTTCCTCCGCACACCCTCCGATGTAGATTTGCCCATATAAACGCAGGATTTCATAATTTTGTTTGTATTTTGCAGGTTTAAGGTTCTTTTCGCCATGTCTGAAGAAGATTCGAAGGACGAGGGTGACGACTCTCGTTCTTTCGATTTGTCAAAGGAAATCAACCACAGGATGTTAAATCACATATCCATTAAGGTTTCATGAGCCGTTGATACAGCATGCCCCTATTGAACCTGGAAAACATCGAACAAACCCAGAAAAAGAGTATCAGTCACAGAAATGGACCAGAGCAGTAAATGAATGGACAGATGAGTGGGGATTACGGCTAAGACGGTTATCAAAAGCCTAATCCCCGACTCAAAGCACAGTTTAAATAGAAAACCTAAAAGCGTTCATCAGACAGGATGCCTCCACCGCCATATTGAGGCAAATTGATTCCTAAACCACCACAACGCCACCTATTGCCTCAAAACACTCAATCAGGAGCCGAATTTATGGAGCAGGATCAGATATTTTGCCTCGAAACAGCCAAAGAAGTTACTTCTGCCATGGAATTTATTAACTGATGTCCGCAGAGTAACCCTAATTGTACACAAATCCTCAAAAGGTCAAACAAAGCTCCCACCGAGCTAAATTCATGAGTGTAGATCAGTTAATGTAGTGGAACACCTGTACAATTTCTTCTTGAACTTCCCAAAGGTCATGAAGACATTAACTCTATATTAACTATATTATGAGATCTTTTATCAGATCTCACCTCCTCATCCTTCTATAAATACTTCAATAGAAGATGAGTGAGGTGTTGGTTGTTAATGTAATTGTTGAAGTATTGTAATCATAACTGAGCTGAAGGCTCTTGGTTGTAGATAGGATTTCACTAGCTCTTGGAGCTCTGCTTGTAACAGATAGGTTAGGTTACGAAGAGAGATGGATTAAAACACTGGATTTGAAGATTGTAACTGGTGTGAAGCATCAATACAAGCTGATTTATGGGATCCTAGTCTATGCTGATGGTGATGTTATTCTCACTGTAGCTTGTGTTTTATTTCTGTTTCCATTTTGTTTCATTTTCTGCTGTAAAGAACCGTTTAAATAGAGTTAGGACCTATTGTATACCAGTAACCTTCTCTGGCTGAGAAATCTTTATTTAGATGTTTTCTTCTATCTGTGTTATTTGGAAATGATTAATTCATTTTAGGCATAGGCATGTTGGCGTTCCCTCATCTTATTGCCTTGACTGAATGTTATTTTTAAATGTTACTTTCAATATATGTTGTGTGAAGATGAACTGAGGAAATTAAGGTTAGCCCCGAGTCCCTTTCTTATTTGCTCAACTATTTGATTGTTTCCCTTAGGATGTGTTAAAAGCTGACTAGTTTCAAAGTACTTATCAGATCTTAGGCCATTCTGTGTCATCTTTGTGATTGTCCTGAAAGCAACCAAGTAAAGAAGAGCTAGGAGAGGATTTATGGTGAGCCCGACCCATTAGTCTCTACTCCAAAGGTTGCCTTCAAGTTTCCCTTTGTTTTTTATGTGTTATCTATTGGAAGTGTATCAAAGGCTGGCTAGTTTCAAAGTACTTACTAGATCCTAGTTTGCTTTCATGTCTTTCTTAAGTGCCTGGTCAAAGGCTGGATAGTTTCAAAGTACTTACCAGATCCTAGGCTGCTCTTTGTTCTGCATCTGTTATTTCCCTTTCTTATTGTATCACTCCATTCCATAAATCAAACCTTAAAGAGATCCTTAGGCATAGATGACTTGCCCCATAGACCACTCTTGAACCTGATTTGCTTCAATTAAATCCTCTTATGACTCCATAGCCCAATGGACCGAAAACCTGCCATCATCTTTCATCTTAGCTAAAGCTTACTCTTGTTGCTTGCAACTTTTCACTTTTGAACCTATTTTGCATATAGATCTTTTCGCCTCAGACAACAATTATGTTCAACCATCCAAACACAAAACCAAACCCTTGAACTTCATAACTAGCCTAATATCATTACCTTAAGCTTTCAAAGACAAATCCATCTTTGTACATATTGGAGAGATCCCTCTCCGGATTCAGGAGGGCTAGATCCTAGAATCCCAAAGTTGGTTGAAATTATGTTAACTCTGTGATCGGACTTTTGCAAATCTTGCTTATTACAGAGACCTAACATTTTTGGCGACTCCACTGGGGAACTGTGTGTTTTTAATACCTTTTAGAGACCTCAGAAAACCCTTGATTCAAGAAAACATTATGAGTAAAAAACAGCCTTTTCAAGCACTACCAAGAAATGGTAATCATGATGAAACTTGTTTGAATCAATGACAATCCAGGTGAACCCTAGGATTCTTATAAAATTTATCTAACCTTGAAAAATCAGCTGTCTTAGCCATAAGAGTAGACTGTCTTTGTCTCATAACCGTAGCTAAGTTTTGAAGCAAAGTTAGGACATTCTTGCAAACCACAAATAAAAACAATTCAGAAAATACCAAAAAGAATTTCAGATTGGTAGTAAAACACTTGCTCTTACATTTCACTTACCATTGGATGTGTTTTATTTCATACTCTTAGACAGAGTCTGGAAAGGGCCAAGTAGCCTCCGGATCTCATCCCTTTTTAGAGGTGACATATCTGGTGAATGCCCTCCCAGTCAATCTCTGGTTAGAGTTTGTTGTGTTTCGGGATACCCTTGAAAAAGGATGTTTCACAAGCACTGTGGTGGACAGTGTATCTCTTTGAAAACACTCTGAACTTTCCACCTGGCGACTCCACAATCCTGAACAGACCTTAAGACTCCACTGGGAAGAACCCTTATCATTATAATATCCTTCAAACTCAGGTAGAGGACTGTGGGATTGAAATTTGCATTAACAGACTAGTTAACCTCTCAGAGATTGTCATATTTGGTTGAACTTGTCTAATTTATTTGGGTCTAAAAACACAGCATAGTGGCTCCTAGAAAGATTCACACTAGAGCCTACCCTGACCCTGATCCACCTGAGATAGTTGATAACCCAGAAAGTATCCTTAGGAAGTCTCCTAAGATAGAATCCTCAACCATTTTCAGACCTCACATAAGAGCCAATTCAGTCCCTGAAAATCTTTCAACTCTACAAAAATCACAAACTGACTTATTGAACCCATTTAGGACTAGGTCATTTGGTGATTTAGATCAGCTAGATTCTGAGACTTCACTTTCATCTCCCGAAACAAGCGAACATCTTGGTAGCAGGGAAACGACACCTCTTGATTTACATTTTCTTCTTAACTTAGATATCTCTCATCCACGATCGGCTCAACAATCTACTGCTATTCCATCCACTTCTGTTTATCTTTCATCCACTGCTCAAACCACTTCATTTCAGCCCACCCCACCTCTTGTCAATCCACCCCCACCACATATCATGGCAGCATGGTATGCTCCCTTAGTCCTTCCTGTACCATTAGTCAATCTTCCACAGGACTATCAGTCCAAAATCCCATTGTATGATGCTAGCAATACTACAACAGCATCACAACATGTGGACAAGATGAATGACTACTTTGACAGAAATGAAATTGATGATGATTCTGTCAAACTTAGACTATTTGCTCAAAGTCTGGGGGGAGAAGCAAGAAAATGGTTTAAAGGCTTAGCCCCCCATAGCATTAATGATCTCCAAGGCTTCCATCAAACATTCTTAAACAAATGGGAAGTGAGGAAGAATCCTCTCCAAGTCCTTGCTGACTATAACAATCTCCATAGGAACCCTGGGGAAAGTGTACAAGCCTATTGTACTAGATTTAACAGTGTATATAATGCACTTTCCCCAGAATTAAAACCTCCACAAGGTTCAACTTTAAACAAGTTTCCTGAAGGGTTTGATGCTGATATGACCTATTCATTAAGAGAAAGAGATTTTGCAACCCTTGAAGATATGAAAAGAGGTGCTCTTTCTGTGGAAATCAACCTAATGGAGAAGAGAGCAAGGATGAAAGCTGAAAAGAGAGTATATTTTAGAGAGGAATCCACCCCTACTACCTCAAGCTCAAAAATGGAAAGAATGATGGAAGAAATGATGAAGAAAATGAGCATTCTTGAGAGAGCACAAGCAAGTCAAAATCAAACTGCTCCTCAAAACAGAAACCAAAACCAGAATCAGAATATGAGAAGGAACCAACCTCTAAACAGACCAAGGGAAGATGATCAGCAGATCACTCCTCCCTTTCATCAAAACTATGTAAGTGAGGTTGAGGAAACAGATGAAATAACAGAGGATAATGATATGAACCTATTTGGGGTAGATGATGTTGATTTTGAGGTTCATTACGATAGGAAACAAGGTCTTTATACACCTTACGACGACAAAAGAGATGATAATGAAAATTATTATCAAAACATGGAAAATGCCGTCACAGAGCCTTCAAAGGAATATGAATTCAGAAGTAAATCTAATCAACAAACCCCCAACAACAAAACCTCTGACAAATCTTCTCAAAGCAGCACTGCAACCAAGCCTAAAACAATCAAACAAAAATACAAAACAGTGGCTGATAACTTTGGTAAAGGTAAAGAGAAAGATACTCAAAATCTTGAAAAACAGAGTGCAAACATCAGTAGTACTAACACTTCAGCTAGTACTCCTTCTTCAACCGTTGTGTCAACTGTAGATAAAACAAATCAGCAATCTATCGTTGCTGATAAAGTGGCAGTAAACAAGGCTGAAACCAGCACCTTAAAGAATCAAATTCCTTTCAGTCTGGAACAGGAAATCTTAAAAATCAAAATTTCTGTCCCTTTGACTGAGTTAGCTGCCCAACAGGTATATAGGTCCAAAATTTTGAAGGCTTTGAACATAGAAGAAAATGAGGATACACTCAATCTTAATGACGACCAGCCAGAGCTTATTTTTGGTCCAAATATTGAAGGTAAGTTTCAAGAGGGACATGTCCCTCCATTTTACGTAAGTTTGAACGTTCATGAAAAAATTCTACACAACGCTATGCATGACTCAGGCGCTTCTCATAATTTAATGCCGAAAGCGGTGATGGAGAGCCTGGGTCTTGAAATCACCAGACCTTATAAAGATCTTTACTCTTTTGACTCAAGCAGAGTCAAGTGTTTAGGATTGATCAAAGACCTTTGTGTTAACTTAGCCCAGATTCCAGCCAAATGCTTAGTTATGGATGTTGTTGTGGCTGATGTACCCCCAAAGTATGGAATGCTTTTATCAAGATCTTGGGGGGCTAAGTTACAAGGTACCATGCAGATGGACATGACCTATGCGACTATCCCTGTTTTCAATCAGACTAGAAGAATTTACAGGGAGTCTCATATGCAATACACAGTTACAAGTAAAGACAGACCTCAAAACTCCCCTCTGTATTCCATCAGTACAAGCCTCAATTCTTTCATCATGCTTAATGATGAAACCCTCACAGAACAAATCACTTTAACAGGATCAGTGGCTGAAATGAAGGAAGAGGAATACAACACTGAAGTGTCGAAGCATTTTGCTGTACTCGAAAAGCTTAGCAAACCAAGCACAGGTCTTGAACTACGAATCATCAATCCATTAAACTTAAATATTGATAGTCAAGAGAACAATACTCAACCCGATGAAAAACTTGAGGAGTCAAATCATACAAAGGACATGCACCAAACTGATAAAACTGAAAATGATCCTCTCTGGACTATGTATTTTGATGGGTCATGCACTAGAACAAACGCTGGTGCAGGTGTCTGGATTACTAACACTGATAGCAATCATACAGAATGTATTTCTTGCAAATTAAACTTTCAGTGTTCAAACAACATAGCATAATATGAATCCCTTCTCTTAGGCTTTCATCTCTTGAAAAAGTTAGGAGCCAAGAGAATAAATGTGTATGGGGATTCTGAGTTAATAATTAGGCAAGTCAATGGGGAGTATAATGCGAATCATCCCAGACTTAGGGCCTATCAGAATGATGTCATGGATCTTTTGAAAACATTTGAGGACTCCACACTGAGTTTTGTCCCGAGGAAAAGAAATCTCATAGCCCACAATTTAGCCTTTGCAGCTAGGACATGTTTAACGCCATATCAGATCAATGATTGTTCACCTCAAATAAAATTTAGACCAGCTGTGCCTGATAATAAAAAATATTGGCAGGTGTTTGATGGAGATAAACAAATAGAAGACTTCATGCAATTCAGAAATGAATTTGAAATGCATGGTTCAGATTCAGATTATGATACAGACTGCAGTGAAGAAAATTTTCTTGGTGAAGAAGAACCTTCTCCTGAGCTTGTCAATCTCAACCTTCAGACTAGTAAACTTAGAAACGAAACCGGATTGAAGGCAGAATCAGAAACAGAAGAATTAGAAACTCTGCATTCCAAAGATGAAGGTTTGCCCAGTGGATGGCACCTCACAGAGCCTGGCTCCGTGTGCCCTCCGTCAGTGATCATTTCGTCTTTTGCATATTCATTATTAGGTGTCTTGCTTGTTCCACCTCGTTGCATTTCACTAGGATCATGCCATGAACTGACGAGGGGGTCTGTCGTCCTATGTTTCCTCATGTTTATACCTGCAGTGCTATTTTAAAAATATTTCCTCAAAAAATTATTCATAGTTATTGTCATTATATATATGGTCATTAAAAATGTCAATAAGTGTCCTAGGTCTTGGTGTCTAGGGTTTTTGAGTCATTTATATACTAGTCATAAAGCCTGCAAGGTGAGGAAAGTCCAGCACTTGTGATTTCTATTTTTATTATCATCAGCATTTTAAAAAAAAATATATTTCTAGTCCAAAACTCTGTTTTGGAACTAGAAATTTGTCATTATCATTTTGTAAAAAATTGTAATTGTTCCGCCATGAAGACATTGTCAAAAGCAGACCTCTGGTCTTTTCTCTAGCCAAGATAGCCATATCCCTGCAAGAAGACAGCAAAATCATTAGTATCGACCTCAAAAAAGCCAAAGGAAGTTTGTATTTGAAAAGCCAAAAGTGAAATTACAAAAAACATTTGTAATATGGGTTTGAAGTTTGATTTGAAATAAAATCTGATTGTGAAGATATTTGTGACATGTATAAAAGCCAAACAAGTTTCATTTGAACCAATTTCATAGCTCCCAAATCGTGTTTGCAAAGTGGAGGGCCGATTTCACAGTTTTGAAGTGCGTGGACAGAGTTTTGAGCCTGCGCGACCCACGTTGAGGGAGAGCGACTCACCTGGGCTGCGCGACCCACGCAGAGTCAGTTCAGCAGTATAGGTATGCAGGTGCGCGACCCACCTGGGCTGCGCGACCCACGCAGAGCCTGCGCGACCCACACAGACACAGAGTTTTGAAATTCAGTTTGCGCGCCCAGATTGGCTTGGAATCGACTCAAGCTACCTTCAAACAGGTTTCTATCCATTGTTTGATGTTTTTCAACGCATTTGTGGCATCATGGGTGGTTTCCAATATTCAAATGAAGGATTTAAAACCCCACAGTCATAGTATTATTGTTTTCAGGGTTTGAAATGAAAATGAATGGTGGAAAGAATGTGTTTGCTATCTTAAGGCACTGATATGGCCAGCCTTCCATATAACATCAAAATCAATTTGCTCTCATACCCATTATACCACTGCAACCATTGCTATTGTTATACCATGTTTAAACCCTTTGAGTCACATTGCCCAATGTAAAAATATGCTCATGTCT